>JXTB01000113.1:938471-977497 GCA_002914805.1 Parasponia andersonii
TATGCTCGTAACATATCGAAACTCAGTTAAAAACCATTTCAAACAGTACCCATAACATTTGAACATATAAATTACGTACCCATTTCGCGGATTTCCGTCCTCCGTCTTACTGCCACGTCTTTTTTCTGTTTTTTCAACTTTTATCCTTTTCTCCTTTTCTGCTCTTAGAATTTCAGCTTCTTAGACAGTATGATAAATTCAAGCATGAGATTACATGAAAGATTGTGAGGATATAGAGGGAGGAATAAGGAACTACAGCTTGGTTAAAGAGGAAAAGAGCGACATATACATTATAAACCAATTATTAAGGACAGAAGTGACATTTCAGGTAGGTATATGCATATTTTTTACAGTTTTATTGAGGGAAGCATATGTGCCAAAATATGCCTCTTATAATGCATATTTAACCTAATTTCCCCTTTTACAATTGAGATGTTATAAAAATTTCTTTTCAAAATTAAACAACTGATTTGATCACGGTATACCCATGTATTATCAATAAAAATTTACGTACGAAGTGGTATAATATTCTCCCAACACATCCCGATTATGATGAACTTGCTGGTCAGTCTATTCGTATTTTAGATTCTTCTACTTCAGCTAGCTAGGCTTGAATTATAAGTTGAGATAGCAAGCTAGCTAGCTAATTCACGGGCATAGCTATGATATATTGCTAATAATTTCTCTTATTGTATTTTTCCTTTTAAAAGGAGTAAAGGGTCCAAAATCCACATCGAACTATCGAAATGATAACACCGATTCTAGCTATATTTATGGGATGAAGCTCATGATATCTATAAACATCACCAATTCAATATATATTTTGTTTTTTTTTATTATTTTGCTCGGTTAAAAATCGTCATGTACGTCTTTTCATAGTAAAAAATAAAAAGAAAAAAGTATTAAATAATTATTTTTTTCAACTATTTAAATTATAATAGTAATTAGATTATGCTGATCCAGTAATTAAAAAAAATATCGCGAAAAAAAAATTTATTAAATTAGTGCTTATTATATATAAATTTCTAATTTAATAGGTATTTTTTTTAACATATCCATAAGAATTTCTTGTTTTTAACTATTATATCATTATCCAATGATTATAATAATTTAGGTAGCTAGAAAAAGAAATAAAAATAAATATTTAATATTTAATATTTTTCTCTTTTCATTTTTATTATAACAAATGTGCATAATTAATTTTAATTAAGTAAAATAATTTCTATATATAAAGAAAAAAAAAACACCTGCTGCGGAATTAGTGCCCATATATACATATGATCAAGCTCATTATATATATAGTGCCTCGTATGCAAAGTGAGGCACTGGTGCCTCAAGCATAAAGCATAGAAGCGTATTTTCTATTGTTCACACACTATGAAAAATGCTTCACGTTATTCAAAATATACTCTTTATACGTGTATACATTTTTACTTAGCGTATAATATTCTTACTGGGGTGTGTAACTTTTTTATTTGAGAAACTAAGGCCTTATTATTGGGGTAAGGCATTGTAGTTAGGCCATATATATATATATATAATATATATATAATGTACACATATATTATATTCTCAATATTAGGATAATCCTAAAAATCATTTCATCTGTTATGACTAAATAAAAGACGTAATTAAGCTCGGAGTTGCATGATTAATCCTATGTTTTAATATATATTAAGAGGCATTACACAGTGTATATAAACATATATTAAGCTTGTAGTTGCATATGTAATCCTCTGTTATCAGGAAAAAAAAAAATTCACCCATTTTCTAAAACATAAAAAAAGTAACCCACCGTTTTTGTTTTTTTTTTTTCCTAGATGACACTAATAAACTTTAGATATTAATGTCCATCCAAACAACTATTTTACAAGAAAAAAAACAAAGAATATCTTAAAAATTACTTGCACATCTATCAATGTTTGTATAATATAATATGAAGAAAGAAAAGGCGTGATTTTTCTTTAACTAATTAGATCGATAATGGGAATTGGCTGGCAGCATTTTTGAAACATAAGTAAGGCAATTTTAGACATCTCATATTGTAAGTTTGACCCAAAAAAAATAAAAAAAAAACACTAACATACTTTTTTTTTTCTCTTTTGAAAAACATTTTGGATTTTTAAGGGGGAAAAAAAAGGTAAATATGGCATATTTCATCTGAAAGATCTAAGACTGCAACTATACTAATTTTTTGATTTATTATTCAAAATAAACAAACTTAAAAGCTGATTGTCGTTATTGTTGTAACCGTGAGATGAATTCTACTGTTGTTATAACAGTTACTCGTATTAATATTATTGTAATACTAAAATATTGAATATGTGCTATTGGAGAAATAGTCAAAATAATCAAAATAAATGACACTAGAAATTTTTACATAATTCGACTATTTTTTAATAGCCTACTCCGTGGGACCGTGCCTAAAGAAAGAAATATATTAGTAGAAATTTTTAAAGTACAAACATCGATAACTTAAACAAGAAAGACTCCATCATATCTTGATACACCGTGTTTCACTCTTTTTCTTAATATACGAGCTTTACTCATTTTACTTGATTCCAAGTTCTTGAACTCCCTTCAATTATTGGACCAATCTTCTCTATTACAGCGTGCTTTTAGTTCCATATATTAGGACTTCTTCCTATACAATAGAATCTATCTTTTCCCAAAGAACACCTAGCCCTTCTCCGAAAGGATTTTTACAATTTCTCGTGAATTTCTTAGAGCTAATCATTCTAAGAACATTTAAGACACACAAAAATGTACTCCCAAAACTCTTTTATAGAACCTCTCTTTTTCTCACAATTTTGGCATAAAATAAAAGCTCTATGATAGTATATCTTTTTTCTCTAAAGTGCATGAATAATTCCTTAGAGTAGCAGAGTTTTTATAGGTTAATTTAAGCCCTTTTGGTCATCCATAATAGTGTGAATTGACTGAAATCAAATAAAGAAAGAATTAATAACAAAATCAAAATATTTCCATATATGTAGTAATCTGCCAGAAAATAACTTTCTGAACAATTACTAGAAAAACGTCCAGATTCATTATTGCTTCTTTGGATATGATTTAGACACGATTTGTCCAGCTGGAAATCTTCAATTGTACGGCCAAAGATCGATAATTAACCTAGAAAATCATATCTCAATCAATATTAATCAAATACTCAAATTTATGAAAATTAACCAATCATTCCATAAATATCTGGGAGTGTTGCGATAGATCAAAAAATCTGATCACAATAGCTCAGCAAATCAAACTAGTTAACAAATAGAAAATTAATTAATTGATAAGCAAATATCCAACAATAATTAAGGATAAAAATCCCAATAAATTCACTTCAAAAACCTTTCCAAATTTATTGATTAATAAGAGGTAATCAGATATCAATCAATGACAAAAGAATGAGAAAATAATCAATGATATAAAATATAAAAAGAATTGAATGAAAATTGATAGAAAAATTATCTTAAACAGTTATACACGAAATTGTATTTATATTTCACTAATATTATCACTAAAACCATCAAATATAGAAATAAAGCACATTTAAGCATATTCTATAAGGTTTTTATATAAAGAAAAATGAAAATTTTTGTTTGTTGTAGAACAACACTTGTTATAATAATTTCAAATTTATTGTAATAATATCTCCGTATCTTTTATCAATTTGACTTTTCAAAACTTTACCATTTAGAATGCCAAACATTGGCACCTAACATAATCTTTATAAAAGAGGTGGTTTTGGGTTTATCTCTTCTCAATTAGGGGTTGCAAGATTGAAATCATGGTATAGTATAATACTATTCATAAGGAGGCAATAAGATTGTTTCAAATCTTACCGAGGATCTATGTGGCAGTGCTTTTGGCTATATGGCAGAAAGTATATGCGGTACCAGATAATTATAAGGTGATCGTAAGAAAACACTTTGAATTTGAAAACTTAACTGTTTTTAAACAGCATCATGTCGGTTTGGCAGTAAAACCACCATGCGCGTTTTGGCTTCTATGTTTTGTGTATATTTATAGCTTAGATCACTTGACTTCGATCGACCTGAATGAGTTGGCTACGACGAATTCTATAATATTGCTGCTTTTGTGTCTTTCCTGTAATATATATTTGTCGAGTTACAAATTTTATGTTGAGGGATATTTTGCCCCGAAAGGAGGTACGTGCCTTAAGGAATCAAAGGTTATATACACCATTACTTGTATGTGAACACTTTGGATTTGCTTCGAAATATTGCCGTTTCGTTTTTTTTTTTTTTTTTAATTTAAAAAAAGTAATAATAGAGTGATTTTTGTGGTAGCTGGGGAGAGATGAATAAATTAGTTGAATACCATTTTTTTTCTCATTAATTAAGTCTATCATCATACCACTTTTTAAAATGAATTCTAAGTCAAGAGTTAAATGAATTATTAACAAATTTTTGATGATCTTGACTGATTCTTGACAAATTTTTGACGTCAGTGATAATCTTGACAGATTCTTGACTAATTCCTTCCCAAAATGGGTAGAATCTAATAATGGTGGTAAATTTAGTTAAACATTTGAAAAAAATAATAAATGTCTAATTAACCCAGGATAGAGATGTCAAATGAGTCGTGCTGACCTGCTCGTGCCTCATATTGTATTTGGCATGACCCAACAAAAATTAACAAAAAAACCCTTACTTGTTTTAGTCATTAAATTACCAAAATACCCCTATTAGACATAAAAATTATCAAAAAACCCCTAGGATACCCAAAATACCTAAAATACCCCAAGGGTAAAGAAGTAAAAAATTACCATCTTAAGTCGTTCCTAGGTAAGCATTTCCTATTAGATTAAAATGTTAGTTTTCTTATAGGAAAATGTTAATCTGAGAGCTACTTATGTTTTTGGTATTTTTTTATTTCTTCCTATGTGTGGAGAATAATTTAGAGATTAGTGAAAGAAATTTTATAATATTTTTGTTTGTGGTCATAATATATACACTGGTACACATTGTGACTTTAATTCATCTATGCATTATTTTATTCACAAAATAAATTACCTTAGACTCATTTAAGAGTCGATGAGAGATTATGCATCTTAATACTGATCCCTAAATTATTTTGTTTGGATAGTTTGAGATTATATGTTATGTGTTGTCTTTCACTTATAAATATTATCTTCTAGTCGAGTTTCAGTAGAATCTCCCTGTTTTTCAGGTTGTATATATATGTAGCACACTTGGGAGAATTATAGAGAGATATTGCTGAAATTTCAACATAAATAGAACGATGTATAAGTGACACTACATAACAAAGTAATCCTGAATAGGATACAGTTGTACCCTTTAGAAATAGAGTGATAAAATAGATTTAGGATTCTTTGTGCATGGTTATCCATAATTATTTTATATAAATACTAAGTTATTGTCATAACTAATAGTGAGGAAGCCTGTGGACAAGAGTTGGATATATTTGAAGGATTATTTCTCTGATACGCATTGGAATGTTATAATAGTATTTAATAAAAATGCTAAAAAATATGTAAATTACCAAGGCAACGTGAAATTCCTTTATCTGAATTGTCGAAATATGTTGCATTAGAAAGTAAAACCATTGGAAGAACGTTTGATAGATTATGGTTTTGATCCATCGTATACCAATTGGTTCTTCCATGGTGAATTTACTAAGATTCTTTTCCTTATAATGATGTCCATGAAGAAAATATTGATCCAGCAGATGAGATAATAGACATATTATAAGATTTTATTGGCCCAAGTAATGCAGATGATAGTGAAAATGAAGGCAATACGAGAGAGGATGTGGTAATGGGACTGTCTGTATCGAAGCAACAATATGATGAGTTATCCTTAGAAACAAAAGCTGAGGACTAATAAATCGTTTGATAGTTTATTAAACCTATTGAAAGATGCATTTTTAACTGACAATAAGATATCCCAATCGTATTATAATACAAAAAAGAGACATTACTTAGAGGAAATATCCATTACAGATGGATGTATCTTTATGAGCAAGAAGTTGAAAAATTATATAAGGAATTGAGCACGACCAGAAATCACGACCCGATTGTCTTTGCTTTAACAAAGAGGTAGTAACAACTTGGATCAAATCCAAAGAATAGAATTTCCGTCCTTGTTTTATACAAAGGTATATCTTTGTTGATTTTGTGAAATTTACTTACATTCTTGTCATCGTATTTAATGACATTTTGTACGTTAATTACTGTATGTATCATTTATGACAAGATGACAGTCTTGAAGTAATTTTATGGGCATCTGGAAGAAATACAAGAGTTTAATTTTTTGAACTAATTTTCAATCTTGTGTAAGTGTAAATAGTTCAACACCAACCTCTGGAAGAGGAAGTTACGAAGGAAAATATTACTAGTATTACAATGAATTCTGAGTGGTACAAAAATGATCTTTCTTTCAAGCAAAGCAAGTTTTCTGTATAGATGATCTGGTGTACAGTTCTAATTGAAAAATGGTTGAAGCTTAACTCAACATAGTGGCTGGAATATGAGACAAATAGTGAGATCAATATATTGCAGGATCTCACCTTCTCCAATTTTATTCCAACTGTTGAACTCAGAAATCTTGAGCACATTTCTATTCGTCAAGAAAACGTCCACTCTCATGCACCCTTTTCAGACAATCACTGCAAGAAATAAGTCCTTTGATGATACCTAAAAAGTGATATTATTGACATTTATAACACCGTTGAAAATACTGCGTCAACAACTTTTTATACTACTATAAAAAATCTGGACTTTTGATAACACTTTTTCAATATTATCCCAATGTCATTGTAAATCATTTCATAACATTTTTTCTTTGTTATAGAAAGCCATAAATAACATTTTTTCAGTACTGCAGTTTGATTAAGGACAAAGTATTACTAACCCTATTGCATTTTTTACTTATCCTAAATGGTATAGAAAAATGATTTTTATAACATTTTCATAAAAGTTTTTTATAACATTTTCATACTTCAATATAAAATTACAACCAGTTACAGTAATGTTACTATAAGGTAATTTAACCATTTTGACAATATTCATAAAGCTAATTACAGATGTTTGCCTGACATAAAACATGCATTAACCCAAAAAGAGCTAATGCATATTCATAATTTCTACAACTACTTAAATCCATAAGAATGGATCAACTATATTTCAGGTCCCAGAAAAAGTCATTGAAGGCATTGACGCCACAACATATAATTACTTTCCCAACAAAGGCATGTGTACTAACAAAATAGAACTTTAACATGTCCCAATAAATAGGCATGCGTACCAACAAAACATAAAGACTTCATCATGTCCCAATGAAAGCATGTGTGCCAACAAAATATAACGACTTCAACATGTCCCAACAAAGGCATGTATGCCAACAAAATAGAACTACTTCGAAATGTCCCAATAAAAGCATGTGTGCCAACAAAATTCTTTCATAGTGTGCACCATTAGGTGACTGTCCACAAGCCTTCCCTCACCATAACTGAACATCATTTTCCTAGATAGACAATAATGAATAATAGGAATTAGTACGGATACTAAATAATACACTAGTTATGAATCAATTAATAACTCACATATTGATAAGCATAATACTTCTTTTTGCTTCATTCCGCTAACACTACTTATGGCATTGTTACAAAGTTTGTTCTTCAAGTACATGTAGTTAATAAAAAGTAGAACTCAAAACCTAAAAAGAAGACCAACATAATATGATTTTACGCAATGTTCACCAGCATATATTGCTAATCTATAGAAACCAGACACCAAAAGTATGTAGTTGTACTACATGATTAACCCATCTGAAGCAATAAATTAAAAATCACTAAAGGTTTCTACTTATAAGTTCACTACAAAAGGATATCGGGTCAAATCAAATCCTTAATTCCGCAACAGAGATGACCAAAATCAAGCAAATAAAATACCACTATTGTAAATAATATTTTTTCTAGAGTTTGGATGATACAGATATGGTATATATATATCAAATCATATTCGTTTTGCAAGGAGAAGAGCACAAGAAAAGACAATGACCAAGTTTTAGTCAATAATCAACTCCAAATAACAGATTTTGTTTAAGGACCTAAATATTTCCAATAAAAAAATACTCATACATCATGCCACAATATTATTCAGCATTTATTTGAGCCTATAATGACAACTATCATCCAAAGCAAGAATTTTTACCTCGTCTTTTTTTTTCCCCCCCCCGAGAAAAATCATCTTTACAAGGGGAATCCTGCAAAGATACAACCAGCTGGCTATATATCAATAGCCTGACCATACTTTATTATCCTAAGTAGAAACTCTGGAGATCTGTGCAATGTGGGAAAAGACAAAAAGTATAATTGACTTAGAAACAAATGAATTAGAAGAAATAAATAGTCACATATCCTATACATAAATCAAAACAAGGACAATCATAAGGCATGTAAGAAACGCATACCCTGTTTCTTTTGCTTTGAGGAAGAAAAAACAAAAATTAAATTTAAACTTACATAAAAGTTCATGAAATGACAAGCTTCACTTTCTTTGCATCAAATTAAGTAGAAGTTTCATTCTATTCCCAACCAAAAAGAAAAAACAGAGAAAAAAACTTACTGGGATTATGAATAAAGTGAAGCAAGCAACATGTGTTCATGATAAGTTAAAAAAGTGATCTTTTTGTTGGAACGGACCAAACTAAAGAAGGAAACAAAGTTAATGATATTTCTAGTTATCTTTTCTTAGTGACAAATCAAATAGTGAACTCATATAAAATACTATGACATTGTTGCTTGTGTGATTCGGCCACAAAAGTCCTTCAGACATAGTAGGGATCCAAATTCCAAACAAAGAGAAAATTGGTTAAGTGGAGATTCATTGAGATAAGAATATATCACTTTGTCAACTTACACTATTTGATCAAATTGAAAGAGAGTATGGATTTTATACATAAAAGAAGGGGAAAGAAGATAGAAATCCATAAATCTAAGAAAAGTCACGACCTGGAAAGTAATGAAACTCAGGACTTCAAGTTAACGTAAGGACAACTAAGCAAGACTACATAGTTGCAACAATAAGATATTGGACAACTATAATTAAAGCTACTGTAAGAAAAAATTATAAACTAGAAAAGAGAGAACTATGATTAATTGGATCGAAAAGATTATATATGCTTCTTATTAACTATTAGGAAAATATCCCTTAAGGTTATTTGAAGAGAAACAAAGTCAAGAATAGCTCCTCACTGTCAATATATACATATATTACATACTATAATAGATTTATGTTTGGGACAAAATAATAGATATTAATACTCTCTGCCTCTTTATCAGCAAAATAAATAGGATGTATGGCATGCTCAAAGTGCAACACCAAATAGAGACAACTGAAACAACACTATGATAGAAACCAAAACTTCGAAACTAATAGGTTGTTTCCAATAATTCTGACTTGAGGAAAAAAGAATCGGAATATTAATCAAAAGCCAAATCTCCTAATTGCAAGCTTCCATTTTAAAGTTACAGATCAGGGTTCACTAATCAATAATCATGCACAATTAAATCTTTTGACCAAAAAATTAGAAAAATCAAAATAAGAGAAAAAGTTTATCGTTGCCTTGAGCTCTGGAATCCTCTTAAATTCCACTAGTGTGGCTCTGGTAGTAAAATTTGCTATGTACCAGCCAAAGAATCGAATCATAATATTATAACCTGAGTTAATTTATTTTCAAATTATACTAATAGGCTAGACGACTAAAGAAATTAAAAATATATAAGTATTTAGCTATAAAAGAAATGCACAAATCTGAAATGCCCAAATTCAGAAATGCCCAAATCTGAAATGCACAAATCTCAGTTGAAAAGGAAACAAATAAAAATAATAAAAAATTGAAATAGGAAATAACAATACACATCTGCTGAAATCAGCTGCCAGCTCTAAAAGGGGGTTTTTTTTCCCCTAAATTTTCAGATCCCTTCAATGAAAACAAGAACATTCAATTTCAAAACCCATTTTATCAAATCTCCAAGAGCTAGCTAATAAAATATACATACCAAATCCAAAATCAGTACTCAAACAGGGGTGACCTTAACAAGATCCACTATTAGGATGAGTACCCTAACAAGATCCACCATTAGGATGAGTATCCAAACCCAGAAAATATCAAAAATCAAAGATCAAAAGTTGGGTTAAGCTACCTCGAGACTGGTCAGCAGGGTCTTTGTCAGATTTGAAGGATCGGGTGAGCTGGGTTCCTCCCATAGGTTCATCTTTGCTTTGAATGAAATGAGTGGTTCAGTGGATATGGGACAAGTAACAGAAGAGCGTTGAAGATTCATGGTTCCTCCAACTGTAGCCTTCGTGAGCTGGTGACCAAGCCTTCACTCGATCTAAGAGCTGCTAACCGTGGCCTGCAAATCATAATCAAAGATACTTATAAATTTAAAAGTTAAAAACATAAGAATCAAATAAAAAATTGAAAGCAAAGCTACAAGAAATTAGATACCAAAGATGGCGAAGAACGAAACGCATAGATTTAGAGCTGAGTACATATGTAATTGACAGAGGGAAATTTCACTTTCATCTTTGCTTAGAGACTTGGGGATTTATTGAGAGAGAGAGAGAGAGAGAGAGAGAGAGACAGGGAGCAGTTAGCTCTTTTTTTTTTTTTTTTTTTTAATTATCAAAACTCAAAATAATTTATAAAATTAAACGAACTTAATTTTTTAGACCAAAATTTATTGAATCGGGAATAATTTAATAAAATTAATTTTCAATTCAATTTTTTAGAGCCAAATATCTTAAAATTTTCTAATATCGGGACAAAATTTCTTAAAATCTTCTAATATTAATTTTGTTAGAAAAAAATATTTATATTAGTATTTTTTACTATTAAGTTTTTATTCTCTTATTTATGACTTTTAAGTTTTTAATATTATTTTTTTTATTTTACGTTAATTATTTTTAATATTAAAAATATTTTATTATAAAAAAAATCAAACAAGAAAAAATTATAATGAGATAAGTTATCATTCTTTAGTAATAAAATTATAAATAAAAAAAGTATTATTTTTAAAAAAATAATAAAAAAGAATTAGAAAAAATAAAAAAATAAATTAAAATTAAAAAATACATATTAAAGACCTAGAATTTATAATAAGAGATAAGAACTTAACAGTAAATAAAACTAATATTAGAGGATTTCAAAGAGTTTTGCTTTAATATTAAGAGATTTCAGGAGATTTTGTTCTAAAAAATTAAGTTTAAGATTAATTTAATTAAATTGTTCTGAATTCAAAGAATTTTGCTCTAAAAATTGAATTCAAGGTTAATTTTATTAAATTGTTCTAAATTCAACAAATTTTGATAATAAAAAGCCTTCATTTTTTTTTTCTCTTTAAGCATAAAACTCTAGTTTTTTCAAAACTTTTCAAGAAAAATATAAATTCTTTTCAGTTTTACTTTTTGTGGGAAATGTATCCCTACCACCGTCCAAAATTTCTCTTATTTTAAAAAAACCAACGTAACACATTTTGTAAATTATTATTAATCTAGTGTTATAAAAAGGTCACATTTGTTATAGTGAATGTTAGTAGCAACGCTGAACATGAGCACGATGATTTCATTGATGATACTAAACTTAAAATAATACAATATTAGATTACGAATAAGAAGATGAGGAAGAGGAAGATGAAAGCGATAATAAAAATGAAATCCGATCTGCTAGTGAGTTCAATAGTGAATAGGATTGTTATTTTGCTATATGCCTACTCATATAAAATTTTGTATGCTCTCAATAAATAAAATTGTACACTATAATTGCAATGTTTCTTTTATTTTTTGAATTGTTATCTATTTATTACTATTATTATATATGTATATAGTCATAGTATATAGTTATTGCGCCGCTACTGTGCCTAGTTATCACAATAACGATGGAGGTGTTAATTTTTCCTGAGATCCTACTAGAGTCCCCAAGCAGTGTGTCATGTATTAGCTATCACATATTGAATTTCTAAGGTCTTCATTACTTTATATATTTGACTCTGACAACTTGTATTTATTTATTTTGCACCACGTATCATGAGGAAGGTGAGATCAAAGAATAGCGCAGTGAACTTACATCAGTTGTTTAATGATCATGGGAAGGAGTGCCTTTCTATCCGTTTTAAGCATATGGGAAGGATGTGACGCCCATTGATGATTATCAGATATTTTTCTCCAGCTGATTGGAATACTTCTCCAATAGAATACGGATCTTTTTTTTTTTTTTTTTTTTTTTTAAATAGTTATGGAAAGGTTGTTCCACCTGAGTAGAATGAGGTTTATCATTTATGTGGTTGAGGTAATACATATTTTATATTTTTATAGTGTACTACTTTTTGTATCTACTTTTAACTTAATTATCGTTTTTGCAATTATAGTATTTTTTTTAGTACAAAGATCTTCACTATGGTGATTTGGCCTTGGTGAGGCAAGGCATCTAGAGGACAGTGGCAAATATATGTTGTGACTTGAAGACCGAGCTTAACGAGTATTTCAAGTTCATTGGGTGCCTGGAGACTGATCGCGACACTAACAAAGCATGTTCTAGTGTGCCTAAGGAGTTAGATGTCACGACGTAGGAGAGTATCCATTTACTAATTATTTATTTCTTATTTAATGTTAATTTAGACAATACAAATGTTTTATTGGCATTAATTTGTTTTCATTCAAGTGGCGTCTAAAAGAAATACTATGAATAAGGCGCTCATGGTGAAGAGATATAAATCATCGTTGATTGCTCACAAACGATTTAGAAAGATATTGTGATTTTTCGTATACTACCTTTTATGTATGTTGTACATTAACTATTTACAATTAATTATGTGATGTTATGAATTTTTATAGCTCAATATTCCTATGACTAGCGACTTGTAGGCCTTAGCTGAGAGTTATTGGAAGTGGTACTTCACACTATGGGATGGATGGCCGACTTTACAATTTGAGGCCTATTATGTAAGTTATTATTGATTTTTTTTCTTTATTATTATCTTATTTTGTGTGTATTCTAATTATTGTTTTATGCAAACTAAGATGATTGTGATTCAAAATACTTAGTCTTAGACATCTTTCTAATTTGGTTCGAGTTCATCTACTTCTTCCAATGATGTCTATATTGCAGACCAGGTTCTTGAAATACTCTACGGATTTAAGCGAGGTGTTGGGTGCAGGCTGATTAGATCTAGTTTGAGTACTAGATAGGCTGCCCCGGAGTTTCCAGCATTGGTACCTAAGGTTATCTAATGCTATATGAAAGGGAGCTAATAGTACATGCCAGTGGCTTAGCAGTAGCCACTTGAGAGATCATCGCTCAACAACAATGATCTTTTGTGGCTTAGGCAGTACAAAAAATGTAGATGAAGAGGATTTGGTCATTTCATGTGCCAGATGAGAGCATATAGGTTTGATCGTATAGCCCAATGCTCCACCACTGGCATTACCCACTCATTTTACCTCTTCTACACCACATCCTCCAACTAGTAGTCTCTTACCCATAAAAGAAGTTGACGAAGAAGAGGAAGTAGATTACTATATGTATTTATTACATTTACCTATTGCATATACTTAATGTAATTGTTTTTTTAATATAAATATCATTTTAATATTTAATTACATATTATTTATTTATTAATAATTAATTAATATTATTATTAAATTTATATTAATTTTTTTAATTTTAAACTTTTTTAATTTTAATTAATTTTATTTTATGATACTAAAAATATTAAAAAATTATTTCTTTTAAAAACAACCTCTAAAACGATGACTTTTGTCACCTTTACAGAGTGTCTAAAAAAAATTAAAAATTAATTTTCTTAGAAGAACAACCTCGAATGTTGCCATTATAGAGTATATAAATTAATTAATTATTATTTTAATAAATTCAAAAAAGCTATCGGTATATGTGTGTCCAATACTTTTTTTTTGTCATTATTTCAGAGACGACAACAAAGAGGACTGTTATGGTGATGTGGAAAGTTGTTGCTATATGGACCTATACCGAAGGATTTATAGTAGCAACACTATAGAAGCGACTTTCGAGTTTTCAGAAATGACTTTATCGTCGCTCTTTTTCTGTTTTTTTGAGTGTATAAACTCTTTTTTAATTTCAATAATTGTTATTTTTTTATGCCTTATAAGTTGAAAGGATAAAATTATCTTTTTCAATATTCATAAATTTCAATTTTGACCGTAATTATGACCCAGTGTTATTTAATAGAAAAATATAAACTGAAAATTTATTACATGAATAATATATATATAAAACTATTATTCTTCTTTTCCTTTATGCTAATTAGCTTAAAAGGAGAATTTATACTAAGATAGAAAACTAGAATTTTATATTAAATTTCTAGTTTAATATGATTTCTTATTTATTTTTAAAGAGTATACTTATAAAAAAATATCGTCTTGGTATTGATTATTAGTTTTAGTTTGTATTTAGTCAAACTTTACTGGTATTTTATGTAGCATTTGAACTTCTACCTCAATTATCACTTGTCAAAATGTAATAGGATAATTATTTTTGAGGCAAACCACCCGCGTCCATGGGCAAGAAAAAAATTTATTAACTCAAATCGTCCAGAACAGATGAAGAGATGAAAACAAGAGAACAATTAACCCAATACACATCAGTAGGAATAGAAAAGGATAAGTAGTTAACTTATGTATCACAATATTCCCACACCGAGGAACATAGCGATAAAGACCATAATTGGCAAAAAAGAATAAAATTTTAACGTCAGAAAATGAAAGAGCGTTATCTGCTAAAGTAACTGATGAATTGAGACCTCAAATAACATTCAAAGTATCGCAACTCCACATGGTGAACTAGCAAGTTCTCTCGACTGGCAGACAACAATCCTAAAAAAATAGCAAGCAATTCACTATTGTCCACAGAGAAAGAACCTCAAAGCTTCTTAGTAAAACTAGACAAGACTCGTCTATTGGTATTCCGAAACATCCCACCAACACTTTCCAACCCTCTCTAGGACGAATTAAAGCATCTGTGTTCAGTTTGGCACAGCCTTCTTCTGGCGGTAGCCATTTAGGTAAGGAAAGCCAGTTTTCATATCTCGATCTATCCCAAGTGCCTTATTGTACTCCGCAAGAATATCAAGAGCTAATTCTTATCAGAAAAATCTCGAGCCACGCCTCCATGCATCACTCTATTACACTCAGTCCATATAGCCCACAGTACCACAGCAAGTCTTTCAAAACTTCCCAGTTCAAAATTCCAGAAAAATCACTAAAAGTATATCCCGAGATGATAGTCCATTAACCGACTTGATCAATTCCCAGACACCAGTTTTCTTCCACACTTGTTTACTCTCCGCACACTCAAAGAGAGCGTGAGAAAGTGAATCTAAGGTCAAAGAACAATGTAAATATCTCTGGAGGATGACAACATTTTTACTTAGCAAATTTTCATAGCTTGGAAGAACATGGTAGTTTACGATGTAATCTATAAGTAATTGTTGTTGTTGTAAAAGATTGACATTATGGTAGGTGCACCAAACTAGTTTTATTTATATATAGCGTATCTGAGAACTTCGAAAGCTATTTTATTGGGACATATTACTATTTATTAATGATTAATTAATAATAATATTAAAATTTATATTAATTTAATTTTTTTTATTTTAATTAATTTTATTTTCTGATATTAAAAATATTAAAAATTTATTTTTTTTAAAAAATAACTTTTAAAACAGTGACTTTTGTCTCCACTATAGAGTGTTTGACAAAAAACTACGAATTATTTTACTTAAAAAAATAATCTCTGAATCGGTAATATTTGTTGCCGTTATAGAATGTAAAAATCAATCAATTAATTATTATTTTAATACGTGTAATGATGATAAATTCAAAAAAGTCGTCAATATAAGTTTGTCAAATACATTTTTTGTTATTATTTTAGCGACAACAAATAGGAGGAACTACTACGATGACATGAAAAATCGTCGTTACAGAGATCGATACTAACGAATTTATAGCGACAACTTTTGGGTTTTTAGTGATGACAATTTCTTTTTTGTTGTAGTGTAAACTCTTTTTAGTTTTAAAAATTGTTACTTTTTTTTATGTCTTACGAGTTGAAAGAATAAATGTCTTTTTCAACATTCGTAAGTTTCAATTTTGATCATAATTATGGCCCAGTACTATTTGATAGAAAATATAAATTAAAAATTTCACCATATATATTAATTATAGATAAAGATTGAGACATCAAAATTTTACGGTAGTGATACGACGTCATTTTCAGCCATATAACTTTAAGTAGTATGGTCTCATTTTAAGTAAGGAGTAGTTGAAATGCATATCACATCATGTTGTGTAAGTTTTTAGTACAAAATTTTGGTATCCATGTCATTACTCATTATTTATACAAGAATTGGCCATCTGCCGCAACCACCATCCTCATATTTTTTACCTTTTTCATTTTAATTTTTCTTTGTTTTTACTATTCTATCATGATGTTTATTCTTGTATACATGCTAAATTTGGCCCTAGGTTAGGTTAATGGTAATTTTAAAGTCCTAGACATGATTATTGTTTAATTTTTCATATTTTATGTGATTAGTTATTTATTTAAAGTTGCTTATATTCTTCTATGTTCAATTAATTTATGAATTATATTTTGATTTATTTAAGAGGCATACTATATAATCATGATAGAATTCTTTTACTAAGATTTGGTATTGGCATTTGTCATATTAATGCAAAAGTAGCAAAGCTAAAGTTGGTATTCTCGTTTGAGATACTAGCTATAGTAGAAAGCGTAATGTAGCTTAAGAATCTGTGTTTATATGATTATGACATTAATCAATCTATCTTTCTTTGCTTAATACTTCTAGTGAGAAATTTTAGAGCGTTTGCTTATGTTATTTAATAGAAAGTAGTTATTTATGGTGTTTGTCTAGATAGCTTACAATCTAAGGAAAGAACGACGATGTAGTTGCATATTTGTGGACTATCTATGATTCATAACTTTGATAAATAACTATAAAATTTAGTAATTAAATTGATATGACTGTTAAGTGGTAAAGAATGAAACCTTAATCTATTTATTTATTTATTTATATTTTATTTATTTTTAGATTTATTTAGTTTTAATTTATTTTAATTCCCTTCACTTTAGGATTAGTAGTACTTTAGTTAGATCAATTTTTCGTGAGATTGAGCCTTATTTGTCACTGTACTAGGTAATTACTAAGTTTTCTTAGACTTTGGTAGATAGAATTAAGGAGCTCTTTTAGTCTGGCTGATTAAATGACACACCACTAACTCATAGAAGAATCCAACATGATGCCTCGTTGCTTTAACATTTACAATAAAGTTGCCATGTATATTGATAGCTGAATTGCGAGAAAGAGCACTAAGTGTGGGGCATATTTCTAAATCATATACCACATGGACGATTAAGTGGCAAAACGGATCACATAGGGGACATACCGTCCGGCACGTGTCCAGAGCGACCAATTAAAAGCCACGTGAGTCACACATGGTACCACATAGGCCCCGTGGGCTAGCCGAGGCCAGGGTCGAATCTATCCCAAATCTCGGACGAAGGACTTCACAACCCCGACCTTTAGATCATTTGAGGGGAAAACTGACCCTATCGATCACATATACCACTTTCAGCAGAAAATGGCCTTGGAGACCAAGGACAAGGACGAGGCTGTGACTTGCAAAGTCTTCTTCACCACCATGTGGGGGCCAGCACTATTGTGGTTTAGACAACTCCTGGAAAAATCTATAAATGGGTTTGAAGACTTTTACAAACTATTCTTAAAGCAGTACGTGGGCACCTAGAGGCCGCAGAAAACCATACGAGATCTCGACCGATTGGAGCAATCTGCGAGAGAGTCTCCAAGAGAATACTTGTCGCGTTTCTTGGAGGTAATATCCTTGGTGCACAATGCCGACTCTGCCCAAGCCGCAAGCTTGTTTATCAGGGGCCTACAGCCAGGGTCGATGCTATCGGACTATCTGCTTTTGATCTTGCCATACGACATGGCAGATGTCCAGGAAAAGTCAGAAGGGGTATTTAGGGTACTGGAAAGCCACCAGAAAGCACCCAAGGCCTCTGCTGTGATAACAACGGTGCCGACGCAAACCCCAGCCCCGTAAGGAGTGAAGAGGCCTGCACCATCCCGAGGGCCATCTCCGAAGCAGGAAGCCCTAGCCCAAGGCGGTCAAGAGAGCGGCAAGAGGAGGAAGACGTTTAAGGATCCTCTGTCAAAATATGAGCTCAACACGCCGATCGACGTGATCTACCTCCAGAACAGGGACATGGGCATTTTCAAAGACCCGCCCAAGTCTGGTGAACCTGAGCATATGAAAAACAGGAGCAAGTACTGCCAATTTTACAAAGATAACAGGCACAATACCATCAACTGTCGTAGCCTTTATGCACAGGTTATGATGGTGATCCAAGCCGCAAAGTTGAAGCAGTATGTAAAGACGGGCAGAAGCCAATCGAAGGAGGACGCCGCCAGACCCGAGAAGGGAAAACAGGTCCAAGCCTCTGGGTTAGGAGAACAGACTCTGAGGATAGTACCAATGATCATAGGCAGATCAGAGCCGACCTAAGGTCAAGAGGAGAAGGAAAAGTACCAAAAGAGGACCGAGGAAAGGGTGAAACGCCTGAGGGTGATGGGCCATTCTGTGAACTATTTGACGACGAGAGAAAGCTACACCTCAGCAGCCCTTATCGCCTTCACCCAGCAAGACCTGACCATGGTGCGCCTGCCTCATGACGACCCCTTGGTGATTAAGCTACAGATTGACTCCGCATTGGTCAGGAGGGTCCTAATCGACGGCAGAAGCAGCGTCGATGTCCTGTTCCTTAGTACGTTCGAGAGCATGGACCTGAATCAAAATGTGCTCAGGCCGATCTGTCAGCCTCTATTCGCCTTCAACAGTACTAGGGTCAGCCCCTTGGGCATCGTGACTCTGAAGGTCTATACTGCAGAAAGATGCCTGGACGTGGACTTTATCATCATCAACTACTAATCTTCCTTCAACGTCATCGTGGGGAGAGGGTGGCTATGCATGGGGTCGCCTCCAACCTCCACCCTCCACCAGGTCTTGAGATGTCTATCAAAAGACGGTACTTACACGATAGACATTAAAGAAAACTAGGCCTCTGCGAGGAAATATTTTTTGACTGCCCTGAGCGAACCCGATGCGAATGCAAGCACCTCGACAGGGGACAAATAACAATCAAAGGACTGCCTGCCAGCGTACATGAAGCGGATTGAAGAGGAGTCTGACGAGCCAGAATCCACGATTGAGGAGCTGGTGGCGGTCCCATTGAAAGAGGCAGAGCCGGGGAAGGTAGTCTTAATCAAAGCCCTGCTGCCCGAGGATGAAATGAGCGAATTGTTGGGACTCCTTAGGCAGAATGAAGACATCTTCACGTGGTCCCACGACGACATGCCCAGAATAGACCTTGCACATGCCTGCCACCGATTAAATGCAGACCCCAATTTCCCCCCAGTCAGACAGAGGCCCCAGAGGTTCACGCCGGAGAAAAACAGGGCAATCAATAAGGAGGTAGAGACGCTACTGGAGAACGGCCTGTTCATAGAATACGTATACCCATGCTGGGTCTCCAACCCGGTGGTGGTGAAGAAGAAAAACGGCGATGACCACACCTGCATAGACTTCATGAACCTGAATAAGGCCTGTCCGAAGGACAGCTTCCTTTTGCCGAGGATCGACCAAATGGTCGATGCGACGGCTAGTTTTGATAGGATGAGCTTCCTAGATGCTTACTCTGGATACAACTAGATCCCTCTATACGAGGAAGACCAGATCCACACGGTATTCATTACGGAGCGAGGTCTGTACTGTTATAGGCGCATGCCTTTCGGCTTAAAGAACACAGGGGCGACCTACTAGAGGCTCATGAATAAAATGTTCGCTGGGCTACTCGGGATGACGATAGAAGTCTACATCGATGACATAGTTGTAAAGAGCAAAGAGGCTTCGGACCATCTGGAACATCTGGATGAATGTTTCCAGATCTTGAAGCAATACCAGATGTGCATGAACCCCAAGAAATACGCGTTTGGGGTGTTCTTTAGCCAGTTCTTGGGACACATCGTGAGCAGAAGGGGTATTGAGGCCAACTTGACCCAGTTGTCCTCAATCGCGGATGAGAAAAGACCCTCGAACATTCAGGAGGTCTAGCGCCTAACCAGGAAGATAGCTGCTCTTAGCCAGTTTGTCTCCAAGATGTCCGACCGATGTAAGCCTTTCTTCCAGTGCATAAAGAAAAGCTCCACTGTTGTCTGGGGGGAGGAGTAGGATAAGGCGCTGACAGAACTCAAGCTATACTTAAGTCATCCGCCTATCCTGGCTTCTCCGGCAGAAGGACAGTGCTTGTATGTTTATTTGGCAGTGTCTGAAGTAGCGATCAGTGTCATACTGTTCATCAAAGAAGACGGCAAGCAGAAGTCTATGTTTTACACGAGTCATATGCTCTTGGATGCCGAGACGCGACATAGTATGGTAGAGAAACTGGTCCTGGCTTTGGTCAATGCCAAGAAAAAACTCAGGCAATACCTCGAAGCACACTCAGTTATAGTGTATATGGATTTCCCCATCTGGCAAATCTTGGCCAAGCCAGACCTATCGGGACGACTAACTAAATGGGCCATCGAGCTGGGGATATACGGCATTGAGTATCAGCCTCTAGTAGCAAAGAAAGGGCAAGTCATGGTGGACTTCCTGGTGGAAATCCAATCCTTCGGTGAGCCACATGACCCACTTCAGATGTCTCTGCCCCACACCCCTTCAGCCTGGACCCTCTACACCGATGGGTCCACGAACGCCTCGGGGTCAGGTATCGGAATAGTCTTGCAGACCCCAATAGGACTCAGGGTAGAGAAAGCTTTGAGGCTCGGTTTCTAGGCGACGAACAATGAGGCAGAGTACAAGGCGCTGCAACAAGGCCTTGAGCTGGCTTTGTACTTAGGATTAGAGAACATCGCAGTAAAGATTGACTCACAGCTGATCGTGGGTCAGGTTAGGGGAGACTTCGAAGTAAAAGAGCCAAGATTACACAGGTACTTCTCCAAGGTAATGGGTGCGAAAGCCCGCTTCAGCGGTTTCGATATCGGACAAATAGCCAAGGAGATGAACCAGAAGGTTGATGAATTAGTTAAAAGCGCATCGATCGGGGGAACGACCGAACATATGGAGATTCTGCTAGAGGGTGAAAACACAAGAGGCCCCTTGGAAGCCCCCGCATGCCACATGTTCACAGCTGACTCCGAGGATGAGGGCTGGATGAGACCCATCACCCAATATATGGTGTCGAGAAACCTACCCGCAGACCCCCAAAAGGCGAGGTCGATCAGACTGAAGGCCGCCCGATATTCGATGGTGGCGGGTCGGCTATACAGGAAGTCAACGATGGGACCAATGTTGAGGTGCGTAGGTCCCACCGAAGCGCAGAAGCTGATGGAGGAAATCCACGAGGGAGCGTGTGGTAACCACTTTGGCGGGCACAACCACGCCCACAAGGCCTTGACCACTGGATACTTCTGGCCATACATGATGACCGAGGCGGGCCAGTTTGTCAAGAAATATGACAAGTGCCAGAAGATCGCCCCTATGATGTGCCAACCCGAAGAGGAACTCCATTTGAACATAACTCCTTGGCCCTTTGCTAAATAGGGTCTGGACATCGTCAGGGAACTCCCCATAAGTCCAAAGGGAAAAAGGTATGTCCTGCTGGCCACCGATTATTTCACCAAATAGGTAGAAGCTGAAGCCTACATGACCGTGAACAAGGCAGACACGATTAACTTCATTTGGAAAAACATAATCTACCGATACGGAATCCTGAGAGAGATACACGCCGATCATGGCACAGAGTTCTAGAATGCAAATCTAAAGAGGCTGTGTGCGTTGTATGATATAAGGCTCAGCTTTTCATCCGTAAACTATCCTCAGGGGAATGGCTAAGTAGAGGCAACAAACAAGGCCATATTTAGCAATATAAAAAAGAACTTGTAGGAGGCCAAAGGGGGGTGGTTAGAAGAGCTACCGGCTGTCGTGTGGGCCCATCGAACCACAGAGCGGAGGTCAACAGGAAGAACATGGTTCGCCATGGTCTATGGGTCGGAGGCTGTGATCCCGACCGAGATTAGCCTCTTGACCCTTCGCTTCGAAGTGGTGAGAGACGCCTCACTGAACGAGTAGTAACTAAGCCACAACACGGACCTCCTGGAAGAAACAAGGGATATGGCCCTAGTCCACTTGGCCTCGTATCACCAGTAGGCTAGGTCTTACTACGTGAAGAAGGTTAGCACTTGTCGATTTAATGTCGGAGACTGGGTCTTGAGGGTTAGGACAGGAAACTCCTCAAAGCTGGACTCTAACTGGGTCGAGCCCTATGATGTGATCAAGGCGCTCGACAATGGTGCGTACGTCCTGAAAGAACTTAAGACCGGGAAGAGTCTACCAAACATATGGAACGCCTAGCACCTAAAAAAGTATCATATGTGAGATACGTGTAAATGTTGTAAGACACATGTAAATGCTTGTATTATTAAATAGCTTAATTCCAAAACAGGTCAGGGTTTCTGCTCCATGGATTTATGCTTTGGATTGCTATGAAAAAGGGTGTGCCCCAGTGTCAAACCCCGCAGACCATTTGCGCAAACAAAGATCGTACTATAGGAATCACATCGCGTAATAAAATGCTTGCCGATGGCCCGAGAAAACATACGAGGAGGATTGAGCTGCGCATAAAAATTCTTGCCAGTAGACCTCGATAAAAATTGTACTATGGGAATTACATCACGCAATAAAATGCTTGCTGATGGCCCGAGAAAACGTACGAGGAGGATTGAGCTGCGCAAGAAAATTCTTACCAGCAAACCTCGATAAAAATCGCACTATGGGAATCACATCATGCAATAAAATGCTTACCGATAGCCCGAGAAAACATACGAAGAGGATTGAGCTACGGAGGAAAATTCTTGCCAGTAGACCTCGATAAAAATTATACTATGGGAATCACATCATGCAATAAAATGATTGCCAATGGCTTGAGAAAACGTATGAGGAGGATTGAGCTACGCAGGAAAATTCTTACCAGTAGACCTCGATAAAAATCGTACTATGGGAATCATATCGCGCAATAAAATGCTTACTGATGGCCCGAGAAAATGTACGAAGAGGATTGAGCTACTCAGGAAAATTTTTACCAGCAGGCCACGATAAGGATCGTACCGCGGGGATCACGTCGCTTACCGACGACCCGGGAGAACATACGAAGGGGATTGCACTACGCAACAAAATATTGGCCAGCGGACCTCACAAAAATCGTACCGTGGGGATCACGTCGCTTGCTGACGACCTGGGAGGATGTACGAAGGGTAACGGGCCGCAGAGCAAAAACTTGCCACTGACCCTTGAGGAATACCTGCAGGATGGGGGAGATTTGAGCTATGAGATCCCGCCCTGGGGAGCACTTAAGCTAAGCACGAGCCGAGGTTAAAAAGTGGTAGGGTCTACCAATTAGAAGTAGACCCTCCTCAAGGGGCACCTTGGCTATGCACAAGCCAAAGGCAAAAGGGCCAGGTACTACCCGTTGGAAGTAGACTCTCCCCAAAGAGCGCCTTAGCTACACATGGACTGAAAGTGAGCGGATCCAATGCCTACTCGTTGGAAGTAGGCCCATACAAGACAAAGCACGAAGGCAGAAGTTAAAGCCAAACTCTATTTATTATTGCTTGGATTACAGGATGCGTGGTCGACACAGACGCGGGCCCAGTTTCCCTATTTGTAAGAAGCAGGTCTTGGGCAGACTCGTAAGGACACGTCGGAGTGGTAGCGCCCTGTTCGCTCCTAGAAAGAGGCCTCTTCCTCTGCAGTAATGGGTCTAAACAGTTGTCGACCAATCCTTGGAGCTGGTTCCTAGCACGTTTCCATTTAGGATCAGAGAAGTCTAGCCATATGCGCGGATCATATTCTACTAAGACAAGTCATAACGGAAGTTATACATCCTCAAAGTCGGCGAGCCAGAACTCACGTCCCAATCTCCAGAGCTAACGTCATCGGTCATAGCATAAGGGGAATTCACTAGTAACTCTGCATCATATTTGATTGGGCCAGACCCAGAAGCCGGGCAGACTGCCTATAAGGGAATGGCATCGTCTATGATGTCTGACCCTGACCACGGATGCAGGCAATAAAAAAATAATAATGAATATAATAAATAATATAGAATAAGCGTGAGAAGAATATGCCGTTTCATTATTTAAATAGTTGCTTGCAACAAGGGTCAGCTCTACACGAAGTGGTCAGCACTTTACAAATATACAAAAGAACGAGGGGCCCTAGATACCTCCGGGGAAGGAAGCGATGCCGATTTCCACGTTTGGACTAGCTGCAGCAGGGGACAACATACTAGAGTCAAAATTGTCACTAGACAAGATGACCGCACCTGACCCTCCACCTGTCAAGGCGACCTCACCAGGCTGAACCCCGGGGACCTCCGTAGTTTGTTCTGGTGGACTAGGGGCGAGAACAATCTCCCTGGCGACAGAAGCAGATGTAGAGGGTCCATTTTTTTCTTCGTCAAGCATCTTCAACACATCAACAGAGTATATGGTATTAATCTCGTCCCCTAACTGCTGCATGTAATACCTGACAGAATAATGGTCCCTCTCGATGCCCTTCTGCTCATCGAATTGGTCTGGTGTTACCACCTCTGCGTGGCCCTCGAATTCACTATTCTCCCAGCCAGACCTGTAGCTCTCTGCAGAAAGGATATCTACATATCTCTGGTACCTTGTCTTTAGCTTCTCCACATCTGCCAGTCTATCCCTTAGCGCTGTTAGCCTCAGCTTTGCTTGCCACTATGACAAGTCAATCAAAAGAGTGTTAATATCGGCGAGATCTTCGCCACACTTGCGAGACAGGTCAACATGAGCCTCCATCAATTTTTTGTGATCTGAATAGAGATGTCGGATTACCTCGTTGGACCGGTCGAGCCTGCGCTACAGGGAATGGGCCTCAAGTTTGCCTTTTGCCTTGGCTTTCATCACTTCTTTAGCCTCGTCAACTGCTTTGTCACGAGCGATGAAAGCCAGAATCATCTCCGTCCCTGCGTTCTGCAGCTCCTGCTCCTTAACCTTGAGCTCGGCCTGGGTCAGCCTGGCGGTCTCTGCCTCAGCCACTTGGTGACCAGCTTCTTATGCCTTGCCCTCTCGGCGTTCAAAGCGTGGGCCATCATGCTGCTGATCCTAGCCTTATCCAAGCTCTGGTACAAGTCGAAATCCACCCTCAATGTAGCAAGGGCGGCCTCGCTCCGCTCGGCCATCACAGCACAAGCATTTAGCTGCCCAGTCAGCTTGCTAACACGAGAGGAGCAGAAGGACTGGACGGCGGCTAGCTGCAAAATACGAGAAAGAGGGGTCAATGTTCAAAGGGGATGCCAAGAACCTGGTGCTTACAGTAAGACGAACCAAACCTATGCGATGCTGTGACTGGCGACAAGCTCTACATTCTCTAGGGAGAGCGCTTCCAGCTCAGTCTCAGAAGTTGTACCCTTTTCCTGAGCGTTATCCACATCTAAGGAACGTGACTCCACCCTGCCGACCGCAAGAACACCTTTACCCCCCACCAATTGCACTCCAGCAACCTCTTTTGACGCCCCTGGAATGGCAAAGGTGGTGGTAGTGGGAAGTAAGGTGTTGCCAGGTGCACCCTCAGCAGAAGAAGCTACGACGACTACCACTACGTCAGTAGCTTCGACTGCCACCTCCATCGAAGGGACGCCCGGTTGTGATTTTTCGGTCTTGTCTTGACCAACGTCCTTAGACAGGCCTCCTTGTGCAGACCTCCTCCTTTTCATGAGGGTCAGAGTTCCTGTTGTTGTCTCTGTCAGAAGGGGGGTGGTTCTACCTCTTTTCCCTACCGGGCTTTTCTCCCCCTTAGACGAATTGGGTTCGTGATCCTGCTTCATAGAGATCCGGGGAGGGGAAGCCAGCCGAGACTTCCGCCTCAGAGCCATCTACTGAGCTCCGCAATCTCCCCACGGGAACGAGTAGCACCAGACCTCGTTCCCGCCTTCGGACCGGAGCTGAGGGCAGAAGAAGAGGGCTCCCCGGGCAGGCTCGAGGATGCCCTTTTGCCATGCATGACCTTTATGGCAGCCGCCTCCCGAATCGCGAGCCCGCCCACCTCGGGAGGTGGCACCACGGGCATTATGCCCCCGGTCACAAATAAACCCTCGAGGTCATCTGAGCCCGTTCTTGAGATGACAACTCCCTGCCCCCAGGCCTCATCCTCTGAGGACACCACCAAATGCCGAACAGCGGGGACCTTAGAGCGAGCCTTGTGCATAGCAGTATCCCCCTTGACCAGGGAAGGGCCTGCTTAAGGACCTATATCCGAACCTACAAAGTGCAAGTAACATGATTAGAATGCAGCCATGACCTGGTCGACGGAGCCCCAAGGTACGAAAACGAACTCACCCTTAACCCTCTTAGGGCAACGATTTCCTCTCTGCGGAACCTGACACACTCCTCGGCCACGAGATTCACCGTCGCTTCAAGCTCATGACTGGTCGGCGCCACCAGGTCATTGGGACCCGCCAGCTGGCTCGAGGCCGTGATCTGATGACCCACCATGGCGATGCGAACCTGACACACTTCTCGGCCACAGTTTAGGGCAGAGGCGTCAAGCTGGCTCCGAAGGTGCTTGGTGATGACCCACGTGTCCAGTAGGAAGAGGAGATATGAGACTATCCTTGGCATCATGTTCATCACCTGAGAATTCAGGACAGTCTGGATGTGTCGGCAATCCCCAGAGGACCCAAAGAGGATGATCCCCTCCGGCTCCTGGAGCTGCCCCGCCGACAGTCGCGACTCGAACTTGCTCTCCTCTGCAGAGGCTGCGTAAGGTAAAATATCATGAGTAAAAATAGGCGAATTATGCACAGATCCAAAATATGCGACTCAGTACTTACTTTGCAGAAAGAATGAGGGGATTTGGAAATGCTCTCCATTCACCCAGGGAGAGCACTACACCCCTCCGACGATGTATATCCTGGAATGGGAGTTCCATTGCTTGTCTGACCTCGGCATATCCCAGAAAATATGGTGCCCAGGAGTGGCTGGAGATAGAAAGTGGGGTAAGAGCTCTTTTTAGAGATAAGGGTAAGCTTATAGGCATAAAGACCACTTCCAGGTCGATATGCAAGTTGAGGAGGACTGACAAAACAGAGAGACCCATCAAGATCATGACCTCGTTAGCATTGAGCTGCATCGGGTGAATTCGCGTAAGGGTGGACCAGGGGAGGAAGAGGAAACCGAAGTCATTCCAAGTGCCTCCTCCTTAGGACGATGGAGCCTTCTGGAGCAGAGGGGTGAAGGTACCAGTCCGCCGAGCCCTCGACCCTTTCTAAAGTGACTCCACCAAGGAAGCAGAGTTGCCTCCTCAATGAACCTAATTCAGAGTCCACAACAGGGTAGAGTTTCTGACTCTGATTCAGGGCCATCGTATTAGATGCGATCGAAGAAGACGAAAGATACTGGAAAAGTGAAGATGCGGAAACCCTAAAATAGTACTAACGGTACTAACGATTTAGGAAAGAAAGATTTACCTCTTTACTGCTCCAGACCTCCTTTAGTATTCTGCAATCTAATGGTACTAACGACCCTCTGTTGATAAGATATGCAACAATATTAATTGCATTGGCTACAAATGTCTTTGGCAGCCCTATGTATAATCTTATGCTCCTTGCACGTTCATTTAGGGTTCTGTTCATTCTTTCAGCAACACCATTATGTTGAGGTTTTTCTGGAATAGTTTTCTCGAACTTGTTCCCATTAACGATAGAATATTTCTTGAAATCATCATCATCATATTCTCCCCCATTATCAAACCGCATATATTTCACTTTTAGATTAGTTTTATTCTCAACTATGGCTTTCTATTTCTCAAAGATATCGTAAACATCAGATTTATTATTCAAAAAATTAATCCATACTTTTCTGCTCGAATTGTCAATAAATATCACTTAGTATTTTGAGCTTCCAAGGGATGTCACAAGAGATGGCCCCCATATGTCTATATAAACCATCTCTAACTTTGCTTCTTCTGGTTCTCTTTTGCCTTTTAAAAAGCTCACCCTTTTTTACTTGCCAAAGATACAGCTTTGGCACAAGCCATACTCCACTGACTTTAGCTTTAGTAGCTTTCCTTTTGATAGCAGCATTTTCATTCCCTTTTCGCTCATATACCCAAGTCTATAGTGCCATAGACTAGAATTAACTTCAGCGTCGATGTTTGCCAAAGTATCTCTGTAACTAGAAGTTATTTAGAGAGTTCCAGTTTTGTTTCCTTGAGCAACAGCCATGGCTCCTTTACTAACCTTCTATGAGCCACTAGTAAAGGTCACATTGTGTCCTTCCTTATCAAGCTGTCCCACTGATATAAGGTCCTATATCAATCTAGGTACATGCCTTACTTTCTAAATTTTCCACGCCGATCCTTTTGACATCTTCAAATGAATATCACCCATACTAACAATATGTAAAGGTTCTCCATTGGCTAGATAAACTTTTCTGTAAGTACCAGGAATATAATTCTTTAATATATTATGGTGTGCAATGGTATGAAATAAAGCTCCAGACTCTAAGATCTAAGAGTCAATTAGATTATATACAGACAATAGTAAAGTGTCATGTACCTCATCAGTCACAATATTCACATTATTTCTATTATCATCTCTTCTTGGTGCTCTACAATTATTTTTTATGTGGCCAGTCTTGCTACAATTCCAGTATTCTAGTCTTCTTTTGAATCTGGACTTGTTTCTATCATTCCTTGACTTAGATTTGCAAGGACTCTGGTTACAATTCTTCTTATTGTTCATGCCCTGGTTCTTGAGATTTAGGGTAGAACTCGATGATGCACTTTCACCTGAATCAATTTTGTGAACTTCTTCTGCCAAAATTTAGTCTCTAACATCATTCAAATTCAACTTTCCTTTACGTAAAGAATTGCTAACGACAGCCCTCATTGGTTCCTAGCTATATTATAGAGATGCTAGAAGAATTGGAGCACAAACTTCATTGTCGAAATTAATTTCTACAGATGTCAACTTAGAAACGATCGGGTTGAACTCATTGATATATGTTGCAACTGAAGCATCTTCTTCGATATTTAAATAAAACAACTTCTTCATCAGATGTACCTTGTTGTTTGCCAATAGTTTTTCATATATGTCTGACAGGATACTCATCATCTCTTCTGTAGTTTTTGCCTCCACCACGTTATGAGCAACGTTCTTCGTTAGCATCAATCAGATTATGCCTAATACATATTGATTAAAGAGTTCCTAGTAATCATTCTCCATCTTCTCGGGTTTCTTCCCTGATTGAGGCTGATGTAATTCAAATTGACTACATCTACAAAGCTGCTGCAGATCTTTACTATTTGGAGAAAAAGAGCCTTTACAAGTGTTTATACCTAACACTCTCAACTTACATCCCAGACCCCAAATACACACAAGAGAAAAAATTGTATTTTTCTCTAACTCTCAAGAGTAAACTCACTCTAATTTTACTCTCACAATACTTGGTATTTTTTACACTCTGGGATGAGAAATAATGAGAGATATGTATCCTATTTATAGTGTAAGACTTCTCCAATCTTTATACATTTTTTCTTCAAAGTTTTCTAATGTACCATACTTCTTATGCACGGTTTGTACACCTTTTTTTTTTCTTTTATTTTACCGTGTGCAAGCACTGTTTTACTTATACGATTAATACACTAAGTAGTAACACTTTAAACCAAAGAACTTTTCTTTAACAAGAATCCTTTTCGTTAAGGATTTTGTCAAATGTAGATCTCTAAGTTTATTCCATGCTTTAAAAGTTGTATCGTCTCCATCAATTTGTCTGAGCACATTATTAGCAAGGCACAAGATGATGATGGAGTGTGTTGTTATAATTCATTCCTCTGTGCCTCTATCATGGTTGCAGGCAGAGTTCTTGGATCATCCAAGTGCTGATTAAAGTTTATTTTTAACTAATAAGGCCTTCATATTCTTCCTCCAAGAGATAAAGTCTCGAATACCATTAAATGCATTTAGTTCGAATTTCAGACTTCCCATCTCTTCTTCAAGAACTTCAAAAAACCACCAAAGCCATTCGCTTGGCCTTTCTCACGAACCTAAAGCCTATCTTTAATACTACTTTATAGTAATTCAAGCTGATTTCTCTTACTGAAACTTTAAGAAATTTTTAAAGAAGAATTAATAGATGTAGAGTTATATTGGTTCAATTCCCATTGTAGGAATCTATATCCAGTTTTGACAATGGCAGAGCTAATCCACTAGAATGATCAAAGAGTATCATATTACAGAACATACGACACGATTAACTCTTTTTTTGACCTCTCTCAAAACCTTTTTACAAACTCAAGTTGTTTGTTAGAGAAATTCGCTCCAAAACTTATAATTTTCTCACATGTACGAACATAAATAACAACCTTATTAACTGACGACTCTAACTAAATTACCTAACCTAACAGACTCAACAAATTGGACTAATCACAATGGAAACCAAAGGAATTTAATTGATCTTACATAATGTGATTTTGAACAAAAGCTTTATGTAAGATTGTAATTCCTTATAGATTTAGGTGTTGAATATGCATAATGGATTATTAAACCAAATACAATTCTAGAATCTACCATACCAAATTGTCAGAAAAAGATTTGTTGAGAAAAACCTGTGACTAATCTAGATCCATTGTATTTGAAAGCAAATGATGAGATCACGTAAGCGGAAGCGATTAATTAATTAAAGTCTGAAGATAAAAGGTCTTCCATAGCTAGAATACTCTATATATGCTCAATGTGATCTCTCTCTATTGATGTAGGCAGAGAGGAATAGCGTACGTTCTATTTGGCTTGGGGACTAAAACCCTAATAGTTATATCCTTATATATTGACAACTAATAGAAATTCCATCAATCCTTATTGGTCCAATATTGGGTAACCACTTATTAGACAGTCCATACTTAATTGGTAATTTCTTATTTAATTAGACAACCCTAATATATATAATTATTATAAAAACCTATGGCTCACTTTGGTTATACACGTATAACCCAACAATCTCCTACTTGGGCCACATAGGTTTTTCTTAAGATAATTATATAATATAAACTTAACTGCACACTTTATTGATATCTGGTTAAGAAATTTCTCCTTAAGACAATCTAAACAATCATGTATATTAATATGAAACTAAGATGACCTTTATTGCAATTAGGTAGGCAACTAAATTAATACACACAATGACATAGATCAAGTATGGATATATGACATGAAAAGTGATCTTAAATGCCTATTTCTATTTGGTCCTACTTACTATTTTGGTGCAATCATTAACTTTAGTTTATAAAATGTAATAATTTTTAAGGTGACATAAACATGTCACATTCTTAATTAGGTTATATTGATGTACATAATATAATCTTTATAGAATCAATTTATTATTAAGGAAAACTAACTTAGAATTTCTAAGTTAAAACAAGGAATAACTATGGTTTTCTCACATAATAAAATTTAACATTAAAATAATACTACACACATAATTTCAAGTATTTGCAAATGTAAATTTATTAAAATTCGACACTAAGTTTATTTATAATAATTCTATTAAGATTGCAAGTCTAGAGATTCCTAAGGAGTTACAGGATCTGACAAAGAAAATGCTATAAATGAGTCATAAACAATGAATTAAAGCTATTTGATGTGTTAAACACGCAGTGAATTTGGCTTTGAAAAGCGTGAAATGAGTTTTACTAAAAAACTACCATTTGACCAAATTATCAACAAACATGATTATAATACATATGCACATAATATTGCATTCATAAATATATTCATTATTCTTGTAACACACCAAGCTCTCTCTCTCTCTCTCTTTTTAAGGGTATTGAATCTTTATATTACATCAGGACACTTCGATGATCATTAGTATAATAACATATGTGTAAAAGGACATAACATAAAGAATGAGTATGTTACTATGAAATTAGTATTAATGACTTCTAGATGTCTAATACACAATAGAAACATATTTATTATTAGCTTAGTATACATGTGTTAATCTTGGGCACCACAATATAATATCTTAACTAATTTTTAGATAACAATATTAAAAATTTTTGTACATAAATTATTATAAAATATACAATTTAGTAATTCCTAATGTATAAATATCTACAAATTTTATACTAAATGCTATGTGGCTTCTTTGGTATATCCGACTAGCTAAACAATGGTATTTCTATATAAGATCCCAAACTAGCTAAATTTACTAGTATCTAAAAAGCTTATATATATATATATATATATATATATATATATCCACACACCTATCAACTTTTTTCAAATTGAAAAGCATCAAATAAATTAAACATTTTTATTGTTCCTCTTCATTTTCAAAAGTGAACACATCATGTTCTGTCAATTTAATATATCTTCTTATTGTTTTTCTATTTATTACTCTTTGTTTTTGATGAAAAAAAAAATTACTCCAAATAGCCGCACCACATTGCCAGATTCAAAAAATGACCAACCATTACCTCAATAAACCTTAGTTTTAACTAAAACAATATGTGTATTGTAGTTTATTCTATACAATATAACTAGGCTATAGTTTAGATTTATTTTGGCTAAGATATTGTAGTAGATTCCCCCGTACAAACATCACATGTCTAGAAAACACTAAGTTCATTGCCACAACATAAGCCATATATCTATCTTTGATTTATCATCAAACCTCATTGTTGGAGCGGTTTCTCACTAGCCGTCCACATGTCTCTGAACCGCTGATGCTGTATACTCTGATTGTCCACATGTTCTCGCTATCCCAAAAGTGCCCTGAACTCCAGGCAGGGTCGGAGAGGCGGGGGTGGCCACCTGTAAAGACTCTCCGATGCTTAAGTCAGTGGCCTATCTTTGATTCAGGGTAGCAAGGAATTAGTTCTATATGAGTATATGTTTGTTTCTTGCTCATAAGCTTTTTTCATACACTTCTTTCTTGTAAGCATACATACCCCTCTCGGGAATGCATGGCTCATATATATGTAGTCTTGAGATTGTGAACCACTCGAGTCTCAATCTCAGGACTGAGTACCTTTTTCTTCAAAATGTTTCCCAGAGGTCACGGGCCGAGATTACCGTGATCACTTCTGTATCACTGTAGCCTGGTTTCCGCCGCCTCCTATGGCTTGAATTTGTCAGGGGTGAGATTTGGTCAAATCGCCGTTCTGTCAGGACGGCTTACCCCCCTGCGCACGCCTACCCAAGATCACATTAAATGCTCTGTCTGGGTCTGGAGTTGTGAGTTGTTTTCCATCGTAGTTTGGTGGAAGGCCCTTGGGACTTCTGACCCCCCCAGCTATCGAGGTAAGGGTCGGACTGGGCCGAGTCTGTCCAGGGTCTGTGATGGGCTCGACCCTAACCTCAGACTGCCCAACGGTTGATTGTGAAATCACGTGTGACCCGCGTGACCTTTAGCTAATCACTCTCGACACCTGTCAGATGGTGGGCCCCGTATGTGACCTGTTCTGCTACTTAATCGTCCACGTGGTGCATGATTTGGGAATGGGTCCCACAACTGCCCCCATTTCCCTACTTGATGGATTCGTACCCGTCAAGTGGGGAAATCGTTTATCCGTTCCTCAAATCTGGGGGGTGCACATGACTCCCTCCCTGCCGACGCAGAGGCACGCCATCCCATGTCACGAAATCTGTTTGAATTTTGAAGTTCCGACTATTCAGTCTCCTTTGCTCTCCCCTTTTCCAGAAAAACTCTTTGGCTCCCCCTCTATAAAAGCTGCAATTACATTCATTTGCTACTTTACTAAAATCTTCAATCATTCTAGCCTCATAAAATCCTAGGGTTTCCGATTTCCTCCCTTCTAGAGACTTTTACTCTTTCACTCGTATTCAGAACAATGGCTTCAAGTCAAAACCAGGAATTGCGCCCCGTCATGGATTCAGAGCTGGATTCACTAAGGAGACAACTCTGCCTCCCTGGTGGAGTAACGCTGCAAAGGGTCGAGGGCCCTGTGGATTGGTATCTTCATCCTTGTGCCCCCGAAGGCTCTGTCATCTTGGGCAGAAAACATCTGGACTGGCTGCGATTCCCCCTTCCTCCTCTGGTCTACCAATTGTTCGCTTTGATGGGGATCTACCTAATGCAATTGAATGCAAACGGGGTCATGATTCTGATGAGGCTTTCCGCCGTGTCAGTACTCTATAATTTGCATATTGACTTGGAGGTGGTTTTTTATGCTTACAAGCTCACCCTCATCCCCAAGAAGAGTTCCTATCCCACTTTTTACCTCAAACCGTTGCTGGGATGTCATATCTTCTAGGGCTTGCCGAGGTCAGATAAACAATGGGCCTCCCATGCCAAGCTATACGCCGTTGGAGGGACGTGGTGCTCCCCTTGGGTGAACAGCGAGCACTTCCAAGTTCCCTCAGCTTTCCTGCAGAGTAAGTGCTTGGTTGTGATTTTTGGGTCTGTGCCCTCCCCGTATATTATTACTCATGTTATTTTGTCTTGTGCAGCCTCGGCAGAAGAGAACAGGTTTGAGCCGCATTTGCCGGTGGGGTGGCTCAAAGGCCTGGAGGGGATCATCATCTTCGGATCTCTCGGGGACTGCAGGCACATCCAGGCCGTCCTCAACCCCCTGACGATGAACATGATGCCCAGGATGGTTTCATACCTTCCATTCCCTCTGGATACCTGGGTCATCACAAAGCACATGCGGAGCCGACTTGACGCCTCTACCTTGAACCGATTCTGCTGGGATGAACATGACCGAATCGCCATGGTGGGTCGGCAGGTTACGGCTTCAAGCCAATTGGCGGGCACCAACAACCTAGTGGCACCATCTAACCACGAGCTCGAGGAGGCCGTGAGGCTTGTGGCTGAGGAGTGCATCAAGCTCCGTAGGGAGGAAGCCGTCGCCCCCAAGAGGGCTAGGGGTAAGTTCATTTTCGCATCCTTGAGCTTCGTGAGTCAGATTATGGCCGTGATCTAAACATGTTACTTGTTCTTTGTCGAATCTGAGACAGGTCCATCGGCTGACCCCTCACTCGTCAAGGGGGGAGCCGCAGGACATAAGGCTCGCACCAAGGCACCCGCTGGCCGGCATCTCGTGGTACTCTCAGGGGATGAAGTGTCTGCGGTCCCCTGCTCTGACACAGGTAGACCTCCATCCGGGGGAACGTCTGCCACACAGACCGTACATGGGGAGGAGACGCCGCTGAGTCTGGCTGGGGGGACTGCTGCAGCAATCTCATCCACCCCTGATTCCGGTTCGAAATCGAGCACTATTAGCCTCGGCAGGGAGATCGCCGAGCTCAGTGGGGTGGCTCCGAGATTGAAGTCTCGACTATCTTCCCTTCCCCTGGTCCCAATAAAGTGGCGACACGAGGTCGGCTCGTCTAACGAAGAAGAGGGCCGGGCGGAGAAGAGGGGCAGGGTTGCCCCCTCGTCTGACAGTGACGACGATGGGGCCACACTGACCCTTCTAAGGAGAAGAAGGTTGGTGCACAGTGGTCCGCCCAGAGGAGATGCACCACCTCCCTCTGTGGTCGATGGCGCTCCTGGTGGTGCCGGTCTTCCCTCCGTCTATGCCGCCACTGCCTCGGGGGCATGCCCGGCTGGTGGAGAGGGTGCCCTCGCGGCTAGCGGGGTGGGGCCTTGTTCCCCAGGCACGAGCAATGCCCAAAAAGAGGGTCCAGCCGCAGAGCTGGAGTTGGAGGTGCTCTCTTTGGAGAACGTCGAACTGGTCACCAAACTTACCTTCACGCAGGTTTGGTCTATTCGATTGCTTCTATATTTTTCAGCATCCTTGCTAAACGCTAACCCCCCCTTTTTTTTTGTTTAACTTGCAGCTGGCTGCCATCCAGTCTTTCCACTCCTCTCGCGTCAAGGATTTGACCGAGGAGCTGAGTTCCCGCTCTACACTGGCCGAGCGCAGTGAGGCCGCCCTCGCCGAATTGAGGTCTGACTTTGATTTATATCGGAGCCTCGAGGAGGTGAGGGTCAGCAGCGTGGTGGCTCATGCTCTGAGTGTCAAGAGGACTAGGCGCGAGGAGATGGCTGCGAGAATGGCTTAGGCAGAGGCTGATAAGCTTACCCAATCTGAGGTCGCCAAACTGGCTCAGAACGAGCTAAAGGTCAAGGAGCAAGAATTGCAGAGCGCGGGGGCAGAGATTGGGCTAGCTTTCGTCGCCCGTGACAGGGCTGTTGACGATGCCAAAGAAGCAAGAAAAGCCGAGGTGAAAGCCAAGCTTGAGGCCCATTCTCAACGCAGACTTGACCAGTCCAACGAGGTAAATCGATCTCTCTTCTTGGATCACAAAAATCTGATGGGTGCTCATGTGGAGATGTCTCGCAAATACAACAAGGATCTTGCCAGTATTAACACTTTTTTGGTCGACTTATCACAGCGGCAAGCAGAGCTCAGGCTGGCGGCACTGAAGGATAGGCTGGCAGACGCGGAGAAACTGAAAACGAGGTACCAGAGGCAGGTGGACGTCCTTTCTGCGGAAAGTTATAGGTCTGGCTGGGAGAATAGAGAGTTCGAAGGCCACGCTGAGGTGGTAATGCCAGACCAATTTGACGATCAGAAAGGCATCGAGAGAGACCACTATTCCGTCAAGCACTATATGCAGTAGCTCGGGGATGAGATCAGCATCACGTATCTGGCTGATGTGCTAAAGATGCTTGCTGTGGAAAAGGATGGGCCCTCTACATCTGCTTCTGGTGCCAAAGAGCTTATCCCCATTTCCAATCCGCCAGATCGAACTTCGGAAGCCCCTAGCGCTCAGCCTAGTCTCAGGGTCTCAACCGGTGAGGGGTCTGGCGTAGTCATTGTATGCAGTGACGAATCCGACCCTAGCACGCCACCCTCCACCGGGGCTGGTCCAAGCGCCGGGATTGGCCACCCTCCCATGGACGGAGGTAACTAGGGTCTCTAACTTTGTACATTTGTAAAGCTGACCTCCGTTGTAACCCTCCGAATAAATAATAAGAACAGTGCAATTCTCTTTAGTCTATTTTCTTTTTCTTTGTTGACCGCATCCGGGGCAAAGTCAAGCCTTGTTGTAGCTGTCTGTATAAATAATTGTGGACGACTTGTATGGACATGATTTCGGACTATTAGTGAGTCCTCCTCGGGCCATGACTGCCAAGATTAGTTCTGGAGATAGGGGTGCAAGCTTTGACTCATCCAGTTTTACAGAGGTATAACTCTTGTTATAACTTGTTTTGGCAGAGTTCGACCCGCGGGTGTGGCTGGACTTCTCCGACCCCAAATGGGACCGTGCTCGAAACCAGCTCCAGGGATTGGTCGACCATTGTTTGGACCCGTCGTTGCAAAGGAGAAGGCCTGGGCTCGGCTCTTACTGGGAACAAACAGGGCACTACCACTCCGACGTCTCCTTACGAGTCCGTTCGTGACCTGCCTCCCATAAGTAGGGCTTATGAGCGCACACCACTATTAACCGTGCGCTTTGTATTTTTAGGACATAATAAACAGACTTTAATCCTAATTTCTATCTTCACGTTTGGTTTGATACTGGACTATTTCCAACGAGTAGACTCCAAATCCGCTCACATCCTGCCCATGCGCAAATAAATCATCCCCCGGGTAGAGCCTGCTTTCCTTTAGCTCTTCGTGTAGCTAAAATGTTCCTTAGGGAGGGTCCACTTCCAATGGGTGGATCCCGACCCTGCTTTTTTTTAGCTCTTTGTGTAGCTAAAATGTTCATTAGGGAGGGTCCACTTTCAACGGGTGGGTCCCGACCCTGTTTTCCTTTAGCTCTTCGTGTAGCTAAAAATGTTCCTTAGGGGGTCTGCTGGCAAGCTTTTGGGCTGCGCACCCCTTTCCTCCTCGTACATTTTCCTAGGTCATCGGCAAGCGTTTTATTGCACGATATGATTCCTATAGTACGATCGTTTGTGAGGTCTACTGGCAAGTTTTTGTTGCACAGTTGTTTCCTCTTCGTACGTTTTCTCGGGTCGTCGATGAGCGATGTGACTCCCATAGTACGAGCATTTTTGATGTCTGCTGGCGAGTTTTCAGTTGCGCAGTTGTTTTCTCTTCGTACATTTTCTCGGGTCGTCGACGAGCGACGTGACTCCCATAGTACGAGCGTTTTTTAGGTCTGTTGGCAAGATTTTAGTTGCGCAGCTATTTCCTCTTCGTACGTTTGCTTGGATCGTCGACGAGCGACGTGACTCCCATAGTACGAGCGTTTTTGAGGTCTGCTGGCAAGATTTTGTTACACAGCTATTTCTTCTTCGTACGTTTTCTCAGGTCGTCGACGAGCGACATGACTCCTATAGTACGAGGATTTTTTGAGGTCTGCTGGCAAGATTTTGTTGCACAGTTATTTCCTCTTCGTACGTTTTCTCAGGTCGTCGACGAGCGATGTGACTCCCATAGAATGAGCGTTTTTGATTGCATGAGTAGTGCGTATGGTCCGCAACTGTGGAAGACCCTTTTCTGTGGCAACCTGGTATGATTTTTTGCCTGTGCAACTAAGGCATGGGGTCTGCCACTGTGGGCAGACCCTTTTCCGTAGCAGTCTGGTATGATCTTTTGCCTGTGTAAATTAAACATTGGGTCTGCCACTATGGGCAGACCCTTTTCTGTGTGGCAGAAGACCTGACCTGTTTCGGAATTAAGCTTTTTAATAATATAAGTGTTCATATGGGTCTCACGCGTGAATAATGTGTGGGGTCTGCCGCTGTGGGCAGACCCCTTTTCCATAGCAATCCAAAAGATGAATTTGTGCGGCAAAAAAGGGAACTTGACCTGTTTTGGATTTAAGCCTTTCAATAATACAAGCATTAACATGGTCTTACATCATATGCATGTGTCCTACACGTGATACTTTTTC
>JXTB01000114.1:0-52419 GCA_002914805.1 Parasponia andersonii
TTTGATTTTGACCTCCATCAAAAGATAAGGCAACTGAAACTTCTATTTTGACTAGTATCGAAAATCGAATGATCTAAATATTAAAAGTGGTGTTAATCTAGGACTTAGAAGTAAGTTCATCCTAACTTATTCCCCATTATTAGTGCATGCTACGTCTTCAAGAGATATTAAGCCAGCAAAGTAAGTCATCAATATGTAATGCATTTATCGCACTGATTTGCGTACTTCAATTTTTCAAGGAATTTTATTTTTTAGTATATTCATAATAAAACTATCCTAGCTAGCACATATCATTACAATGCATCACATTTCACATCTAGCTATAGCTATAAGCTTAGTTTGGGCGGCTATATATAATATTGTTGGTGACGATTCTTACTAGCTATCCGCGTGTCTCTGAACTGCTGATGCTATATCTACCAACTGTCAACGTATCCTCACTATCCTTGAGTACTTTTGACTTCAGGTCGGGTCAGAGAGGTGGGGGTGGCGACCTGCAAAGACTCTCTAATACTTAAGTCAGATGTTTATCCCTGAGATTGAGTAGTAAGGATCAAGTTTTTCTCTTGCTTATAAATTTTTATATATCTCTCTGTATGTGCATATGCCTCTGTCCTCAGGGGGACGCGTGGCTCATATATATAGTCTTGGAACTGATAACCTTCTAGCTCTCAATTTCAGGATCGAGTATCTTTTTTCATCATGACTTCCTCCAGAAATCACGGGTTGTGGTTACCGTAATTTTAATTGCATCATCGTGACCTGCTTTCTGTCGTCCCCTATAGCTCGAGTCCAATGGGAGCGAGACTTTGACAAGTCGTCGTCTTGTCAGGATGGTTTGCCCAATGCGCACACTTACTCAAGATTATATTAAATGCTCTGTTTGGGTCTGGAGTAGTGCGCTGTCTCCAATGATCTTCTAGCGGAAGACCCTCGAGGCTCTTGACCCCCAGCTGTCAAGGTAAGAATTAGACTGGGCCGAACCAGTCCAGGGTCTGGGATGGATTCAGCCCTGGCCTCCGACAGCCCACGGGCCCATACGGTATCACGTGCGACTCGTGTATCTTTTAAGCGGTCCTTCTGGACACATGTCGGACAGTGTGCCCCCTGTGACCTGTTCTGCCACTTAATCATCCACGTGGTACATGATCTAAGAGCGGGCCCCATAACTGTCCCCATTTCCCAATTTGATGGATTTGCATCCATCAAATTGGGAAGTCGTGTCTCCGGTCCGCCAATTCGAAGGGTACGCGCGGCTCATTACCATCATTTTTTCCCAATTACTGACACCGGTGCACGCCACCCCGTGTCACGATTTTTTCAAATTTTGAAATTCTAATGCTTCCGTCTTTCTTGCACTGTTCTCCTCTAGGGAAGACTTTTCGGCTCCTCCTTTATAAAAGCCGCGCTTGTGCTCATTTCTTACTTTACTAAAATCCCCAAGTATTCCAGCTTTCTCAAATCTTAGGGTTTTTGAATCTTTTCTTTTCTAGAGATTTTTGCTTTCTTCGATCACATCCAAGATAATGGCCCTGAACTAGAGTCAGAAGCTCCGCCCCGTCGCAGATTCCGAGTTAGGCTCGTTAAGGAGGCAGCTCTGCTTCCTTGGCGGGGTCACTTTATAAAGGGTCGAGGACCCGGCAGACTGGTACCTTCGCTCCTCTATCCCTGAAGGCTCCATCGTCTTAGGGAGGAGGCAGCTGGAATGGCTGCGGTTTCCTCTTTCTCCTCTGGTTCACCAGTTCTTCAGCCTTACGGGGATTCATCCGATATAACTGAATGCCAATGGGGTCATGATCCTGATGTGGCTCTCCACTCTGTCAGTCTTTCTTAACGTGCATATCGACCTAGAGATGGTCTTCTATGCCTACAAGATCACCCTCATCCCCAAAAGAAGCTCGTACTCTACTTTTTACCTCCAGCTGCTCCCAGGGCACCACGTTTTTTGGGGCTTGCCGAGGTCGGATAAGCAATAAGATTCCCACTCCAGGCTGTACGCAGTCGGAGGGGCGTGGTGCTCTCCTTGGGTAAACGGAGAGCATTTCCAAATTCCCTCATTTTTTCTGTAAAGTAAGTACTGAGTTGTATTTTGATATTTTGGCCTGCGTGCACTTTATCCATTTTTACTTATGATATTTTGTCTTGCGCAGCCTCTGTGGAGGAAAACAGGTTCGAGCCACAGCTGTCGGTGGGGCGGCTCAAGGAGTTGGAGGGAGTCATTATCTTCGGGTCCTCCAGGGATTACCGACATATTCAGGCTATTCTGAATCCCCAGATGATGAACACGATGCCGAAGATGGTCTTATATCTCCCCTTTTCCGCTAGACACGTGGGTTATCACCAAGCATCTTCAGAGCCAACTTGACGCCTCGGCTCTGTACCGGTTCTGCCAGGATGAGCAGAGTCCCATCGCCATAGTGGATTGTCAGATCACGGCCTCGAGCCAACTAACAGGTCCCAATGACCTGGTGGCATCGACCAGTCATGAGCTCGAAGAGGCTGTGAAGCTCGTGACCAAAGAATGCATCAGGTTTTGACGAGAGGAAGCCGCTGCCCCCAAGAGGGTTAGAGGTGAGTACATTTTGTGCCATAGGGCTCCACCGATCAGGTCATGGCTACATTTTAATCACGTTGCTTGCTCTTGCAGGTTCAGATGTAGGCTCTTCGGCAGCTCCCTCCCCAGTCGAGAGGAGTACTGCCGCACATAGATCCCGACCCAAGGTCCCCACTGGTAAGCATCTAGTGGTGTCCTCTGAGGACGAGGCAGAGGAGCAGGGAGTTGTCACCCCAAGAACGGGCTCGGACGATGACCTGGAGGATCTGTTCATGTCCGGGGGTGAAACGCTCGTGATCTTGCAGGTTCAGACGTAGGCTCCTCGGCAGCTCCCTCCCCAGTCAAGAGGAGTACTACCGCACATAGATCCCGACCCAAGGTCCCCACTGGTAAGCATCTGGTGGTGTCCACTGAGGACGAGGCAAAGGAGCAGGGAGTTGTCACCCCAAGAACAGGCTCGGACGATGACCTAGAGGATCTGTTCGCATCCGGGGGTGAAACGCTCGTGATGCCTTCTCCCGAGATAGGCAGGCCCGCGACTCGGGAGGCATCAGCCATAAAGATTATGTATGGAAAAGGGGCACCTTCGAGCCTGCCAGGGGAGCCTGCTGTATCGACTTCTTCTGCCCCTAGCTCTGGTTTGAAGGCGGGCGCGGGGTCTGACGCTGCCCACTCCCGTGGAGAGATTGCCAAGCTTAGCAGAAGGGCTCCGAGGTTGAAGTCTCGGCTGTCTTCCCTCCCCCGGTCCCTATGAAGCGAGGTCGCGAAGTTGACCCGTCCAATGGGAAGGAAAGCCCGGCAGGGAAGAGAGGCAGAACTGCCCCTTATTCTGACAGTGATGATAATGGGGCTACCCTAACCCTCATGAGGAAGAGAAGGTCTACACGTGGTGGCCTGTCTGAGAATGTTGGTCAAGACAAGACCGAAAAATTACAGCCAGGCGGGTTTCCAAGGGAGGTGGTAGCCGCAGCCGCTGAAGCGCAGTCGCCATGGCTTCTTCTACTGAGGATGCGCTACCTCCAACTGCCACCGAAGGTGCACTTGGTGACACCCTGCTTTCTACCGCCCCCACCTCTGCCACTTTGGGTACGTTGAAAGAAGCTACTGGAGTGCATTTTGTAGGGGGTGAAGGTGTCTTCTGCTGAAAATTCTGAATTAATAAATTTTGAAAAATGATTTTTCCGAAAATGATTTCCCCAGTTTTGTAAACAAATCAAGAATGCAGCAGAATAGGCATTTTAAAAATTTTCTTGAAATTTTACAAAACAAAAATGTAGGATCGTTGATCTAACATAAATCAATTCATGGATCTTGGTTTAGTTAAAACATGGAAGCACTTCACAACCATTAAGCCTTCTCATCTATTCTCTAGAGCCTATTGAATGATCCGGTGAGGGCACCTTCTTGATTCCCAATGAGAGATGAGCGAACGATCCGGAAGACGATCTTCCTTCTCCTTGAGTGCACATCTACGACCATGGGTATCTCTCCCTTAGCGGCCATAAATGAACGCGGGACTTCTCCCGTGGCGGCTCGCCTCTTCCACTCTCTCTTTTTCTCTCTGTCACACGAAAATGCACAGTTACTATGCATGAGTGGCGTTTACCACCCTTAGAGTTACCTAGGATAATTTTTCTCTTAAGTATTTAAAGAGATATAAACCCTAATGGGCTTATTGGGCTCAACTGACCATTCAATTAGTTATTGGGCTATATGTAAGCTAGACAGGGGACCTTATAGATCCAGATAGTCTAAGCTCCAATGGGCCAACTACCCATAATCATAATTAATTCTTAATTATGACTGAGCCATGTCCATTAATATTGGGGCACTCCACTATTGGCCCAATATTGCACTCTTAGACTAATTGTCATATATTTTCTGTGAAGCTAATTAACACTTTAATTAACTTGATCCATTTAGCATATACTATACTTGCAGATATACCCTCGATGCAATGCCGTACTAGTGAGGTGAAATTACCGTATTCCCCTCTAGTACATATTTACCTTTGAGTTACCATTTTTTATCTAATGGATAATAATTGACTACGGTGTTTGTAACTGCCTATACAAACATAATCAAATTCACAAAGTGAATACCTGGCACCTGGTTTTTTATTATCCAAGTCTTTGAAAAGGCTCAAAGTAACATTATATGCATGGTGTCCAAATTATGAAAGGCATTCTCGTCAATTCACAAATCTTATCTTCCAAGATATCAGAGTTCAAACCATATAATCGGAACTAGTCCTTTAGTAAGTCAAAAAGATAAAACTCATAAAAGCAAGTTCGACAATCACTAGGATTAAGGTAATCTTGCAATAGTGCTAGATTAGTGAAAGATAGAATATTGAGTTACGGCACTTAACCTCAAATTCTATTTTCACTTGGTCCAGTTCAATACACTTATAACTTTCTTATAATGCACTAGTGTTTCTATCTGAAGTCAAACACTTCGATGATTGGAGACTTCATCAATCCCGTTGAAATAGACAATACTACATTTTATGGCAAAATAAATTATACTATCTTCATTTGCATAATGTGAACTTTTAATTTAGACATAATGAAATAAATAATTTAGTCTCCCACATGTGAACACTTCACACGAACAATTATTTATTACTCATTATTAGTCATGGAAACTTTATACGTTTGCATAATAGAAAACATAAACATCACATGTATATTATTGGGACATAATATGGAATTTATTAATAACAAATCGAAAACACTTAAATCCAATAAACATTGTTTAAAATACCAAACAAAGAAACTGCTTTCTAGGGCATATTCCCAACAATACTGGCTTCTGCTTGCTGTCTTCCTCGACGAATAGTACGGCACTGATCGCTACTTCGGACACTGCCAAATAAGCATATAGGCGCTGCCCCTCTGCTAGGGAAGCCAGGATAGGCGGGTGACTTAAGTACAGTTTGAGCTCTGTTAGTGCCTTGTCCTACTCCTCCCCCCAGACGACTGTGGAGCTTTTCTTTATGCACTAGAAGACAGGTTTACATCAGTCAGATATTTTGGAGACAAAGTGGTTGAGTGCGGCTATCTTTCCAATTACGCGCTGGACCTCCCTAATGGTTGAGGGTCTCTGTACATTCGCGATCTAGGATAACTGGGTCAGTTTGGCCTCAATGCCCCTTCTGCTCATGATGTGCCCCAGGAACTAGCCAGAGGACACCCCGAACACGCATTTCTTAGGGTTCAGACGCATCTGGTAGTGCCTCAAAATTTAGAAGCATTCGTCAGATGCCCCAGATGGTCCGAAGCTTCTTTGTTTTTCACGACCATATCGTCGATGTAAACCTCCATCGTCTTCCCTAGCAGCTCGGTGAACATTTTATTCATAAGCCTCTGGTAGGTCGCCCCCGCACTCTTCAAGCCAAATGGCATGCGTTTGTAACAATACAGACCTCTCTTCATGATGAACACCGTGTGGATCTAGTCTTCCTCATATAGGGGGATCTGGTTGAATTCAGAGTAGGCATCTAAGAAGCTCATCGTGTCGAATCCCTCCGTCTCATCGACCATTTGATCAATCTTCGGTAAGGGAAAGCAGTCTTTCGGGCAGGCCTTATTCAGATTGGTGAAATGTATGCAAGTTTGGTCATCGCTATTTTTCTTCTTTACGACCACCGAGTTGGAGACCCAGCATGGGTATACACACTCCATAATTAGGTTGATTTCAAGTAGTATCTCGACCTCCTTGTTGATCGCCCTGTTTTTCTCCGACGTGAACTTTTGAGGCTTCTGTCTGATCAGGAGAAAGTTAGGGTCTGTGTTCAGTCAGTGGCAGGTGTGCGCAGGGTCTATTCCGGGCATGTTATCGTAGGACCATGTGAAGATATCTTTGTTCCACCTAAGGAATTCCAATAGCTCGCTCTTTTCCTCTTCGGGCAGTAAGGCCCCGATCAAGACTATTTCCCTGGTTCTACTTCTTTCAAAGGGACCGCTTCCAATTCCTCAATCGTGGTTTCTGACCCATCAGACCTCTTCGATCCGCTTCATGTATGCTGGCAAGCAGTCCTTTGATTACTATCTGCCCCCTGTCGAGACATTCGTATTTGTATCGGTCTCCCTCAAGGCGGTCACAAAATACTTCCTCGTAGAGGTCTGGTCTCCTTTAATGTCTATTGTGTAGGTACGATTGACATCTTAGGACCTAATGGAGGATAGAGGCGACCCCATGCATGGCATGGATCCACCCTTTCCCCATGATGACGTTGCAGGAGGACTGGCAATCGATGACGACAAAATCTACGTCCAGGTACCTCTTTGTAGTACAGACCTTCAGAGTCACGATGCCTAAGGGGTTGACCTTAGTGTTGTTGAAGGCGAATAGCGGCTAACAGGTCGTCTTGAGCGCGCTCCGATTCAGGCCTATGTTCTCGAATGTGCTAAGGAACAGGACATCGACGCTACTCCCGCCGTCGACCAATACCCTTCTAACTAATGCGGAGTCGATCTACAGCTTAATCACCAGGGGGTCATCATGAGGTAGGCGCACCGTGGCCAAATCTTGCTGGGTGAAAGCAATGGGGTCGGCTGAGGCATAGCTTTCTCCCGTCGTCAGGTGGTTCACGGAATGCCCCATGCCCTTCAGGCGCTTCACCCTCTCTTTGGTTCTTTTCTGGCATTTTTCCTTCTCCTCTTAACTCTGGGTCAGCTCTAGTCTGTCTATGATCATTAGCACTATCCTCAAAGCCTGCTCCCCCGACCCGGAGGCTTAGATCTGCTTTCCTTTTTCAGGCTCGGCAGCGTCCTCCTTGGACTGGCCTCCACCCGTCTTCACGTACCACTTCAACTTGTCGACTTGGATCGCCATCATAACTTATGCGTAAAGGCTACGGCAGTTGATGGTGTCATGCTCGTGATCTTTGTGAAATTGGCAATACCTGCTCCTATTCTTCATGTGCTCAGGAACGCCGGACTTGTGCAGATCTTTGAAAATGCCCCTGTCTCTGTTCTGGAGGTAGATCACATCGATCGGCGTGTTGAGCTCGTACTTTGGCAAAGGGTCCTTCAACGTTTTTCTCCTCTTGCTGCTTTCTTGACTGGCTTAGGTTGGGGTTCCCTGCTTCGGAGTTAGCCCCTGGGCCAGCGCAGGCCTCTTTATTCCTTGCGTGGCTGGGGTTTGAGTCGGCACTGTTGTTATCACGGTGGAGGCTTTGGGTACTTTCTGATGGCTTTCCAGCACTCTAAATACCCCTTTCAATTTTGCCTGGACATCTGTCATGTCGTATGGCAAATTTAAGAGCAGATGGTCCGATAGTATCGATCCTAGCTGTAGGCCCCTGACGAATGACACTGTTGTTATCACGGTGGAGGTTTTGGGTACTTTCTGATGGCTTTCCAACACTCTAAATACCCCTTTCAATTTTGCCTGGACGTCTGTCATGTCGTATGGCAAATTCAAGAGCAGATGGTCCGATAGCATCGATCCTAGCTGTAGGCCCCTGACGAATGACACTGTTGTTATCACGGTGGAGGTTTTGGGTACTTTCTGATGGCTTTCCAACACTCTAAATACCCCTTTCAATTTTGCCTGGACATCTGTCATGTCGTATGGCAAATTTAAGAGCAGATGGTCCGATAGTATCGATCCTAGCTGTAGGCCCCTGACGAATGACACTGTTGTTATCACGGTGGAGGTTTTGGGTACTTTCTGATGGCTTTCCAACACTCTAAATACCCCTTTCAATTTTGCCTGGACATCTGTCATGTCGTATGGCAAATTCAAGAGCAGATGGTCCGATAGTATCGATCCTAGCTGTAGGCCCCTGACGAACGAGCTCGCGGCTTGGGCTGAGTCGGCGTTGTGCACTAAGGACATCACCTCTAGGAAACGCGACAAATATTCCCTTGGAGACTCATTCGCAGATTGCTCCAATCGGTCGAGGTCTCGTATGGTTTTCTGCTGCCTTCAGACACCCGTGTATTGTTTTAGGAAAAGTTTGCAAAAATCTTCAAACTCGTTTATAGACTTTTCCGGGAGTTACCTGAACCACAACAGGGCCGACCCCGCCAAGGTGGTGGAGAAGACCTTGCAAGTCACAGCTTCGTCCCTGGTTTCTAGGGCCATCTTCTGCTAGAAATGGTATATGTGATCGAGAGGGTCAGTCTTTCCCTCGAATGGTCTGAAGGTTGGGGTTGTGAAGTCCTTCGGCTTGGGCTCCAGCTGGATCCAATCGACGAAGGCTGTTTGGTTGATCCCATGTACGGTCTGTTCTGCTAGATCATCGGGAGTCTAGCTGTGATGGGCCCTGAGCCTCTTACTCAACTCTGCCATCATCTCCTGTTTCTAGTTGAGAAGTGCACCTTCCAGGCTCTCCTGGTATCTTCTGTTCACTGTCGTTTCCGCCTGGAAAGGCCTTGTCTGACTATGTTATTCCCCCTGCATCCGCGATCTGGATGGGACGGGGACTTCCCTCGGTGGTTGATCCCTACTCTCTTGCTGGACTTCCTCGTCGAAGTCCTCCCTTCACCCGCTCCTGGCTTCGCTTGCCAACAACCCTTCAAGGCAGGCATTATCTCTACGAACTTCTATAACTTCATTTTTTAAGCCCAGGATGGCCTCATGGGCCATCTTTGCCTTCCTGTTTGCTTCTACCAAGGCAGCAAGCATTTGGTCCAGCTTTTGCTCCAAACCTGGTCACGCTTCCTGGGAGCTTCCTTCGGCGTCAGGACGTGTGCTCCTTGTTGTCATTCTTGAGGGTATCATCTGATGTTGTATGGCATTTTTGTAAGGGGAGAGCATGGTCGTGAGACTCTTACTCTTTCTCTCACGCTCATTGTTTCCCACAGACGGCGCCAAACTGTTGGTGACGATTCTTACTAGCTCTCTACATGTCTCTGAACTACTGATGCTATATTTACTAACTGTCCACGTATCCTTGCTATCCCAAAGTGCTTTTGACTTCAAGTCGGGTCGGAGAGGCGGAGGTGGCCACCTGCAAAGACTCTCTGATGCTTAAGTCAGATGCTTATCCCTTAGATTGAGTAGTAAGGATCAAGTTTTTCTCTTGCTTATAAATTTTTATATATGTCTCTCTGTATGTGTATATGCCTCTGTCCTCAGGGGGACGTATGGTTCATATATATAGTCTTGGAACTGAGAACCTTCTGGCTCTCAATCCCAGGATCGAGTACCTTTTTTCATCATGACTTACTCCAGAAATCACGGACCGTGGTTATCATAATTTCCCTTTCATCGTTGTGACCTGCTTTCCGCCGTCCCCTATGGCTCGAGCCCGGCAGGGGCGAGACTTTGACAAGTCGCCGTCCTGTCAAGATGGTTTGCCCAATGCGCACACATACCCAGGATTGCATTAAATGTCATGTCTGGGTCTGGAGCAGTACGCTGCCTCTAATGATCTTCTGGCAGAAGACCCTCGAGGCTCCTGACCCCCAGCTATCGAGATAAGAATTAGACTAGACCGAACCCGTCCAGGGTCTAAGATGGATTTGACCCTGGCCTCTGACAATCCACGGGCCCATATGGTATCACGTGAGATTCGTATGGTTTTTAAGCTGTCCTTCTGGACACATGTCGGACAATGTACCTCCTGTGACCTGTTCTGCCACTTAATTATCCTCGTGGTACATAATCTAAGAGTGGGTCCCACAATAACTTTAAACCAAACTAAAAATTCAAAATAGGTTTTCTTGACGGTTCACTTAGCAAATTTAACTAAGACATGCATCATGTTCTTCCTTAACCTAATTGAACAAGAACTCTTATTAATGGAGCTGACCGCAATAAAACCTACCAATAATATTCAAAACAAAGTGATCCACACGGCACTTTCCATGTACTAATATCCCTACTAACTTGGAAAAAGTAGCATCTATTATATTAAATGTTCCAAACTTTGAACTACGGGGAAAGGGACAAAAAAAAGAAAAATCATGAAATGATTTCAACACAAGTTGATTGAGCTGAGACACCATTCTATGCATATACTAATTAATCCATTAATTGATCATCTATATCAATAGAAATGTACCTCTACTCCGAGCATTTGGACCCGCCAGCAAAAAAACCATAGCTCTTTTCTTTCTCCTTTTTTCCTGCGTATCTTCTTTAGTCAAAAATATTAATGCCGCCTCACTTGAGGCTGGAGAAGGTTTTTTTATTCTCTTNATTAATGGAGCTGACCGCAATAAAACCTACCAATAATATTCAAAACAAAGTGATCCACACGGCACTTTCCATGTACTAATATCCCTACTAACTTGGAAAAAGTAGCATCTATTATATTAAATGTTCCAAACTTTGAACTACGGGGAAAGGGACCAAAAAAAGAAAAATCATGAAATGATTTTAATAACAACACAAGTTGATTGAGCTGAGACACCATTCTATGCATATACTAATTAATCCATTAATTGATCATCTATATCGATAGAAATGTACCTCTACTCCGAGCATTTGGACCCGCCAGCAAAAAAACCATAGCTCTTTTCTTTCTCCTTTTTTCCTGCGTATCTTCTTTAGTCAAAAATGTTAATGCCGCCTCACTTGAGGCTGGAGAAGGTTTCTTTTATTCTCTTTCTCTAGCTTCTTTTTCTCACTCTCTTCTTCTTCTTTCTCTTTACTTTTTTTTTTTTTTTAGTTTTAATAAATCCAGATCTACATATAGTTTGTAGTACTAAATTTTGTGTAGATTTTAGTCCGATCTAAATCTTAATAAATTTAGAAATCTTCTCAAATCTAAATCTGTTTAGTGACCAATTTTTATTTTTTTTTCTTTTCTACGAGCATAAATTTCAATTGGTGTTGGCCTCATATAATCTACCCTACCAAGAATGCAGCCAGAAGGAAGTGTTAAAGGTAATAAATTATTAGTAGTCATTGTCATCTATTTTTCTTAAAAAATTAGAGTAACACATATTTATTCTTAATTATGTTTGTGATCCATTTTTTGTCTATTTTCTTTGATGAGTTTGAAATTGTAATCCTTATGTATACATTATAATTTGAAACTTTTTGCTTCGATTAATTATATTTTCTTGAAGAACGTATTTATATATGAAAAAAAAAAAAGAATTGTACCTCTACCCCCAAAAAAATTGAAAAAAAAAATATAAAACATACTAATAATATTTTTCGTGCTGTATTAATATCATGTTACCATCCTTCCACCTCAAATTTGATGGTCTTTTTTTTTTTTGGCCATATCCCTTGGACTATATTTAATTAAAAAGCGCATCTAATTTGTGAAGATATTATTTGAACTCCTAAATTATTGGTGGTCCGGCAAAAAAGACAAGTACTTAAATTACGAGGGAAGCTTTGCAATATTCATGTCATTTTCTTTGTTCTTCCAAAGTCTTGGTCGTCTGTATTTGAAGGGTATTTGAACTTATTAAGCCAGCAGTATTTTTTCAATATATCTACATATATGTATGTATGTATACGTATATATCGTGATCATAAGCAAAGTAATTAATGAACACTTTTCTTTCTAGAATTCTTGATCAATTATTCTCAGCTAGTGGTGGGCTCTTTAAATACATACACATGGCTATGGGTTTTGCCATCGGATGCATGAGGGGCTGTTCCTCAACTTGTGAAAACGTCTATCGATCTCTGACCTTGCCCAGCCTTATCTGAATTTCCAAATAAATATCAGTTTTATTATCTAAAACGAGTTAATTAGAATCCTTCGGGGAGTGGGTGAGGAGGAGAATAAGAAAATAAAGACTTCATCTATACTGCTAAGACGTTAAAGAAGTTGTTTGAAGGACAATTTCTATATTCCTTTTAATATATAAAGGTTACCGATCTAATAGATTTTTTTTTATTTATTTATAAGTTTTTTTTTTTAACCGTAGAATTATAATCTAACCGTTAGCATAATTTGAGTATTTAAGAAAAAAATAATAAACATAAATATTCATAATTTAATAATTTTTTTCTCTAATTTTTACTATTAAAAAAATACACGTGATAAATTTTAATTAAACAAAATAATTTAAATAAATTAGTGCTCATTTTATATATATATATATATATATATATATATATATATATATAGATCAATCTATCACTTTCAATCTGATCACTTTTGTCTCTAAAAATAATCTAAACCTTGATGTTGATTCCTGAGTTTTAAAATGTTTTAGACTTGATTCTTCAATTTGAATTATTTTTCGTCCATGAATCTTCAGTTTCACGTTACGCTACCTTAAACTGTGTCCTTTTTTTTTCCCTTTCCTTTTTTTTTTTAAAAAAAATCTAATGGAGATTTTGGTCCTAATTAATACTAATATGAGTTTGAACAATCAATTATACATCAAAGTTAAAATTGATACACAAAATCACAATTCAGGGTAGCAAAATATGACATTAATTAATTGGATATTCGCGACCAATTTAAGACAATAACGAAGTTAAGCAGCAAATATGTACATTTCAAAATAAAAAAGCAAAATAAGATTTGGATTGTTATTCAACGATTAAAAATAAGATTAACCCATCCTCTATTAAGGAGAAAACTAACTCGTTTATTTTCTTTTTCTTGCTGGAAAAATAAGTCGTTCATTTGTATTATATTTATTGGCTCTGATAATTAACCGATATATAAGTCGCGCGTTTTAAAATTTGTTTATCATGCATAAAGGATATGTCCTTTTCCTTGACATACACTACACGTACATCATGTGGATCTTATTAAGATATATCGATCTCCCACTAACAAATAAACTACATGCCGTAAATCCAATTAGATGTCGTTTATGGTGAAGCTCTGCAGATTATGATCGTGTGCTTCTCTCTTTTCTTAAAATGATTTGACAATTGCATTTTTGGGACCAGAAGAAACGATTTCAGAAAATAATCGTCGTTCTCCCACTAGCAAATAAACGACATGACGTATCTAATTAGATGCCGTTTATGGTGAAGCTCGGCAGATTATGATCCTGTGCTTCTCTCTTTCCCTAAAATGATCGACATTTATATTTTTGGGTCGACAAGAAATGATTTCAGAAAATAATTAAACACATGTGGTTCTATTGGATAAGAAACGACGAGTAACTTTTTCTGAAAGAAAAGCCACATGTTGTTATTGGTCTTAGTATAATATAAAATCAAAACAAAGATACCAATAGTTAAATATGGGTTTTTTTTTTCATTTTTCTCCACTGTAATATATTGTTTGTCTCAGTTTGCCCCCTGTAATATGAAATATTTTAAATATTCTCCATGATGTTATGTTTTAAGAATTCTCCCTCCATTAATATGGCTAACGGAAAACATCCATTAAGCTTTCTCCTTTTTTTTTTCTCTCTCTCTATTATAAATAGAACAAAAAATACATTTTAAGTTTGGTAGTTAAATCTTTAAGGCAAAAAAATATACCACTTCTCTCTAATATCATTTTAGGTGCCAATTAATTTTTCTTTCCCATTCTACCTATACTTTTGGTTCGTACTTTAATTTCTTTTCTTCAATATAACCTCAAAATAAAATTGAGAAGAAAAAAAAAAAACGTAGCAGTATAGAAATTTCACCTTAAGTTATTTAAAATAAACAATTATAGTCAAAATGTAAAGGATATTCTTCCCACTTTCTACATAATATTATCATTAACAAAAGATTCAAATATTATTATTAACAAAAGAGCCCATTGTTCATCAAATTTAACACTTATTCCATTTTTATTTTACTTTTTTTCCCCTCTTTTACTCAAAATTAGAAAAAAAAAAAAAAGATTTTTTAGAAAAATCTTTTTTCTAAGTCTCAAGAAGAGGCGTAGGGTTTTGTTTTTTCTCAAGCTGAAATACAAGGGAGCTCCATTTTTTTTAGGTAATATTTTCTTTTGTTATTGAATATAATTCACCAATGTTAATGATAATATTTAGATCTTTTGTTAGTGGTAATATTATACTAGAAGGTGGGAACAACATCCTTTACATTTCAATTATAATTGTTTCTTTTAAATGATTTTAAGATGAATTTTTTACTGCTGATACGGTTTTTATCCTCAAAAAAAAAGAAGAAACTTTGGAGGCTAAGAAATGAAAGTACAAGCTAAAAGTATAGGTGAAGTAGAAAAAAGAAATTAATTGGTGCTTAAAGTGATATTAGAGAGAATTGGTATATCTTTTTGCCTTAAAGTTTTAATTACCAAGCTTAAAATGTATTTTTTGTTCTATTTATGTGTGTGTATGTGTGAAAGAGAAAGAAGCTTAGTGGATGTTTTCTAGATGGAGGGGGAATTCTTAAAATATAACATAACATCAAAAGGAAATTTTTAAAATGTTTCATATTACATGGGACAAAGTGAGACAAACAGTATACTTTAGGACAAAAAAAATCCCGAAAATTATTTGATTAATTAAAAATAAAACATATATTTGATTAAGGTCACTAAGAAATAATATGAAGTATGGTAAAATCAGAAATAAGATATTACAAAAAAGAAGAGTTAATGTCACTAATTGTCACTAAATTATAGTTATTATACCATTTTCATCCTTGAATTTTAAACCTAGATAGTATACTGCAGTAAATTTTGATGTTGTTACAAAATCGATTCTACCATTAAAAAATTGTCAACTGTAAAAGGTATAATGGTCAATTAATTAGAAAAAAAAAAAAGTTGAAAGTCAAAAATTTAGATGTCAAAATATGGTATAAGTATCATCATTTGAGGGCAAAACAGCCTTAATTTCTATTTTTGATGTTAAAAAAATTCCAACATAACTAGTGTATCACGATATTTCTTTATAAACCTAGATTACAAAACTATGTGTCTTTAGTTTACCTAAAAAAAATTCTTAGTAAAAGAATTTCACTTTTTTTTAGAAATAATCTCCTGCTCTTTTCTTCTTCTTCTTTCTTCTCCTCACCATCTTCTTCCAACCTGCCAGAGAAAGAAGTCTTTTGATATCTCTCTCTCTCCAATGGAGGATTTCATTTTCTTAGTCATTTTCTTTATGTTTCCCAATAATCCTTCTATCTGGAAAGGTACAACTCTACCTGTATTTAGATCTGTAGTGGTTTGAGAGTTATTATATATTTTTATTATTTTAATTCATCTACATCTAGGATCTATGGTGATTTTTAGTAGATCTCATGTTGTGGATCCTTTTAGTTTGGTTTTCATCCATATCGGTACAGATTTACACAATAGACATAGTAGTATTTGACCTTTTATGGCTTTTTATTTGAAGCGAGATACACTAAGAACGAATGTTAAGTGAAGGGTCATAACGAGCCAACTATTGATGTATAAAGAGCACTAATGAAGCACACTACAATAGTGATCTATATAAATCTCCCTATTTCGAGTCGATTTCATCATGATCTCAGTGTGCAAAATTCTTCTACAAATTTTAATTAGTTTATTATGGTTGTCTACTTTGTAATCAAAAATTCTTTAGTGTGTATTGTACTATCTTTATATTATTAATGAAAGTATTTTCATTTTCTGAAAAAAAAATATCTTGGAGAAATTATATTGTAAAATAATTTACTGAAAAAATAGATTTTTAACATTAAAAAGAAAAGAGAAGAAGATAAGGATTAATTTTACCGGTGATCCTCGAATGAATACATTATAGATTTTTTAGCCCTTAAAAAATGGTTTATATACTACTTTGGTTATGAATTTGCGTATGTATTTTGTTATTTATGAATTGATCATTATGTACTTTAAATATGACGAATTTTCGATAGAAAGATGCACAATGGTACAATTCCTTTGGGGTTGCACACCATCTAATTGGTAAAAAATTTAAAGAACAAGAGTGTAATTAACCCAAAAAAACACAATGGTACAATTCCTTTGGGGTTGCACACCATCTAATTGGTAAAAAATTTAAAGAACAAGAGTGTAATTAACCCAAAAAAACAAAAATTATGGTGTTATGTGGGATTGTGACCACCGCAAATAGTTAATTGCTTAATCCCAAAAAAAAGCAACTAGCTAATTGAAGAGGAGATAATTACACATTATTATATAGTCACACAATCTCAATATTATATTGTATTTTATTATGTAGTTTCCTATTCACAAAATTAGGAAACCCAAAACCACCGTCACCCATATAAAGGGGGCTCAATCTCATAATTTTCCATCTCACAATCATCTCAGAATCAACTCACTATACATTCTCTTTGTAATTCTCTCTTTGCTCCCATCTTGAGACTTAGAAAAACTCTTATAATTCTCCAGAATACAGTGAAGAACACTATAAAATTTATATATCTTTACTTTACCATATTTTTCAATTCATTTCACGCATAAGTCACATCTCGTAGTTCTCAAAATTCGTTGTTGACAAAACATCTGTCAATAATTGACACTAAAAAGAAGGCTATTCCAGCAAAAAGTTCGTTAATTCTGCTTATTCAACAATAGTGAACACTAGAAACACTACCAGAAAAGTTAGAGTTAGCCAAAATTATCCTCAAAGTACTACTGCTATACAGGTCGATCCTGCTCAGGATCAACTAGTCGTGACTTCACCTCCGGAGAATATTATTCGGAGACAAGATCGCATGGAGAATGCTCTTGTAAACCTTCAGTAAATCACCGATTAGATCAATGATTCATGAAAGCAACTTACTGAAGGAACAATAGTAATGCCACCACAACAGGAGCACCCCAGAGATCATCCTGCTCGACGACCAGAAAAAAGGATTCAGATTCAAGAAATAGGAAATCGCAACCAACCTAGAATCCAGCAAGAGCGGCATGCAGATTTACCATAGGAATCTAGCATTGGGTGTTCCAGCACAAACTGTGATCATGGACATCCCTTTTGCAGAGCTCTTAGTAGTTACGACCTTTAGAAAAATAAACAGAATCATCAATCGAGAAGTATCTTTAAGAAGATAAGCAGAAAATTGAGACAGAACTCTACAGACCTAAGACAACACTTGAAACAACAACGTCAAAAAGGTAGTCATTAGCGATCCACATCGCATCATAACAACTAAACCCAATTACGTCGAACTATTTTAGTCGAATTTTTTCAAAGGTCGTTGCAAATCCTACCCGATCAACCTGTCTTACGTCATGATAATAGTGACCAAAGACCACCCCTACCACCAGCAAGAAATAATGCCCTTCCACAAAACACTGATGTTCATAATCTGAGGATCACGTTAGATGCACTTATTGGATGAGATGTTAAGCTCGTAGATGGATATCGCTAATTGCCTTTTAATAAACTATTCGAGTTTCTGTACTTCCTGCTGATTTCAAACTTTCCACTATAAACACCTTTGATGGGAAAACTGATCCATAGGATCACATGGATCACTTCAACGATCTGGTGAAGCTCTACCAGAGTGATGACCTTGTACGTTGCAAGTATTTTACTGTAAATCTCATAGGTGCAGTGAAGAAGTTGTTTCAAGGACTTCAGCTTGGTTTAATCTCGTCCTGGCAGTAACTCTAGACCGTATTCTTGAGACAATTTCAAGTTACGAAGAACTTTATTATTCCTTTAATCAATATGTCTGCCATTCGATAAGGTCTAGAGGAAACCCTGCGATCATACCTCAATCATTTTACCTCAAAATTGGTAAAAGTCAACAACTTATCTGAAGGCGGAGTCCGGACTTTGATGATGGCCAAAGTGTGATTAAAGACTAAAGTCGGGGAAGAATTGCTGTAGCGAGAATGTAGGACTCTCAAAGACTTCTACCAAAGAGTTGGTCGACATCTAAGAGTGGAATCTTTTGGAGAAAATCTTCATAAGACGAAGAAGGAAAGAGGAAAAGATACAACCAAAGATACGATCACAACAACAAACAATAATAACAAGAACTCAAAAAAGAGGAAGAACAAGCAATCAGTTGAAAAGCAAACCGAGCCAAAGAAATCGAAGATTCTAAGGGCTCCCCTCTGATTCAACAATTATACCGAGCTGAGTGTACCCATAGATCATATTTGTGCGGTCACAAATCAGCAGGATTAGTATTGTAAGTCGGGGTTGATAAAGCATGATAGAGTAAAATGCAATCCCAACAAGTTTTGCCGATATCATAATAATATTGGACATCACACTAAAAACTGATATACCCTGAAAGATGAGATCGAGAGGTTAATTAGAGAAAGGTGGTTGTGGCAGTATACCAAGCAAGACGATGAAAGTTTATGTTGATTGCATATTGGTGAAGTCGAAGAAAGCTAAAGATCACAGCAAGTACCTTGATAAGATGTTCAAAATTCTTCGAAAATATCAGATGAAGCTGAACCCCCAGAAGTGTGCATTTGGTGTAGGATCTAGGAAGATTTTTGGATTCATGGTCAATCAACGAGGTATCGAAGCTAATCCTTAAAAGATCTAAGCATTGATTGACTTGCAGTCGTCTCGCAAAACCAAAAGTATGTAGAGCCTGGTAGGAAGAGCGGCTATACTAAGCCAATTTATCTTAAGATCAACTGAAAAATGCCAGCTATTCTTTGAGGTACTGAAGGCATCAAAAACGTTTGAGTAGACCGAGAAGTGCAAGTAGGTATTCCAAGATTTGAAGAAAAACTTAGGTTTTCCTCCATTCTTGTTGAAGCCAAAACCAAGGGACAAATTTTATCTGTATCTCACTATTTCCAAATATGCGACAAGCGATACATTAATTCAGAAAAAATAAAATATATAGTGACCTATGTATTATGTAAACAAAAGATTACTCAATGCCAAAACGAGATATCTGAAGATGAAAAGTTGACACTAGCATTTGTTATTACATCTAGAAAACTTCGACAATATTTCCATGCACATTCCATTGAGATTTTCACAAACTTTCCATTGAAATAGGTCTTGCAAAAGCCTAAAGTGACAACAAAGATTACTCGAGTGAGCGATTGAGCTGAGTCAATTTGATATCAATTTTCAACCTCGCACTGCGATTAAAGATTATCAAACAAAAATGGAGCTGGTGCAAGTTTAATGTTAATCAGTCCAGAAGGGTATAATATTCATTGCATACTTTACTTTTGATTTTTAGTATCGAATGATGAAGTAAAATATAAAGTACGAATTGTTGGATTTAAGCTCATACAAGATATGAAGTTAGAGATAATCGAGGTGTTTGGTGATTCCTAATTAGTTGTTTGCCAAGTAATTAGTAATTACCAAGCAAGAGGAGAGAAGATATTAGCTTATTTGCAAAAAGTACAACGTCTCTGCATATAGTATTCAGCTACTACCTCGTAGGATAAATAGCCAAGCAAATGTCTTAGCTAAATTGGCCTCGACAAAAGATGTAGGGTTATTAAAGTTGATAATCACCATCGATGTGCTCATGTAAGCAAAAAAAAAATTTATGGTTAGCTCATACCTATGGTCGAAGGATGCCTCTCTAGGTTGAGAATATATACACCTCATGGTTGAGATATATCTCTATAAAATTGAATGAATGTAATTATGTGACTTTGACGAGATCTTTATTCAATTGATCATACCTCTATAAGATCTCTATTCAATCCTAGCTCTTCATATTCCAGCTTCTACATTATTTATAAACTCTCTATTATGCGAGCTCTCCCTTTATATTCAAGCTCTCTATTATATTCGAGCTCCCTATTACAAGAGCTTTCCATTATATTCGAGCTCCTCACTATCTTTGATCTCGACGAGATCTTCACTATGTTCCTCAGACCTTCAAGATCTCTAGATCATTGAGCTTTATATTACCCAAGCTCGTTCTCTACTATGTTTGAATTTATTATCTTGACCTAGATGAGATCATCACTCGGTTTCAAAATACCTCGACAAGATCTCTACTCAATCATTAAGCTCTCCATATTTGAGCTCCATCATATTTGAGCTCCCTAAGTACGAGCTCTTCATACTATATAAAATTTCATTGCTACTATCAGTAATTCTTCTCAAGTCTCTTTATCTTGTATCAACTATTATATGACTACTAGCTCGTGAGGTTTCTTCATATATTTCAATGGCTTCGTTAATAAAAGTTTATGCATTTTCTTCTTGCGATCTATCTTCATTCTTACGCGTCGTCTACTTATAGTTTTATGGCAGTTATTGCAACACCATAAAAACTGTAAGGATTATTCATCATTCAAATTGATCAACAAAGGCATTATTCCTTCAATTTATCATCTTAATACGTCTTATTCTATTCGTTCATCTTTTATAGTTTTGTGGTCATCTTCAAACACCATAAAACTAATGAGGCAATGGGATCAGAATATGTAGTCTTCTACTCACTTCCTAAGAAACTATGCAAATGTTCATATTAAAGGGGTTAGAATTTTAGATCGTCAAATTTCTAAAATTCCTAAAAATCTTAAGATTTTCTCCTCGCTTCATTCCTTAGCATGTCGTATTACGCGATATCCCTCCTCGAATAAACAAACGACTAAACAAAACGTCCCCAATTTGATGTGATATATTGTTATAAATTCTATTTTGACATGGAACTTTTGAAAAATAATTATTGAGTTTGCATCAATCACAATTGTTGTTTTTCATAAGTGACCTAACCTATCCTACTACTTAAAATCCCTTTTAACTTATTGGATTGAAATCGCAAGAGCATAAATATCGATCCAACTTATTTTTAAGTTATCGACATGACATGGAATTTTGAATCTTCAGAATGACCTAATAATTCCTACAGATTTATAACTTATAAAAGATTTTCAAATATGGAACCTCAAGTTAATATACGAGGTAGCTTAACGATTCCTATGATTCACATCCAATTGAATAACGAGCTATGGATCTATCCTATGGAATAGCTCGATTCTTATTTTATGAAGCAAAACATCTTAAATAAAATGTAAGCTCAGCCAAAAAGCACATAACCTAAGGGTCAGGTATTTTTTTTTTACATCTTTCTTTACTTTCAATATTTTTGCAGGAAAATTTGAAATAGGGCTAATACTTCACCCTTTTAAACTACTAAAAAGTATTAAAAGAGTTCATGTCATTCACTAATTCAACTATTATGAGCCGCTTTCTAACAACTTAGGTGTCATCAACTACGTCTCTAAGGTAGCATACCTTGTTTTGTTTCTTGGCAACTTCATTAACCGCCTTCAAGATTTCGACAAAAAAGCATCATGTCTAGATGGAGACTTGTAGAATAAGAAACATACTTCTATAATACGAGCATTATCTCAAATTTATGATCGAGAAAAGTTCTTTAAAAGACTTTGTATCCTCTTCAGTGCTCTACTAGTAAATAGTTATATCGACAATGACATGGTTCTTAAGAGTTTCCTACTTCTTTATAAGTTTCTATGGAAGATTAATGAGATCGCTTTTTAGTCACATACTTCATTTTTGCTCTTACTGTTGGAGAAGTGATATTTTTTAATGTACTAAGAGTTCGATTCTTATTACACTTACAAAAGATTAACTCATTTATCTACAAGAAAAAGATATCAACTAGAGTATGGTGGCACTATTTGATTACTGCTTTATACCTATCAACTCAATCGTCGACATTGACAAAGAAAAATCAAGAGAACTTATAACAAGTTTAGTTGAAGACTTAAGCAGGAACTATTGATCATAATGGCATACTATCAACTATTTTATCGAAGAAAGATTTCAATACGTTAAGGATACTTTAAAAGCTAGGGATTATTGTTATATGGTTTTTTGACCACCACAAATAGTTGACTTGCCTAATTCCAAAAAAGGCAACTAGCTAATTGAAAAGGAGATAATTACCCATTATTATGTAGTCACTCAATCTCAATATTATATTGTATTTTATTATATAGTATCCTATTCACAAAATTGAGAAACCTAAAGCAACCCTCACCTATATAAAAAGAGCTCAGTCTCATAATTTTTCATCTCCAGTCATCTCACAATCACTTCACTATAGACTCTCTCTATAATTCTCTCTTTGCTCTTATTTTGAGATTTATAGAAACTCTTGTAATTCTCCAAAAAATAGTGAAGAATAGTGGACGTAGGCTCATCTTTTTTGGAGTTGAATGTCTCTTTATTTTGCTATATTTTTCGGTTCATTTCATGCATAAGCCACATTTCGTAATTCTCAAAATTCATTGTTGACAAAACCTCCATCAACACATGGTATAAATGATCACAATAAAACCAGTGCCCGTTGGCACAATGACCTAGCTAACTTTGTTAGAAAGCGTGGTTACTTTGAAGAGACGTCAGCTTTCAATACGTCAAGGACTATTGAAAGTTGGGGACTATTGTTGAATAGTTTTTTGACCACCACAAATAGTTGACTTGCCTAATCCCAAAAAAGGCAACTAGTTAATTGAAAATGAGATAATTACCCATTATTGTGTAGTCACTCAATCTCAATATTATATTATATTTTATTATATAGTATCCTATTCACAAAATTGGGAAATCTAAAGCCACCCTCACCTATATAAAAAAGGCTCAGTCTCATAATTTTTTTATCTCCAGTCATCTCACAATCACTTCACTATACACTCTCTCTGTAATTCTCTCTTTGCTCTCATTTTGAGACTTAGAGAAACTCTTGTAATTCTCCAAAAAAATAGTGAAGAATAATGGACTAGGCTCATCTTTTTTGGAGTTGAATGTCTCTTTATTTTGCTATATTTTTCAATTCATTTCATGCATAAGCCACATTTCGTAATTCTCAAAATTTATTGTTGACAAAACTTCCATCAACACATGGTATAAATGATCACAATAAAACCAGTGCCCGTTGGCACAATGACCTAGCTAACTTTGTTAGAAAGCGTGGTTACTTAGCTTCTTATTCGAATTTTCAGCTTCTTATTCGAATTTTCGCTAATAACCATTCACACAACTAGATTTGAAAACGAGAAAACGACAATGATAATTACAATTTCTAATTGTCTCATATTTGTTCTTAGGATTTGCTAATTAATTAGGCTTTCTGTTAAAATATAATTAAGACCTAATTTTCCTTTTTTTTCTTTCTCTTGGTATTTCTTATGCTTGGTTTCTACTAGCTGCAACAAATATCGATTTTCTAGGACCTCAAGTTTAATTTCTAGGAACAGAGTAGTGGACCGCATGTGATCTTATTATTTTCTTCAGAGAAAACAAAGTGATCTTAAAGTTCCAAGTAGAGCATATTTAATTAGGAGTTTAATTAAGGGAAAACCTCCAGAACCTTCTAAGCGTGATAAAATGTGTAAAAATGCAGATGAAGTTGACTAAGGTCACGTTTAGTATGCAGAATAAGGATGAGATTGGATTAGATTAAATTAATCTCATACTTTGTGCATATATATATAAGAAGGATTGGATTGGATTAAAATAATCCATTCCAAAAATAAAACTCTTGAAATGGGATAATCTTATCTTCTTGAGAAATTGGGATTAGGAGGGATTGGGAATTTGATTAAAAATATTATAATGATTTTGAAGTAGTAAACAAGATACTTTCGAAATTAAACTTTGAAAGTGGTGTTTTTGAAATTCTTTTAAAAGCGGTAAAATTACAAATGGTGTTTTTTGAAATATAGTTTTAGAAGTGTATTTTTGCAATTACTTTTATTAAAAAAATAATATTTTTCCAAAATTCGGTTTAAAAGTGGTATTTTTTAAAATATTGCACTTTGTAAATTAGTTTTTTTAAATGGTATTTTTACAAAATTGAGTATCAAAGATGATATTTTTCTCAATAAATTTTAAAAAGTGGTATTTTCTAATTAATCAAACTTCAAAATTATTATTTAGTTAAAACTATAAAATACACATGCTAATCATATCCTAACAAAAAGTAGCACACCAAACATGGAATAGGATTGGACTATAATTCTATCTTATCATATCCAATCCGATCATTTAAAATAATCATATCATATCTTGTATAGCAAACGAAGCCTAAGAAATTACTTCAAAGGATAAGTCTTTGATTTGAATTTAGAGTTTGATTTTCAAAAATCAGAGGCAAATCTTGTTACCCTTTTTTAATTAGTTATATATTTATAAAAATATCCTCTTATGAATTGACATGAATATCCTCATATAGCATTAGATAATTAAAACCCTTATCTCATAGCACATTCCTAAATTAGGTACAATAATCTTATAATCCTTTGCTCAAATTTTTTTTCCCTAAAAAATCAAGATTTTATGTTTTCTTTTTTTTTTTCTTTTTTTTTTTTGGTGAACTAACTGTTAATGTTTTGTTTGTTTTTTTTTTTTTAAGGGAGGGGGGATGGGAACCAACCGTTTTGGAACTCTTTCTTATAATTTACTTTTTGGTTTGAGAACCAACTATTTTTTTCTTGTAATTTTTTCTTTTCTTTTTAGTTTGGGAACCAACTATATTTTTCTTCTTTATTTTTTTGCAGATAGAACCATCATTCAAGAACTTTTTTTTTTTGGTTTAGGAACCAACAAATTGTGTAGTTGTAAGATAAAAAAAAAATCTTTTCTCAATTTATATTGTTTTTGTAATTTTTAAACAAAGAAAAAAATCTAAAAACTAATTTATTGTAAAGTAGTAGGGGTGGAAAAAAAATATTTAGAGAGATATTTAACAAATAGTATTTTTGTATATAATATAAATTTATAATGTGTGTGAAAAAAAAATTAAATATTAAAAGGATGTGTTTAAAAAATAAGTGAAGAGAGAAAAAAAAAAAAAAAAAGAATAGCAATAGAGTCACCCTCTATTGCAGTCATTACTCGAAAAGAAAAGTAAGCAAGTTTTATTTTTTTTCCTTATTATTTTTGACCAAATAATTTCTGTGTCAATTAAACTTTATAATATAAAAGAATGAACAAATGCGAACGAGGAGACGACTTTATGAATGCTTCTATGGTAAATTCGTTAATCGATAATTTAAAAACTAGACCTGGAGGGGACTGGGGGAGTTCACGTGTCTGTTACACATGGTTAAAAGGATGTCGTCTTCTTATAACAATCCATTTGATGTAATAGAAATATATGTCGTTTTTAAATCCTATGAGAAACAAAATGTGGTTTTGGTTCTCCAGAAAACAACATGTAGTTTCCATGAGAAACGATATGTAGTTTTGAAACTACATGTTGTTTTAAGGGATATATTAATATTACCTATACCCCGCCAAAGTAAACGACATTAGTTCGATTTTATCAGTGTTTGTCTTGCAGCCAGTGAGCATAAATTTACCCATGTCGTTTTACCTTAAACAAAAACGTACGAGGTGTCTTTTATAATTTCTGTTGATGATGTATGTGAACATACATGAACAGATCTACGTAAACACATGTGAATATGTATAAACAAATGTTCGCCAACTAACCATAATAGTAATAATAAAAAATACAGTTTTAATAGCAATAGTAAAAAAAAGTAACCATAATAATAATAGCGAAAAAGGCAGCCGTAATAGCAGTAGTAAAAAGTGATGCTTTCACTATTTTTTAAGTTCTATAAATATGGTGCCTTCATCACTTGTTTTGTATCTCACAAATTAGAAACATTTCAAGTTCTCTCTTCTAATTAGATCATTCATTTTCTCTTTATTTCTCCTTTTAAAGAGAGTAGAGTTTCTTTGTAAAAGAAGAGGTTTCAAAGAGTATTAGTGTAAAGTGTGAGTGAGAGAATACTTGTGAGAAAGTGCTTGGATGTATTGGAGTCACTAGATAGAAAATAGGGAAATCTATGTGATTGTAGAAACTTCTCATATAGTGAAATTTTTTTCTGAGAAACAGTGGTTTTTTTCTAATTTTGTAGTTTTTCATTTAAAGTCTTGTGTTGTGATATTAGTTTCTATTTTCTATTATTATTTCTCTATTATTCTGAAGTTTTTTTGAAGTGAGATTCTGGAAACGGCAAATCTGAATCGGTCAGATTCCTAACAAGTAGTTTCAGAGCGAAATTTTTCAATGCACTATAGCTTGATATTAGTCTAAGAAATTCTGTGTAAGGAGGTTGTATTCAAATGGGAGCATTTGGACCCTTTAATCCTTCTCAGAAATTTTCTTAGCGATTTTTCAAGCTACAAGTGCGAAGTGAGATATCAAGAAATAAGATTTCAATTTCGATTAAAACTGATGTGGAGAAATTTGATGGGAATATCAATTTTGGCTTATGGTAAATATAAGTCAAGGATTTATTGATTCCATCTGGATTGCACAAAGTTTTGAAAGGCAGAGGTTTACAAGGGAAAAAATTCTGAGAAATTCAGTATGAGCGATGAAGACTGGGATGATCTGGATGAGAGAGCTGTAAGTATGATATATATGTGTCTAGCTAAAAATGTCCTTACAAATATGCTTAAAATAACGATGGCCAAAGATCTCTTGAGAAAGCTTGAAGATTGTATCAGGTGAAAGATATCTCAAATCGAGTGTACATGAAAGAGTAGTTTCATACATTATATATGAATGAAGGTATGAAAATTTCTGATCACCAAAGTATCTTTAATGATATCGTTTCTGAACTAGAGGCTATTGCTATAAAAATTGAAAATAAAGATAAGGCATTGTGATTCATCTGGTCTCTTCTACCTTCCTATGAGCATATGAAACCCATTTTAGTGTATAGGAAGGAGATTGTAGTTTTTTCTGAAGTCACAAGTAAACTTTTGTCTGAAGAAAGAAGGCTGACAGATGGTGGAAGTAGTTGTCACTAAGAAGAAAAACTCCAGAAAAAAGAATGTAATCTATTGGGGGTGTGGACAATCTAGATACCTGAAAAGAAATTGTCAAAAAAAGTAGAGCAAGTTCGGTTAAAAGCTCCAAATCTGGTGATACTGCTAATATTTTCTTCTATGATGGAAATGATGATCTTGTCCTTTGATCATGATATATGCATCCTCATGGTGTGCCACTTATCTCCAAAGATACCATAAAAGAGGATGTGTCACAATTAGCAGTAGCAAGTTTGCACATAGGTATTGGTTTAGCGTTGATGTAAGGTGTGTGCTGAATGATATCGATGACTGATGGACTCCTGGAGAAGCCAAATGTGGGAGTTAGCACCATAGTTATTAGTAAAGTTCTTTTGAAATAAGCCGAGATGAAAATCCTAGAATTCGTCAATTTTAAGTGGTATACTCATATAGTGGAGTATAATTGTCAATAAAGATAATGATAGCAACGTAGGTTATGAGAAGAGATCATATGTGAAGACGTGATTGAAATCGAGTCTTCAAATGGGAGATTATTGATGTATGTGAACATGTGTGAACAGATCTATGTAAACACATGTGAACATATATGTAAATAAATACTCACTAACTAGCCATAATAGAATAGTAAAAAGGACAACCGTAATAGTAATAGCAATAGTGAAAAAGGCAACCATAATAGAAATAGTGAAAAAGGTAATCGTAATAGTAATAGTAAAAGGTGTTGTTCTCACTACCTTTCAATTTCTATAAATACGGAGGCTTTATCACTTGTTTTGTATCCCAAAACTTAGAAGCATTTCAAGTTCTCTCTTTTAATTAATTCCTTCCTTTTTTCTTTTCTTTGTGAAAGGTGAGGTTTCAAAGAGTAGCAGTGTAAGGTGTGAGTAAGAGAATACTTGTGATTGGGTAGATAAGAGAGAAATCTACGTGATTGTAGAAACTTTTCATATAGTGAAATTATTTTCTGAGAGACAGTGATTTTTCTTTTGATTTTAGAATTTTTTACTTAAATTCTTGTATTGTGATATTAGTTTCTATTTCCTATTATTATTTCTCTATTATTCTGACATTTCTTTGAGGTGAGATCTTAAAAGCGACGAATCTAAATTGGTCAAATTCCCATCAATTATGATGTCGCTCATCCCCTAAGCCTGAAAATGGCATCCCATGTTCCTTTGATGTAGTCTGTCCCTTTTTTTCAAAAAAAAAAAATATTTTATTTTAATCAAACTACTGTGTCTCGAGCAACAACGAAAATTATTCTTCTGGCCCAGGCAAAACGACAAGTGGAAGCAACGTATTTTTTCGTATACACCCGATAATAATGATAATAAACGAAAGAGTGAAAGACATTTCCATGTAGCCGGAATTTTTCGTGCACTAGAAAACGACATCTAAAAGAAAACGAGGTTTTCTTGACGCTTCACTTGGCAAATTTAACTAAGACATGCATCCTGTTCTTCGTTAACCTAATTGAACAAGAACTGTTATTAATAAAGCTGACCCCAATAAAACTTAATAATAATATTCAAAACAAAGTGATCCACACTGCACTTTTTTCATGTACTAATATCCCTACTAAGTACTAAATTGGAAAAATATAGCATCTATTATAATAAATGTTCCAAACTGCAGGGGAAAGGGACCCCAAAAAAAAATCATGAAATACTAATGCTAATGCTGAGACACCATTCTATGTATATACTAATGCATTAATTGATCATTATACATCACTAGAAATGTACCTCTACTCCAAAAAAATTAAAAAAAAAAAAAAAAGAAAAAAACATAAAAACGTACTAATAATTTTTTTCGTGCTTTATTAATATCATGTTACCATCCTTCCACCTACTTTGATGGTTTTTTTTTTTTGGCATATCCTCTGGACTATATTTAACTAAAGAGCGCAGCTAAATTATAAAGACATTATTTGAAAAGACATTATTTGAACTCCTAAATTATTGGTGGTCCGGCAAAAAAGACGTACTTTAATAATCAGGGAAGCTTGTAATATTCATGTCATTTTCTTTGTTCTTCCAAAGTCTTGATCTTTCTGTATGTAAAGGGTATTTAAACTTATTAAGCCAGCAGTATTTTTCAATATATCTACATATATGTATGTATGTTTATGTATATATCGTGATCATAAGCAAAGTAATTAATGAACACTTTTCTTTCTAGAATTCTTGATCAATTATTCTCAGTGGTGGACTCTTTAAATACATATGGGGTTTTTCCCTGATCAGATGCACGACGGGCTGTTCCTCAACTTGTATAAACGTCTATCTCTGACCATGGTCAGCCTTATCTGAATCTTCAAATAAATATCATTTTTGTTATCTAAAACGAGTCAATTAGAATCCTTCAAGAAAATAAAACAAAAATTGAAGAAAATAAAGACTTCACCTAGACGGGTTAGACGTTAAAGAAGTCATTTCATCCACAAAGTATTTGGACCTGTTTGGGATAGCTTTTAAAAGCTCCCTTTTGCTTTTTAATCCCAAAACAGATAAATATATGATTTCTCACAAGAAAGATATATATGTTTTTCTTTGATTACTCTTACTTTTGTCTCTAAAAATAATCTAAATCTGATGTTGGTCCTAACTTTTAAAACGTCTTAGACAATCTTCAATCATATTATGCTACCTTAAACTGTGCCTGTTCTTTATATATATATGGAGATTTTGGCCCCTAGTACTCTCATTGAGTTTGAACAATCAATTATAAATCGAAGATTATAAAAGTGACACACAAAATCACAATTTAGGTAGCAAAATATGACATCTACGTATTTACGAATTAAGACAAAAACGTAGTTAAGAATCAAGCATAGGAGATTTTAAAATCAAAATAATATTTGGGTTGTTATTCCTAAATTAAGATTAACCCGTCCTTTGTTTAGGAGAAAACTAACTGGTTTATTTTCTTTTTTTTTTTTGCGGGAAAAATAAGTCGTTCATTTATATATATATAGATATATATATATATATATATTGCTCTGATAATTAAGTGATATGTAAGTCGTTTTTAGATTTGTTTATCATGTAGAAATAAAAGGATGCCCTTTTCCTTTGATCTATCCTACATGTACATGTGGTCTTATTTAGATTTATCGATCTCCCACTAACAAATAAACGACATGTCGTATCTAATAAGATGTCATTTATAATGAAGGTCAGCATGTCACAACTCAAAACTCAGGTTAGTGGCAGAAAGAGAATTTCGCAAAGATGAAAAATTCTTTGATTTATTTGAAAAGTGTCTAAAAAGATTTAGTTTTATAAAACGGTCTATTTTAGATAGAATATTTGGAATTACATCTCGTGAACCTCTCCTACAATTTGTATACACCATTAAACATAGATCGAATAAATACCAAAAAAAAACGTAAATCAAATATAAGTCCAAACATCATCATCACACACGTCAAGAACAGACACCAGAATAGCATACATGAGTTTACAAACAAAATAGAATGTAGTAATCTTGGTTCAATTCTAAAACAAAACCCAAGCAGTCCAAACACCATAACAACACGCTCCAAGAATTACCAAGATAATGAACTATAATCAAGACGACCCCTTACTCCTCTTGATCTCCAAAATCATACTTGACACCACTTGAGGAAGGGAGTGAGCATAAAATGCCCAGTAGGAAAAACAGTTACCTCGATCGAAAATATTTTTTTATTGATGATGATGATGGAAAATTCTTACATGGTTAGTTTAAATCCAACACACGTATAAATATATATATATATATATATATATATTTCAAATCAGAAATACACGTATATATATGTATAAAAAGCAGTATGATCAAAACCATCAATCCATATATACATAACACAAATCAACCTATACCCATGAGCTCACATCCTCTCATCTGTGGAAACCCAGAATGATGACACTAAATGTACCTAATAGCCTGTCTGACACCTAAGCCCATATCCGGAGCGGACACCCATGTGTCACCTACTAAACCTGGAGGGGCAACCGAATTGCCCACGCCTGCCAAATGGGGAGGTAATCAAAAGTAACAAAATCTTACGCTGGTTTACGGACTCTACACCGATGGTGGGCCATGCAGCACCATACAGTAAACCCACGATGTTAATACAGGGCTCATGTATATGATCCTATGACACGTGCAACACATAACTAAAGTATAAAAATAATCGTGCACTGGTTTTTCAATAAAATATGCATATTAGGTTCTTATAGAAAAATTGATAGTATAACGACCATATTTTTGATATACCCAAAATAACCTGCACTCAGAAAATCTCCACAGTAATATAGTATATATATATATATTTATATATCATACCATCACAGTCCATCATATATGTTCAAGAAATTCAAAAATCACATTTGTTCTCATATGTTGCAGAAAATAAGTTTTATTTGAAAATAATATAAAACGAAGGTAACGGAATCCCTACTTCATAAGAATGGCGATACCACGCTATTGAAACCTCAAGGTGACGTTGACGATCGTCTGGAGTGTCGAGAACCAATTCCAAGCCCTCGATCGTCCTCTTGTGAAAAATCAACTTCCCAACAAAGCTTTAATTCCACAAATGGACCACTTCACTGAATTTCTAGCACCTAAAATAGCTAGGTTAGATATATAACTTGTCCAATTTGGGTCCGAGCCCACACCGGACCGGTGGCACACAAATCGAGATAAATCTTAGTCATTCGATTTCGATTGTCATGCCGGTCACCAAACATAGGCAATATATATGTATAGATATATATATATATATATATATCAAACTTCCCCATTTTCCAAGTATAATCCAAAAATGACAACAAAATCACGATCCAACAGCCGGATTAAAACGTCAAACTTAAACTCAAAATTTCTAAAAATGGTAACTTTTGATTCATGTAGTACGGGGTTAAGATATATATACCTTGACGATCCTTGCAACGAGACGAATCCAATAAACCCAGTTTGAGGTCAAACGGTGGCCAGAATCATCGTCGGTGATGAAAACTCCTCTACAGCCTCCTCTCCTTCTCTGGCGATGGCGAGCTCCCCCGGCAGTTGCAGTTGGTCGGCATCGGCTCAGGGGCAGTGTTGTCGAGCTCTGCTAGCAGTTCCTGCAGTTGGACGATGGCAAGAGATGGTGGCGCCTCCTTCGGTGGGCTTCGACCGAGAGGGAACTGAGAGCGAGAAAGAAAGCGTCGTGGAGGAGGGAGAGAGAAGAGAGAGAAAGAGAAATGATAGGATCACGTGGCCCTGTTTTAATGGAGACTGTGCAATTTTTTAAAAATTGCACAATAGTCTCCAAAATTTCAGATCTCTTTCAAACTAGTCTCCCAAAAATTACAATTTAGTCCTTCTACACAAAACTTTTGCAAATTAATCCCTCCATTATTATATCCAAAAAATTTGTAAAATGTCCAAATTACCCTTGAAAATTCTGAGTTTTTACATTCTCCTCTCTTTATAAGAATTTCGTCCCGAAATTCAAAATACAAGTCAAATCTTACATCACAACACAACTTCTAACTGAAAGTTGAATAAATGAGGGTACTTCTCGTACATCTCTACCTCAAGTTCCCAAGTAGCCTCATCTTCTTTGTGATGTTCCTAAAGCACCTTGACAAGTGGAATCTCTCTGTTGCGAAGTATCTTCAACTCTCTAGCCAACAAACGAACAGGCTACTTTTCATAGGACACATCCTCCTAGATCGATACATGCACGTACCAAACTACATAAGATGGGTCTGGCGTGTACTTCAACATAGACACATGAAACACGTTAGGCATGTGACCCAACTACGCAGGTAGATTCAAGCAATACGCCACTGGTCCAATTCTCTCAGTGATCTCAAAGGGACCAACATACCTTGGAGCAAGCTTACCCTAAACCCCAAACCTTGTCACACTACGCTTTGGAGTCACTTCAAGAATACGGAATCATCAATATCGAACTCTACCTCATACCTCTTCGGGTTAGCATAACTCTTCTAGTCACTCTGAACCTCCTTAAGCCTCTCTCGGATATCCTTGATCTTCTCAGTAGTCTCCTCAATCAGTTTAGGTCCAAGAGTAACACGCTCTCCAAGCTCTACCCAATACAAAGGCAAACTACATGGCCTCCTATATAATACTTCATATGAAGTCACACTCACACTGGTTTGGTAACTGTTATTGTAAGCAAATTCCACCAAAGGAATATGGTCATCCCAGTTCCCACCAAAGTCTAGTATGCAACAATATAGCATGTCCTCAAGAATCTGAATAGTCTTTTCAGACTGACTATCTATCTCTAGATGGTGAGCAGTACTAATATCCAACTGCATACCCAACATTTTCTGCAAAGCTCTCCAAAACTTAAAAGTGAACCTTGGATCTCTGTCATTGACTATGCTTGAAGGCATACTATGTAAGCGTATGATATTCTCCACATATAGTCTACTGAGCTTAGTAAGTGAGTAGTCCATCCAGATCGGTATAAAGTGAGCACTCTTCATCAACCGATCGACTACCACCTAAATTGCATCATTCTTCCTCAAGGTCTTCAGCAAACTGATCACGAAATCCATTATGATCATGTCCCACTTCCATTCTGGAATTGGCAGCAGCTGAAGTAACCTAGTTGGCCTCTAGTATTCAGCCTTGACTTGCTGACAAGTCAAACACTTAGCCACAAAGGTAGCTACATCCTTCTTCATTCCTTTCAACCAATTTTTCCTTTTCAAGTCTCGATACATCTTATCACTACCCGAATATATGGCGAACCTTGATTTGTGAGCCTCAGTTAGAATGGTTTCTCGAAGATTAGTGTCATTAGCTACATATTACGCCCCACTCATTTGGCTCCCAAAAATCCAAATGTTGTTGCTCATGGCTCTAAGATCCTCTATATCTGCTGCTCACCCAAAAAGATTGAGGAAGACCCTAGAACGTGGTGGACACTTCTAAAGTAATCAAGAGAGGTCTTGGCCATGCTAGAAGACTCTAGTTGGTATTACTAAGTCCTAGAAGGCTCTAGACAAGGCTGGATGGTACTAGATGGGTTGGACAGTCCTAGAAGCTCCTAGAATAACTTAGAAAAGCCTAGATGGTGGGTGAACCTCTGAGAAGGATCTAAACTATATTTTGTTCTATAATTCTCTATGTAAATATCTTTGTAGATATTATAACTTTAGTTGAGAATAATCTAGACCCTTTATAAGATCAAGCCACTTGGCACGATCCTAACCCTTGGTTGATTTAGGCTTTACCTATATAAAGGACCCCTTGGGTTCATTTGTACACAAGTCCTATTTATGAGAGTTGTAAGCATTCTAAGAGAAATACAAAGCTTTTATTCACCTAAACTCTCTCATCCTTACCACTTTGTCTCAAAAGTTTACTCTAAGTCCCTTTCTTGAGTATTGGTAGGCTGACTTAGTGCGACGGACTGTGCTAAGTGTCGTACGATTATCTAGTTTGAGGCTAGGGTCGTGACAGCGTGGTATCAGAGCTTTGGTCGCTCATTATATCTTGGTGGTTCCATTGTCTAAATGAAGACCATAGCTACAACTCCCGACCCCCTTGAAGTTGGTACTTTTGAATGTGGGCGTGATGAAGGGAAGAAGGGTGCTACCCACGGCAAGTCGAGGGATGTGGTGGCTAGCTTGGAGGCTAGAGTGTCCCGAATAGAGTCCAACTTAGGCACGTTGGGTAAGCGTGTAGACGATATAGATCATCGTTGCGATGGTTTGGAGGCCAAGGATTTGGAAATCCACAGTGGCATCAAAGATGCGCTTGGTAGGCTAGAGACCGACTTAAGGTGCGAGATTGAGTCCCTTCATTCGGAGATTGCCAAGGTATGAGATCTCTTCCAAAGAGAACTCAGTAATGTTTTACTTAGAGTAGATGAGATGGGTAGTGATCTTGCTTTGTGCAAGCGAGCGGTGGCCACAGGGGTGACCACCACAGTAACCATTAAGGCAAGGAAGGTTGAGGTACCTAAACCAAAGACCTTCAATAGTACTCGCAATGATAGGGAAGTTGAGAACTTCTTATAGGGACTCAAACAATACTGTGAGGCCACCGATGTGACGGATGATGCCGGTAAAATTCGTAATGCTGCCTTGTATCTAACTGATACTACCATATTATGGTGGAGGCAGAGACACGGGGAGATGCAATGAGGGGTGTACACTATAGCTACCTTTGATGACTTTAAAAGAGAGCTAAAAAGGCAATTCTTCGCCGAGAATGCCGAATAGGAGGCGAGAGGCCATCTTTGCCGCCTCAAACAATTTGATAGTGTTAGAAACTACATGAAAGAGTTTACCACACTCTTGCTCGAAGTCCCTGACACTTCAGATAAAGATTCCCTATTCTTATTCATGGATGGCCTTCAGAACTGGGCCAAGTTAGAGCTCAAGCACCGTGGCGTCCAGGACTTGGCCGATGCTATTGCTGTAGCCAAGAGCCTTGTTGAGTACTCTACCAACAAGGACCCTTCTAAGGCCAAAGACAAGACGGGTGGTGGAGCAAGGAGTAGGGGAGAGCAAACAAAAGGTGAAAAATGGAACAAAGATAGTTCCTCCTACAGACACAAAAACAAAGGCAAAAGAGAAGGAAGACCGTGATTTCTCCAAGCCAAGAGTCAAGTGCTTTCTTTGCGATAGGCCACATTAGGCACTCGAGTGTCTTGAAAAGAAAGCTCTCAATACTTTAATTGCCTCCGAGCCAAGCCAAGAAGGAGGTGATAGAGAAGATGGTGGTGCACATGTTGATTCCTTACAACTCCTAAATGCCTTACGGTCGGCCTCTAAGTCATAAGCTAAGGGCCTACTTTTTTATGGATGCAACAATCAATGGCAAAGCCACTAAAACCTTAGTTGACACGGGTGCATTCCATAACTTTGTCTCTATTGAGGAAGCTAGGCGGTTGTGCTCGATGGTATCCAATGGAGGAGGCTCCCTCAAGGTAGTGAACTCAGCAGCACGCCCCATCCATGGGGTTGCTCATAATGTTAAGGCTAGCCTAGGTGCATGGGTTGGCCAAGTCGACTTATCAGTAGTACCAATGGATGATTTTGCAGTAGTGCTTGGTTTGGAATTCCTTGATGCAGTGTCCCTGTTCCTTTTGCCAACTCTATGTGCATTATGGATGGTGAAAAGTCTTGTGTGGTACCAACGGAGCAGTCTACAAAAGCGGGAAACAAAGTACTCTCTGCACTTCAATTCAATAAGGGCTTGAGAAGAGAGGAGGAGAGTTACTTGGCCATCCTAAAGGAGCATGATGATGAAGAGTTAGAACCTCAAGGTAACCTACCCATGGAGGTACAAACTGTCTTGGATGAATTCTAAGATGTGATGCCTGACACCCTACCCAAGAAACTTCCACCTAGGAGGGAGATGGATCATGAAATCAAGCTTGAGCCAAGCACAAAGCCACCTGCGATGAGTCCTTATCGAATGGCCCCTCCGAAGTTAGCGGAACTCCAGAAACAACTAAAGGATTTGCTTGATGCGGGTTTCATCAGGTCCTCCAAAGCTCCTTTCGGTGCCCCAATATTATTTCAGAAAAAGAAAGATAGCTTACTAAGGATGTGCATTGATTACCGGGCTCTTAACAAGGTGACGGTAAAGAACAAGTACCCATCCCGCTTATTGCCAACTTATTCGATCAACTTGGGAACGCTAGATATTTCTCAAAGCTTGATCTATGCTCGGGGTACTACCAAGTGTGCATAGCAGAGGGGGATGAGCCCAAGACCATGTGCGTGATAAGGTATGGTGCTTATGAGTTCTTAATCATGCCATTTGGTCTTACCAATGCACCTGCTACCTTTTGCACCCTCATGAATAAGTTATTCCATCCCTACCTCAATCAGTTCGTGGCAGTCTATCTTGATGATATAGTTATCTATAGCAAGACCATAGAAGAGTACCTAGAACATTTGAGAAAGGTGTTCGAGGTCTTGAGAGAAAACTAACTATTCATCAAGAAGGAGAAATGCTCCTTCGCCCAAGAGGAAGTGATGTTCCTAGGGCATAAGATAAAGGATGGGAAACTTATGATGGATGAAGCCAAGGTACAAGCCATCCAAGAGTGGGAACCCCCTACAAAGGTGCCAGAGTTAAGATCCTTCCTTAGACTTGTGAATTATTATAGGCAGTTCATCAAGTCATACTCAGCAAGAGCAGCGCCACTTACTAATCTACTCAAAAAGAACAAGTCTTGGGAATGGATACTTGAGTGTCAAGTTTCATTCGAAGACTTGAAGAGGGCGGTAAGCGAAGAGCCGGTTCTCAGCTTACCTAATCACTTAAAGGCATATGAGCTATATACGGATGCTTCTGACTTTGCTATTGGCGGAGTACTAATGCAAGAAGGGCGTCCAATTGCTTATGAAAGCCACAAGCTTAATGACACCAAGAAATGCTACACGGTACAAGAAAAAGAGATGGCTGCAGTCATCCATTGTCTAAGGGTGTTGTGAAACTACTTGTTGGGACCTCATTTCACGATCATGACTGACAACGTAGCCACAAGCTACTTTCAAACTAAGAAAAAGTTGAGTCCCAAGCAAGCTCGGTGGCAAGACTTCTTGGCAGAATTTGATTACAAGCTTGAATACAAGCCTGGGAAGGCCAATATGGTAGCAGATGCCCTAAGTAGGAAGGCGGAGCTGGCCACTTTAGACAGGCCTGATAGCACCTTGATAGAGAAAATCAAGGAAGGACTAGAACACAATGTTCTTGAAAAGAACCTGCTGGCCCTAGTAATAGAAGGAAAGACGAGACATGTTTGGCTAAGCAACGGACTTCTCTATGCCAAAGGCAATCGACTTTATGTGCCTAAGTGGGGGAATTTAAGAAAAGAGCTTATCAAAGAGTGCCACGATTCCTTGTGGACTGGTCACCCAGGTCAGAAACGCACTCTTGCTCTTATCAAATCTATCTACTATTGGCCTCAACTAAGGGATAATGTCGAGGCCTATATACGAACTTGTCTTGTGTACCAACAAGACAAGGTGGAACAACAATCACCGGGTGGATTGTTGGAACCTCTCCCTATTCCTGAGAGGCCATGGGAAAGTGTTTCTATGGATTTTATCACTAGCCTGCCTAAGTCAGAGGGCTTTAGCAGCATTATAGTGGTGGTTGATCGCTTCAGTAAGTATGCCACTTTTATACCTGCTTCACCCGATTGTCCAGCTGATGAGACCTCGCGGCTCTTTATGAAGTATGTCGTGAAGCTTTGGGGAGTCCCATCAAATATCATAAGTGATCGTGATCCTCGATTCACTGGAAGGTTTTGGACAGAATTGTTCAAGTTGATGGGTTCAGACTTGAACTTTTCTACTAGCTTTCACCCTCAAAGTGATGGCCAGACGGAAAGGGTGAATGTCTTGCTAGAGTTATACTTGAGGTACTTTATGAGTGCCAATCATAAAGATTTGGTAAAACTACTTGATGTAGCCCAATTCTCCTTTAATCTCCAGAAGAGCGAGTCTACGGCAAGAGTCCCTTCGAGATAGTCATGGGTAGATAACCTATGACCCCACATGCCTTAGCGATAAGTTACGGTAGGAAGAGTCCTACAGTATTCAAGTTTACTAAGGCATGGCATGAAAAAGCGGAGTTGGCTAGGGTCTACTTGAACAAAGCTTCTAAAAGAATGAAAAAGTGGGCCGACAAAAAGAGGAGGCACATTGAGTATCAAGAGGGGGATTTAGTCCTTGTCAAGTTATTGCCCTAACAATTCAAAACCTTAAGGAATGTGCAAAAAGGGTTGGTGCGCAAATACAAAGGTCCATTTCTGATACTCAAGCGTGTAGGTAAGGTGTCCTATAAGCTTCAACTCCCTACCAAGTTAAAGATTTTTCCTGTCTTCCACGTTAGCATGCTAAAACCCTACCATGGAGATAAGGGAGATCCTTCAAGGGGTGAATCCAACAGGGTTCCTACTACGGTTGTAGCCTTTTTTGATAAAGAGGTAGAGTGCATCTTGGCTAATCACTTGATCCACCGACGTGGTGTTCCTAATTATCGGGAATACTTAGTGAAATGGAAGAATTTGCCTGAGGCCGAGGCTAGCTGGGAGCATAAAGATGCCTTGTGGCAATTCAAAAATCATATCGAGTGGTTCAAAGTCGATGGCGCGACAGGGACGTCTCGAACTTCAGTAGAGGAGGGTGTTACGCCCTACTCATTTGGCTCAAAAAAATCCAAATGTTATTGCTCATGGCTCTAAGGTCCCTTATATCTATTGCTCACCCAAAAAGATTGAGGAAAATCCTAGAACGTGGTGGACACTTCTAGAGTGATCAAGAGAAGTCTTGGCCATGTTAAAAGACTCTAGTTGGTGTTACTAAGTCCTAGAAGGCTCCAGACAAGGCCGGATGATTCTAGATGGGTTGGACGGTCCTAGAAGCCCCTAGAATGACTTAGAAGAGCCAAGATAGTAGGTGAATCTCTTAAAAGGATCTAGACCATGTTTTGTTCTAGAATTCTCTATGTAAATATCTTTGTAGATATTATATCTTTAGTTGAGAATAATCTAGACCCTTTATAAGATCATGCCACTTTGCACGATCCTAACCCTTGGTTGGTTTAGGTTTTGCCTATATAAAGGACTCCTTGGGTTCATTTGTACATAAGTTACATTTGTGAGAGTTATAAGCATTCTAAGAGAAATACAAAGCTTTCATTCACCTAAACTCTCCTATCCTTACCACTTTGTCTCAAAAGCTTACTCTAAGTCCCTTTCTTGAGTATTGATAGGCTGACTTAGTACGACGGACTGTGCTAAGTGTCGCATGATTGTCTAGNAAAAGCACAAATCCTTCTTTATTAGTACTCCAACAATCTAACTGTTCACCATTCTGAAGTTGGTTCCAGATTGTCCTCAACTCTCTGTCTTGCCACTGACTCTGCTGGATAGTCTGGAAAAGTGATGGTGAAATCACAATGTTGCTCAGGCAAGTGACCCCTTTGTTCTCGAAGTACTACAAGTTGTAGTCATCAATCACAACTGAGCTCTTCCAATCTTCAAACACCAGTGCAGCTAGTACACCATGAGGCTCCTACTCAGTGTATCAGCTATAACATTAGCCTTACCAAGATGATACTGTAGGTCGAAGTCATAATCCTCCATATACTCAACCCATCTTTATTGTCTCAAGTTCAGATGCTTCTGAGTAAAGAGATACTTCAAACTCTTATGATCGGAGAATATGTCAAACTTTATACCATACAAGTAACATCACCAAATCTTTAATGCAAAGATCACTACTGCAAGCTCTATATCATGAGTGGGATAGTTTCTCTCATGTGGCTTCAACTAATGAGAAGCATTAGCCATAACCTGACCATTCTACATCAAGACACATCCCAAACCCATCTTTGAAGCATCAGTATACACCACATAAGGTTTGCTACTGTCAGGAAAAGTAAGAACTGGTGTGGTGGTTAAGCTCTGCTTCAACTTGACAAAAGCATCTTCACTTTCATGATCCCAAACAAACTTAACATTATTCCTAGACAACTTTGTCAAAGGCAAGGCAATCCTCGAGAAATCTTGCATAAAACAGCAGTAGTAGCCTACCAAATCAAGGAAACTCCGTACTTCTGCCATATTTCTCAGTCTCTTCCACTCTAGAACAGCTTCTATCTTAGTAGGATCAACTAAAATACCCTATGAGAAATCACATGGCCCAAGAACTTCACTTTCGGCATCTAAAAGTCATACTTTAATTTCTTGGTATACAACCGATGATCTCTCAAGGTCTTAAATACTATCCTCAGATGTTCAGCATGCTCTCCTCGAGTCTTGGAATATACCAGGATGTTGTCGATGAACACAACCATAAAATAGCTCAAAAACGGCCTGAAGACCTAATTCATGAGATCCATAAATCCTGCAGGAGCATTCGTCAAACCAAACGGCATCACCAGAAACTCAAAATGATCATATCGAGTTCTGAATGTTGTCTTAGGTATATCATCCTCTCTTATCTTCAACTGATGATAACTAGATCTTAAATCGATCTTAGAGAAGAACCTTGAACCACCGAGTTGATCAAACAACTCATCTATCCTTGGCAAAGAATACTTGTTCTCCACTATCAACTGATTCAACTTTTTGTAGTCCACATAGAGTCTTAACAAACCATTAGCTTTCTTCGCAAATAAGATAGGTGCACCCAAGGAGAAGTGCTACTATGAATAAAGCCCTTGGAAAGCAAATCATCCAACTGTTCTCTCAACTCTTCCATCTCAGTAGGAGCCATGCAATAGGTTGGAATAGAAACTGGTTGAGCTCTAGGAACTAATTCAATGCAAAACTCAATCTCCCTATCTGGTGGTAACCCTAGTAAGTCTTCAGAAAACACTTCTGAATACTCATTAACCACCAGAAACCATAGGTCTTGATCATCTATCCTTATCTTGCCATCAATAGCAAATAAATTTCCATAACACTCGAGTTTCTTCCTTCCACCCATATACCTTCAAAATAGGACTAGGCTTCAACGGACTTATTCTAGCCTGATAGACAATGGGTTGCCCATCACTAGGAAAAAGAGTCACCCGCTTTGTATGATAATCCATAATGGCTCGATACTTCGACAACCAATCCATACCGAGTATCACGTCATATTATCCCATCGGCAACATAATCAAATTAGTGAGAAGCTTCCTATCACCAACCACATCCCGACAAGACTTACATAAACTAGACATATCGATTACTCCTCCCATAGGTGTACCCAACGTCAATACATATTCCAAATCAAAAAAATTCTAACCCCAACAGTTGACCAAACAATATGGATATGAATGAATAGGATACACCAGTATCAAACAAAACATGTGCCCAAGAGTGTGAAAGAAAGATCATACCATCAATAACACCTCAGCCGGTACAATCCTGAGTGTCGTCTACCCTAGTAAAAGCATGGGCTTAGCTAGTCGCCTTTCCTTTCCCCTTGTTGCTCTTTCCTTAGCCCAAACGGCTACTGCTAGATCCTGGACCACTACTGCCATATCCACGCTCACCCTGACTCCCTGAGGCCTGAAGAGCTAGAAAACTCTAAGTAAAACCCTAAGGGCAGTACTAATGCTGATAAGGCTGAGGGGAAATAAAAGTTTGCGAAACACACTGTGACTGTTGCGGCTTTGCCTAAGTATTCTGATAAGCAACAGAACCTAACTGGCTCCTCTACAGTCCTCCCTGAGAAAAAGGAGATTTCTACAAATGGTTGGGACACTCCTTCTTCCGATGACCCTAATGGCCACAAACGAAACATCCTCCATACGGGCTGCCTCTACCACCCCCTGAAGAACCATTATTGTTCGAGCTCCCACTGTTCAGAGTGCCTTGGGCTGACCACTGCCCCTGATTCCTTCTGGTGACTTTCCTATCATCACCTCTCTGCTGGTTTCTCCTAGAATCCAATCCCTCTTCGATGGCCTCTACCCGTTAAGCAGCCACCACAATCTCAGGAAGAGTACGGAAAGTCTGAGTGCCAATTCTATTGAAAATGTTCCAATTCAGATGACTCATGAACTTGGCAACTCGATACTTCTCACTCGTACCTGGTCCAAGAGCAACACTTGCCAACTCAATGAACTCTATCAAGTACTCATTCATCGTTCTCTTACCTTGAATCAAAGTCTCAAACTGGTTCACCACTTCATCTTGTTAATACTCATTGGCATACTAGGCTTTGAAAATCTGTTCAAAGTCTTCCCAAGTCAGACCTATTATATCTTACATCCGTTCCACTATCTCTCACAAGTGAATGGCACTCCTCGTCAAATGGGTAACAGCAAACATAGCCCAAAACTCAACTAGAGTACGAAGGGCCCAAAAGTACCTTTCCATCTCACACAACCAAGCAATTGTCGTGAGAGCTCCTGGTCTACAATCAAACTATCCCTGGCTGGAGACATATGAACCGTTGGAGATGATTAGACTGATCCAACTGATGTTCCCTTGGAGTTGGAGACTAATAGTCTGGATTGCTCATCTGGGCAAATGCCTGTAGCATTTCCTCGATCAGATGAGTGAAATCTAGACGAGGAGGTTTAGCACCCAGCTGGTGCCTCAGAATTCTTCTTGGAGGTATCCTTAAAAGTCTGAAATAATATGCCAAACTGTTAATGCGATAATGATGAATGCTTGTTATAAAATCAACTTCAATCTAGTTTAATGGTGATATGTCTGAGTTATTAAACTCAAAGCTCTGATGCCATAATTTCTGTTATAACCCAAAACCTAGGCTAGTGGCAAAAAAGGAATTTCGTAAAAATGAGAAATTCCTTGATTTATTTGAAAAGCATCTAAAAAGATTTAATTTTATAAAATGGTCCATTTTAGATAGAATATTTGGAATTTCATCCCGTGAACCTCTCTCACAGTTCATATACACCATTAAATATAGATCGAATAAATACAAAAAAAAATGTAAATCAAATATAAGTCCAAGCATCATCATCACACACGTCAAGAACAGACACCAGAATAGCATACATGAGATTACAGACAAAATCGAATGCAGTAATCTTGGTTTAATGCTAAAACAAAACCCAAGCAGTTCAAACACAACACACTCCAAGCATTACCAAGATAACGAACTACAGCCAAGATGATCCCTTACTCCTCTTAATCTTTAAAATTTTACTAGACAACACTTGAGGAAGGGAGTAAGTATAAAATACCTAGTAGGAAAAATAGTTACCTCGATCGAAAACTTTTTTTTTGATGAAAATGATAGAAAGTTCCTGTATGGTTAGTTTAAATCCAACACATATATATATATAGATATATTTCAAATCGGAAATCTGTGTATATATATATATGTATAAAAAGCAGTATAATAAAAACCATCAATCCATATGTACATAACACAAATCAACCCATACCCATGAGCTCACATCTTCTCATCTGTGGAAACCCAAGATGATGGCACTAAGTGTACCTAACAGCTTGCCTAACACCTAAGCCCATACTTGGAAGAGACACCCATGTATTGCCTACCAAACCTGGAGGGGCAACCAAATTGCCTACGCCTGCCAAATGGGGAGATAATCAAAAGTAATTAAATCTCGCACGAGTTTACGGACTCTACACTGACGGTGGGGCATGCAGAGCCACACTATAAACTTACGATACTAATACGGTGCTCATGTATAATCCTATTGTACGTGCAATATAGAACTGAAGTTTGAAAATAATCGTGCTCTGGTTTTTCAATAAAATAAACATATTAGGTTTCTCTATAAAAAAATGGGNCAACTTCTCAACGGAGCTTCAATTCCACAAACCGACCTCTTCACTGAATTCTTAACATCTAAATTAGCTAGGTTAGATATATAACTTATCCAATTCAGATCCGGGCCCACAGCAGACCGATGGCATGCAAATCGAGACAAATCTTAGCCATTCGATTTCAATTTTTGTATCGGTCACCAAACATAGGGAATATATATCAAACTTCCCCATTTTTAGAGTACAATCCAAAAATGACAACAAAATCACATTCCAACGGCCAGATTAAAAAGTCAAACTTAAACTCAAAATATTGAAAAATGGCAACTTTTGATTCAGGCAGTATGGGGTTAAGATATATATACCTTGACGATCCTTGCAATGAGACAAATTCAACGAGCCTGGTTTGAGGTCAAACGGTGGCCGGAATCGTCGTCGGTGATGAAAACTCTTCTGCGGCCTCTTCTCCTTCTCTGGCAATGGCGAGCTCCTCCGGCGGTTGCAGCTGGTCAACGTCGACTCAGGCGTAGTGCTGGTGAGCTCCACTAGCGGTTCTTGCAGCTGGACGATGGCAAGAGGTGGCGGCGCCTCCTTCAGTGGCGCTTCGGCTGAGAGGGAATCGAGAGTGAGAGAAAAAGCATCGAGGGGGAGAGAAGAGAGAGAGAGAGAAAATGACAGGGTCATATGACCCTGTTTTAAGGGGGACTGCATTTTTTAAAAATGCACAATAGTCCCCAAAATTTCAAATCTCTTTCAAACTAGTCCCCCAAAAATTACACTGTACAAAATTTTTACAAATTAATCCATTTATTATTATATCCAAAAAATTGGTAAAATATCCAAATTACCCTTGAAAATTCTGGGTTTTTACACAGCATATTATGATTTGTGTGCTTCTCGGATCTTTTCCTTAATGGACAACTACATTTTTGGGTCGAGAAGAACCGATTTCAGAAAATAATTAACCACGTGTTGGTCTATTGGATAAGGAACAACGAATAGCTTTTCCTGAAAGTCCTGAAAGATAAACCACGCGTCGTTTATTGTTATTAATATGATATAAAATGAAAATAAAAATGACAATAGTAAAAGTAATTTGATTATCTAGAAATAAAAATATATTTTATTAAGATCACGAAGAAATAATACCAAGGATAATAAAATCAGGAATAATATATTACAAAAAAGAAGGGTTCACGTCACTAATTGTCACTAACTTTTAGTTATTATACCATTTCCATCCTTGAATTTTAATCTTAGATAATATGCTCCCTAAATTTTGATGTTGTCGCAAAGTTGACTCTTCCTTTAAAAAAACCTGTCAGAGTGGTACAAGTTTCATAATTTGGGTGAAAAATATCCTTAATTTTTATTTGTTGATATTAAAAAAATTCCAACATAATTATTTTACCATGATATTTTTTTTATAAATCTAGATTTACAAAACTACTTATCTTTAATAAAACAAATGTCTTGGAGAAATTATATTGTAAAAACTTAAATAAAAAAAAATAGATTTTTAACTTTAAAAAAAGAAGAGAAATATGAGTTAATTTCACTACTGGTCCTCAAATTATTATTATTATAATAGAACTTTTAGCCCTTAAATATGGTTTTCATACTCCTTTGGTCCTAAATTTGCCTATATATTTTGTTATTTATGAACTGATCATTATGCACTTTAAATTTGACAAATTTTTTATAGGAGGACACTCAATGATACAAGTTACAACAATAAAAACGACATTTGGAGTTACACACTATCTAAGTTGAAAATGCAAAGAACAATAATGTCATTAACTCAAAAAAAAAAAGTAATAACAAGAAAGAAAAGAAATTATGTTATAACTAGTGTCTAACTTTGTTAGAAAGTGAGGTTACTTTGAAGATCATATTGAACAAATCAACAATTGTAGCTCACCAATCAGTTGTAATAGGAATAGTAAAAAGGTCAGCCGTAATAGCAGTAGTGAGAAGGACAACTGCAATAGCAATAGTAAAAAAAGGTAGCCGCAATAGCAATAGTGAAAAAAGCAGCCATAATAGCAATAATAAAAAGTGATGTTCATATTACCTTTTAAGTTCTATAAATACAAAGGGCTTCATTACTTCTTTTATATCCCATTCTAAATCCTCTTCCTTTCTAAGAGAGAATTCAAGCCAAAAAAATTCTTCTTAGTATCCCACTTATTTTTTTCTAAATTATTTAGAGAGAGTATTTTCTCTTATTTCAAGAGAGAGAGAGGTTCTGTTATTCTCTCCTTGTAGTTAGAGAGAAGTGAGTTATAATCTCTTTTTCACAGTGAAATTCTTCACAGCCTTATCTGTAGAAGTAGTCTAAATTGGATGAACCACGTTAAATCTTTTGTGTGCCTTATCTTTTTTATTTTATCCAAATTTTCTTAACTCGTATTTTAGTTGTGTGTTGTCACTTCCGCAAAGCCGATCTCCTAACGGTGGTATCAAAGCCATTGATTGGAGTATTGTTCACATATATGACTATTCACGTATATAGTATTGTTCACTTATATAGTATTATTCACATACAGTGAAACGGTGGTAACTGGACAAATCGTGGTGAACAAAAATGATGGTGAAATTCGATATTGAGAAGTTCAATAGGAATAATTTATCTCTGTGGAAAATAAAGATAAACGCAATCTTGAAAAAAGATAATTACCTAGCAGTAATTGGGAAAAGGCTTGCTAAAATTACTGATGATAAAAAGTAGGACGAGATGGATGGTAATGTTGTCGCTAACTTACATCTGGCACTAGCATATGGAGTCTTGTCGAGTATTGAAGAAAATTGGCGTAAAAACAAGGAAGACAAATTGACAAGTTCACAACAAGGAAAGGCTTTAATAATAATAGGGAGATCAACAGAGTGTAGCCCCAGTGGGAGTCAGAGTCACAGTAGATCAAAGTCAGTAAGTAATAAGAATGCCAAGTATTATCATTATAGCAAAAAAGGATACGTCAAAAAGGAATGTTAGTAACTCAAGAAGAATGGGGATTCCAAATGGAAGGACCCCGAGTCATCAAGTACTCAGAAAAATATTGCAAGTACTTCAAATGATAGAGAAATCTTATATAGTAAAGCAGCAATAGTTTCTAAGGACAGAAGGCAGCTCACTGATATTTGCTTAATATATTCCAGAGGAACATGGCACATGACTTCTCACAGAGAGTGGTTTCACACATATGAATCTGTCTTTAGAGGATTTATGTTTATGAGTAACGATCATGCCTTAGAAATCGTTGGGATTTGCACCATCAAGATGAAGATGTATGATGGCACTGTTCGCACTATTCAAGAGGTGCAATATGTGAATGGCCTGAAGAAAAATTTATTCTCTTTGGGACAATTAGATAACCTTGGTTGCAAAATTTGTGTCGAGAACGAGATCATGAAGATCATAAAAGGTGTGCTTATAGTAATGAAGTCAGAGAAGATCGTAGTAAATCTGTACATGATTAAAGGAGATACACTGATGGAAGCAGAGGCATCAATTGCTTCAACAAATTTCTGAGAAGAATCAACGATGATGTGGTATCGTAAGCTCAACCATATGTCAGAACGAGGCTTGAAGATTCTCTTCGAATGGAAGTTGTTTCTTGGTCTCACAAAGGCATCTTTACCCTTTTGTAGGCATTATGTCACAAGTAAGCAGTATAGATTAAAGTTTAGCACATCCAGTTCTAGAAGTAAAAAAGTTCTGAACTTGGTTCACTCCGATATTTGGCAAGTACTAGTATCCATAGGAGGAGCTAGATACTTTATATCTTTTATTGATGATTACTCTAGGAGATATTAGATGTACCCTATCAAGAGTAAGGCGGATGTGTTTTTAGTCTTCAAAATATTCAAAACGTAGATAGAGCTTGAATCTAGAGAGAAGATCAACTGTTTGAGAACAGACAATGGAGGAGAGTATACAAGCGATGAATTTGATAACTTCTGTCAATAAGAAGGTATCAAAAGATAGTTCACAGCAGTGTATACTCTTCAACAAAGTGGAGTAGCAAAGTGGAAGAATAGAACCTTATTGGAAAGGACAAAAGCAATGTTGTGAGTTGTAGGTCTATCCAAGACACTTTGGATAGAAGTAGTCAAAACCGTCTGTTATATGATCAATCAATCTCTATCAACAGTGATTGATCTAAAGACACTGATGGAGATGTGGACTGGTAAGCCAACTGATTATTCTCGCTTACATACGTTTAGAAGTCCTGTGTACGTGATGCACAATGCTCAAGAAATCACAAAACTAAATTTAAAGCCTAAAAATTATGTATTCTTGAGATATGCTGATGGAGTCAAGGGGTATCGCTTATAGGATCTCACTACCTATAAGGTTGTCATCAGTAGAGATATGATATTTGCAAAGAATAAACTACAAAAGAAGGGAGACGATAGCAAATATAAAACTACTATAGTTCAGGTAGAAAAGAATGTTGAAGATTCATATTCTTCTGAAGCAACACCAGAGTACAAATTAGAAGAACCAGTCAACGAAGAGGCTTCTAAAATCCGTCGGCCAACTCGTGAAAGAAGACCACTAGTATGGCACTCGGACTATGCCACTAAGAGTAACATTGCATACTATATTCTAACAGAGGATGGAGAGCTAATAACTTTCTATGAGGCTACCAAAAGCCCAGATGTATCCCTGTGGATGATAGCAATACAAGAAGAGATTGAAACCCTTCACAAGAATAAGACATGGGATCTTGTTTCGCTACCACAAGGAAGAAAGGCCATTGTAAACAAATAGGTCTACAAGATCAAGCGTAATAGCAATAATCAAGTAGAGCAGTATCGTGCAAGATTAAGGGTAAAGGGATATGCTTAGAAAGAAGGTATTGACTTCAAAAAGATATTTTTCACCTGTAGTTCGACTGATAACAGTTAGAGCAGTTCTAGCGATATGTGCTACGTTTGACCTATATCTAGAAAAGCTAGATGTGAAAACTATTTGTCTTCATAGAGAACCTGAAGAATAGATTTGTATACTCCAACCAGAAAGTTTTGCTGAAACAGGCAAGTAGAACTTGGTTTACATGTTAAACAAATCTCTATATGGTCTCAAACTCAGTTTAGACCACTGCACAATTCTTTATCATAAGCCTTGAGTACAATAGACTTAGTGCAGACCACTACACATACTTCAGGAGGTTTGATAAAGATAGTGATTTCATTATCTTATTGTTGTGCGTGGGCAACATGTTAGAAATGGGCCCCAATAAAGACAGAGTCCAAGAATTGAAGGCATAATTTACTAGGGAATTTGATATAAAGGACTTGGGACCAGCAAACAAGATTCTATGGATGCAAATTCATCGAGATAGAAGTAACAAAAAGATTTGGCTTTCTCAGAAAAATTATTTGAAGAAAATCTTGCAACACTTTAATATGCAAGATTATAAACCGATTTCTAGCCCACTTCCTGTTAACTTCAAGTTATCTTCTAGGATATCCTAGCAATGAAGTAGAGAGGATGGAGATATTTCAAATACCCTATGTATCAATGGTAAGAAGCCTAATGTTTGCTATCATATACACAAGATCAGATATTGCACAAGCAGTGGGAGCTGTTAGTTGATATATGGTGAATCCTAGTGGAGAGCATTGGAATATTGTGAAGAGGATTCTGAGGTACATCAAAGGAACCTCAAATGCTGCATTATGTTACGGAGGATCAGAATTTACTGTCAGAGGATATATTGATTCAGATATTTCAGGTGATTTTGACAAAAAAAAATCTACTATAAAAGCAGAATACATAGCGGCTATACAAGCTTGCAAAGAGGCTATTTAGGTTCAAAGATTATTGGAGAAGCTCGGGCACAAATAAGAAAAATTCCTCTATTTTGTAACAGTCAGAGTACCTTACACATTGCAAGGAATCTAGCCTTTTATTCCAAGATAAAGTACATATATGTTCAATATCATTTTGTTCAAGAAATAGTAGAAGATAGAAGTGTGGACATGAAGAAGATTCACACCAAAGAGAACCTAGCAGATACTTTAACCATATCTATCAATACTGACAAGTTTCAATAGTATAAATCCTCATATGGCCTAGTATATATATAAGCAGTACGAAGAATTGACAAGCGAAGAAAAGAGAGATTTTTCAAGTGTAAAGACATGATTAAAATCAAGTTTTCAAATGAGAGAATGTTGAACAAATCAACAATTACAGCTCATAACCAGCCGTAATAGGAATAGTAAAAAGGTCAACCACAATAGGAACAGTAAAAAGGACAACCATAATAGTAATAGTAAAAAGTACAGTCGCAACACCACCTTTCAAGTTCTATAAATACGAAGGACTTCATCACTTATTTTGTATCTCATTCTAAATCCTCTTCCTTTTTAAGAGAGAATTTAAGCCTAGAAATTTCTCTTAGTGTCCCACTTGTTTTTTTCCTAAATTATTTAGAAAGAGTGTTTTCTCCTATTTCAAGAGAGAGAGGTTCTGTTGTTCTCTCCTTGTAGTTAGAAAGAAATAAGTTGTAATCTCTTTCTTATAATGAAATTCTTCACAGCCTTATCTGTAGACGTAGCTTAAATTGGGTGAACCACGTTAAATCTTTTGTATGCCTTATCTAGAAAATATGCAGTTTCTATGAGAAACGACATATCATTTTAAGGGATATAATGTTATTTACCCTGCCAAATTAAACGATAATAGTAACTCTATTTTAACAGTGTTTGTCTTGCAGCCAGTAGCTCAGCGAGCATACATTTTCCATGTTGTTTACCTTAAACAAAAACGAGGTGTTGTTTCGTAACTACAATGTCGTTTCATTCTGTAGCATTGAAAATGACATCCCATGTTTTTTGATGTAGTCTCTATGTTTTTGTTTTTTCTTTTGGTTTCTTAATCAATCTACTGTCTTTTTCGAATAGCAATGAAAATTAATTTCCGCACACAGGGAAAACGACAAATGGAGGCAACATATTTTTTCATACACACTCCATAACGAAGATAATAATAATAATAATAATAATAATAATAAACAAAAGAGTGAACGACATTTTCATGTAGCTAGCGTTTTTCGCGCACCAGAAAACAACATTTAAAAGCAAAGGTATTGTCGTTTATTTTGGTACTATTAATTTAAACAATGATAAGATAAGTGATCGTAACTCACTCAATTCCTAGCCTCTTAAAAAATGAATTCTTTTCAGACAATTGATGGCTGTTAAACCCAAGATCCTGAGATGATTCATCACCATACTTCTCGTACTGAGTAGTTACCAACTACTAAACTAGTAACAATCTTCCTCTCCTAGTCACTTCGTTCCGGAGTTATCCAAATCACATTGCACACCACCTGAGAAGAGAAAGATAAAGAGATGAGCATTCACATACTTAGTAGGAATTTAATTACCTTTTTGGTAAGAATACAACTTTTCAAACCTGCGTGGTTAGTACCTTACCAAAATCCATTTATAAATCAAGTTTACAAATAATCAAGATTAAGAATAATCATGTAATTAAAACCAAAACCAAAGTCACAATATTGTACGTATTATAAATCAACCAAGTATAAGTATGAGCTATAATCCTCTCATCACGGCCATGTAATACCTCTTTAACAGAGGTACCTAATATTCTGATACTACCCGGAGGTGTGTCAACAAATCTTGCACAACGGCCTAAGTCTTTCACCTAGCATTGCAGCAATTTAGCTGTGATCTAAATACCATGATGCTAAAATAGAACTCAAGTATATGATCCTATGGTATGTACAATATTTCATAGAGTATATAATAACCATGTATCAATTATATCAAGAAAATCATGCTTTAAAATTCATTTGGTATTATTCTGGGATTTACAGAAAATCAGGCAGCATAATGGTTGTATTTTCCCAAAACTAAAATTTTAAACCTGCATAAAAACCATACAATCTAATCCCAAAATAATCCAATGTATTTCAATAATTCACAAGTTCAACAAATATCCAATCAGATCATTAAAATCTAAGAAAATTGACAATTTTAATAAATAGGTCATAATGCATATTTTTAAACAAAAT
>JXTB01000114.1:69675-141391 GCA_002914805.1 Parasponia andersonii
GGTCAGCTGTATTCTAATACAAAAACCCGTCAACAAAATTTTGTGATGACATTTCCATCAATTATTAAGGCCATAATATGACATTTCATAAGTTGCTAAACTAGAACACAACATCCACGATCTAAATACTTTTAAGGTTCAAGTTTCTAGGACCTAAAGAAATCGAAAGTAAGTACTGGTCTTTTTCATTTCTCCGGTTCTAGCTCTTCTCGTTTACTCGTTTTGGAGATAACAGTCACTGTTTTCAATAACGGTTCCAATTGGACCGACCATTCAAAATTTCTTGATTGCCTGACATGCAAGTACGACGTTTCACCACATTGAACTTGAGCCACACATTAATTTTACACTGAAAATATCTTGTAGTAGGTAAACGTGCCGAATCAAAAATATGGCGACTCGGTCGGTATCAAGTACGAACTACAGCTCATACTAAAACACAACATAATTGTTAGAGCAGTTTCTCACCAGTCGTCCACGTGTCTTGAACTACTGACGTTGGATTCTCTAACTGTCCACGTGTCCTTGCTGTCTCACAGCTCTCTGAACTCCAAGTAAGATCGGAGAGGCGGGGGTGGCTACCTGCAAAAACTCTCCGATGCTTAAGTCAGTGGTTTATCTTTGTGTTTGGTAGCAAGGAGAAATATTTCAGTATGAATATCTATATCTTTTTTTATGGATCTCTGTCTATTTTCTTTTTGTTCACAGACTGTTTTCTATATATCAGTTTTGTTGTGCGGACATGCCCTTCTCGAGAATGTATGGCTTCTATATATGTAATTCTGAGATAGTGAACAGCCTGGTTCTCTATTTCTGGCAAAAAATGAGTACCTTTCACCTCAAGATCTTTTTTAACCGTCATAGGCCGAGATTTCTGTGATCTCTTCTGTGCTACCGTGGCCTGATTTTCGCCGCCTCCTACGGCTTCAATCTGTCAGGAGGAAGATTTAGTCAAATCGTCGTTCTGTCAGGACGGCCTGTCCTTGGTACACACACTTACCCAGGACCCCATTAAATACTCTGTCTGGGTCTGGAGAGCCGTGGGTTGCTTTCCATTGTATCCAGTCTGAAGACCCTCGAGACTTCTGACCCTTCCGACTGTTGAAATAAGGGGCCACTGTTCCCAGATAGCAGACCCTTAGGGCCTCTGACCCCCAGTTGTCGCGGGCCGCTGCTCCCAGATAGCAGACCCTTGTAGCTTCTGACCCCCAGCTGTCGTGGTTGGGGTCTGACTGGGCAGACCATCTAGGATCAGTGATGGGCTCGGCCCTAAACTTGGACGGCCCAAAGGCCGACGGTGAGATCACGTGCGATCCGCGTGGCCCCCCCTCGTGGCACAGAGTTCGGGAACGGGTCCCACAACTGCTCTCATTTCCCTACTTGATGGATTCGCGTCTATCAAGTGGGGAAACTGTTTCTTCGCTTCTCCAACTTGAGGGACGCACGTGGCTTCCCTTTTCTCGATGCGGTGATACGCCATCTCTCATCACGAGATCTGTTTGAATTTTGAAGTTCTGACTGTTCGATTTCTTTTATTCTCTCCTCTTTCAGAAGAACTTTTCGGCTTCCCCCCTTTAAAACCGCAACTGTGTTTATCTGCCGTTTTACCAAAATTTTCAATCACCCTACTCTCACAACTCCCCAAGGTTTCTGCTTCTTTCTCTTCCGAAGATTCTCACTTTCCCAGTCGTCTTTCGGAACAATGGCTTCGAATCAAAATCAGGAACTGCAATCTGTTACGGATTCAGAGTTAGACTCATTGAGGAGGCAGCTCTGCATCCCCGGAGGAGTGACGCTTCAACGAGTCAAAGGTCCCGCAGACTGGTACCTTCGGCCCTGCGCTCCCGAGGGTTCCATTGTCTTGGGCAGAAAGCACCTGGACTGCCTGCAATTTCCTCTTCCCCCTCTAATCCATCAATTTTTCGCCCTAATGGGGATCCACCCGATGCAACTGAATGCAAATGGGATTATGATTCTGATGGGGCTCTCTGCCCTGTCATTCATCTATAACATGCATATCGACCTGGAGGTGGTCTTCTATGCTTATAAACTTGTTCTCATTCCGAAGAAGGGCTCCTACCCCACCTTCTATCTCCAGCCGCTGCCTAGGTGCCACATCTTCTGGGGATTGCCGCGGTCAGACAAACAATGGGACTCTCATGCTAGGCTTTATGCCGTTAGAGGGGCGTGGTGCTCCCCTTGGGTGAACAGAGAACATTTCCAAGTCCCCTCAGTCTTCTTGCAGAGTAAGCATCGGACTATGATCTTTGGGTCTGAGTTCTCTCATGATTTTATTGCTCATGTTACTTTGCCCTGTGCAGCCTCAGCAGAAGAGAGCAGGTTTGAGCCGCACCTGTCGGCTGGGCGGCTCAAAAGCCTGGAGGGGATCATTATCTTCAGCTCCCCGGGGGAATGCCGGCACATTCAAGCCGTCCTCAACCCCCTGACGATGAACCTGATGTCCAGGATGGTCTCATACCTCCCCTTTCCTTTAGATACCTGGGTCGTCACCAAGCACCTGAGGAGTCGGCTCGACGCCTCCGCCCTGAACCGATTTCGCCGGGACGAAAGTGACCGGATCACCATGGTGAGTCGGCAGGTTGCGGCCTCAAGCCAGCTGGCGGGCACCAATGATCTGGTAGCGCCGTCGGGCTGCGGAGTGCGTCAGGTTCTGCGAGGAAGAAAACGCCACCCCCATAAGGGTTAGGGGTAAGTTCATTTTTAAATCTTTGAATCTTCGTGGGTCGGGTCGTGACCGCAGACTAACTTCGTCGTCTATTTTCCACAGGCTCTGAGACCGGCCCATCTGCTGGCCCTTCTCCCATCAAAGGGAGAGTCACGGCGTCAAAAGTTCAAGTTAAGACGTCCGCTGGCCGGCGCCTCGTGGTGCATACGAGGGGAGCAGAATCAGCGGTTCCTCGTCCCGACGCCGGCGGGTCTCTAGCCGGGGGGCCGCCTGCCCTTCTAATCACGCGCGGGGAAGCGACGACGATGCCTGGCTGACTAGGGGGTCTGCAGCAGTGATCTCCCCTACCCCTGACTCTGGCTCAAAATCAAGTGCCGCTAGCCTCAGTAGAGAGATCGCCGAGCTCAGTGGGGGAGTTCCGAGACTGAAATCCAGACTTTCCTCTCCTCCTCCGGTCCCCGCAAAGCGGCAATGCGAGGTCGGTTCATCAAATGAGGAAGAGAGCCAAGCAGGGAAGAGGGGCAGGGTCATCCTTTCGTCTGATAGTGACGATGATGGGGCGACGCTGACCCTTCTCAGGAGGAAGAGGTCGACACGCGGCGGCCAGACCGGAGGAGGTGTAACTCCTCCTCCCGTGCTCGGCGGTGCCCCTGACGGTCTCGGGTCTTCCTCCGCCCTTATCGATTCTGCTCTGGAGGCGTGCCCGGCGGATGGAGGGGATACTCCAATGACCGTCGAGGAGGGGCCACGTTCCCCGGGCATGAGTACTGCACAAAGGGGTGATCCAGCCATAGAGTTGGAGGCCCTTACTCCAGAGAATGTCGAGCTTCTCACCACCCGCACTCTCGCGCAGGTTTGTCGCACTTGGGTGTTTTTATGTTTTTTCCATGTCTTTGACTAATGCCGACCCCCTCTTTTGTTGCTTAACTTGCAGCTGTCCGTCATCCGGTCTTTCTACTCTGATCGCGTCAAGGGTCTGACTGAAGAGCTGAACTCCCGTTCCGCACTAGCCGAGCGCAGCGAGGCTGCCCTCGCTGAATTGAGGTCTGATTTTGATACATATCGAGGCCTCGAAGAAGCGAGGGTTAGCAGCGCGGTGGCGCACGCCATGAGTGTTGAGAAAGCCAGGAGCGAGGAGCTAGCAGCGAGATTAGCTCAAGCGGAGGCGGACAAGCTTGCTCAGTCCGAAGCCGCCAGGTTGGCTCAGGGCGAGCTGAGGATCAAAGAGCAAGAGCTTCAGAGTGCGAGGGCAGAGATAGGACTGGCCTTCATCGCTCGAGATCAGGCTGGACGCCAAGGAAGCGAGGAAAGCTGAGGCAGCGGCCAAGCTTGAAGCCCATGCTCTGCAACGCAGACTTGATCGGTCCCATGAGGTAAACCGACATCTTTTTCTGGACCATAAAAATATGATGGGTGCTCAGGTGGAGGCATCTCGTAAACATTGCATGGACCTCGCTGGTATTAATTCTTTGTTAGTCGACTTATCACAGCGGCAGGCGGAGCTCAGACTGGCGGCACTGAAGGACAGAATGGCGGATGCGGAGAAGTTAAAAATAAGGTACCAGAAGCAGGTGGACATTCTTTCTGCAAAAAGTTATAGGTCTGGCTGGGAAAACAGAGAATTTAAGAACCATGCCGAGGTGGTAACACCAGATCAATTTGACGATCAGAAAGGCGTCGAGAGGGACCACTACTCCATCAAGCACTACATGCAGCAGCTCGAGGACGAGATCAAAATTACATATCCATCGGACGTGCTGGAGATGCTAGCTGCAGAAAAAGATGGGCCCTCTACGTCTGCTCCTGGTGCTGCGGAGCTTACTCCTGCTGCTAGTCCGCCAGGTCGAACTCCGGAAGCCTCAGTCATTCAGTCTAGCCCCGGGGTCTCAATCGGGGAAGGGTTCGGCACGGTCGCCGTATCCAGTGACGAATCCGACCCGGCCACGCCACTCTCCTCCGAAGCCGGTCCGAGTGCTGGGGTCGGCCGCNTTAGACTGTTTTCTTTTGCTTTCCACCATTTGTTTAACTAAATGTAAGGACATGATTTCGGGTTATTAGCGAGCTTTCCTGGGGTCATGGTTACTCGGAATGTCTTCGGGCATAGGAGTGCAGGCTTTGGTTCACCCTATTTTGCAGAACTGTAACCTTCGCTATAACTTATTTTGGCAGAGTTCGATCCCCGCGTGTGGCTAGACTTCTCCGACCCCAAATGGGATCGTGCTCGGAACCAGCTCCAGGGTTTAGTTGACCATTGCTTAGACCCATCGTTGCAGAGGAGGAGGCCCGGGCTTGGCTCTTATCGAGAACAAACTGGGCATTATCATTCTAACGTCTCCTTAAGAGTCCGCTCTAAACCTGCGCCTCGCCAGTAGGGCTCCTGAGTGGTCATCGCCATTACCCACGCACTTTGTATTTTTAGGACATAATAAATAGGCTTTAACCTTGATTTTTGCTTTCATGTTTGATCTGTCTTTGGGCTACTTCCAACGGGTAGACTCCAAATCTGCTCACATCTTGATCACGTAAAGATAGATCTTTCCTTGACCAGCGCCCGTTTCCCTTTAACTTTTCGTGTAGTCAAAACATTCCTTAGGGAGGGTCCACTTCCAAAGGGTGGATTCTGACTTTGTCTTCCCTTAGCTCTTCGCGTAGCCTAAAGTGTTCCTTCAGGAGTTCACTGGCTAGTTTTTTTTTTGTTGCATGCCCCCCTTTTTCTCTTCGTATATTTTCTCGGGTCGTCGACGAGCGACGTGAGTCCCAAAGTGCGGGTACTTTCTGGGTCTGCTGGTAAGCTTTGGCTTTGCACAGCAGTTTACCCTTCGCACATTTAGAGTGCGGGCACTTTCGAGATCTGCTGGCAAGTTTTGGCTTTGCACAGCAGCTCATTCCTCGCACGTTCTCTCGGGTCGTCGATGAGCGGGGTGAGTCCCAGAGTGCGAGCACTTTCGAGGTCTACTGGCAAGTTTTGGCTTTACACAGTAGCTCACTCTTCGCACGTTTTCTCGGGTCGTCGACGGGCGACGTGAGTCCCAGAGTGCGAGCNGCTTTGCACAGCAGCTCACTCTTCGCACGTTTTCTCGGGTCGTCGACGGACGACGTGAGTCCCAAAGTGCGAGCACTTTCGAGGTTTGCTGGCAAGTTTTTGCTTTGCACAGTAGCTCACTCTTTGCACATTTTCTCGGGTCGTCGACGGGCGATGTGAGTCCCAGAGCGCGAGCGCTTTCGAGGTCTGCTGGCAAGTTTTTGCTTTGCACAGCAACTCACTCTTCGCACGTTTTCTCGGGTCGTCGACGGGCGACGTGAGTCTCAGAGTGCGAGCACTTTCAAGATCTGCTGGCAAGTTTTGGCTTTGCACAGCAGCTCACTCTTCGCACATTTTCTCGGGTCGTCGACGGGCGATGTGAGTCCCAGAGTGCGAGCACTTCCGGGGTCTGCTGGCAAGTTTTGGCTTTGCACAGCAGCTTATCCCTCACCGTAGTTAGCATTAAACATTGGGTCTGCCTCTGTTGGTAGACCCTTTCCGTACTAGTTTAAGACGTATGGTCTGCCCTGTATGGGCTGACCGCCTTTTCCGTAGCTACACAAAACGTTGGGTCTGCCTTTGCGGACAGACCCTTTCTTCCGTAGCAGTCCAAAAGGTGAATTCATGAGGCAAGAAAGGGCTTGTCCTGTTCTGGATTTAAACTTTTCAATAATATAAATATTCACATGGCCTTACATCATATATGTGCGCCTTACACGTAATATTTTTTCAAGTGCTGAGCATTCCACGTGTTCGGCACGTTTTTCCCCGTTTTGAGTTCCTTTAATATATCAGTTTTGTTGTGCGGACATGCCCCTCTCGGGAATGCATGGCTTCTATATATGTAATCCTGAGATAGTGAACAGCCTGGTTCTCTATCTCTGGCAAAAAATGAGTACCTTTCACCTCAAGATCTTTTTTAACCGTCACAGGCCGAGATTTCTGTGATCTCTTCTGTGCTACCGTGGTCTGATTTTCGCCGCCTCCTACGGCTTCAATCTGTCAGGAGTAAGATTTGGGCAAATCGCCGTTCTGTCAGGACGGCCTGTCCCTGGTACACACACCTATCCAGGACCGCATTAAATGCTCTGTCTGGGTCTGGAGCCGTGGGTTGCTTTCCATTGTATCCAGTCTGAAGCCCCTCGAGGCTTCTGACCCTTCCGACTGTTGAAATAAGGGGTCGTTGTTCCCAGATAGCAGACCCTTGGGGCCTCTGACCCCCAGCTGTCGCGGGCCGCGGCTCCCAGATAGCAGACCCTTGTGGCTTCTGACCCCTAGCTGTCGTGGTTGGGGTCTGACTGGCCGGACCGTCTGGGATCAGTGATGGGCTCGGCTCTAAACTTGGACGGCCCAAAGGCCGACGGTGAGATCACGTGCGATCCGCGTGGCCCCCCCTCGTGGCACAGAGTTCGGGAACGGGTCCCACAATAATACTGAAGGTTACAACTTATATATACATATGTGTGATGTGTATATATTATGTACTTTATAAAACCCTTTATATAAACCATCAAAAGGGTTATATGCCTGAATCCGTTACAAATCTATAAGCTTTCTTTTCTAGTTTTTGTGTTGCAACTTAAGTTTGCAGCCCGATATTTTTCTGTTTATTTGTATACAGAATAATATATATATATAATGGACGCCGCAGCTGATCATGATAATCATCACCAAGTGGTTGATGATCATGATCAACAAGTACTATTGCAGCAACCAGAATGGAGAGGCGAGGCAAGCGCAGAGCTAAAACACTGCAAAGCAGAACAAGTTTGGCCTCTCTTAGAGGATTTCTTCGGCCTAGACAAGTGGTTCCCAACACTCTCCATTTGCCTCCCCGTGGAAGGCCTATCCGGGCAGGTCGGATGCGTCCGTTTCTGTGCCGGGTTCAAGACTCCGGTTGATCATGATGACCAGGAAGAGATGAGACTGAACTGGACTAAGCAGAAGCTACTGTCCGTTGACCGGACCCGGATGACTTTTAGCTACTCTATCGTTGATGGAAATGTTGGATTCAATTCGTATGTCTCGGCACTCAAAGTGGTACCCAAGGGTGAAGATGGATGTCTCATTGAGTGGAGATACGAAGTGGAGCCGGTGGAGGGCTGGAAACTCGAGGATTTGGACTTATTTATTGGCAACGGGCTGGAAGTCATGGCTAAAAGAATGGAAGTAGCTCTCCAAGCTTACAATAAAGCCACCAAATCAAATGTTTATTAATGGATTAGCCATGTTACGTTTTAGTAGGTAGCTTAATTTGCTTGTGTTTTTCATTCCATTTCGGCTAGTACTGCAAGTTTGGCGTACCTGGGTTGAGGGTGTTATACTTAGCTTGTTGTTTACTAGTTTCAATAACAAAGAGCATTGTTCTTCATATGTAGAATAATCCATTAAAAACCATATGTATGTACCACCGTTCTCAAAAGCCACGAGCACGCCTTCTAACATAATGTCCTTGGGGACTTTCTATTCAACAATCACTATAGCCGGTATTAATCGAGTGACTTGGTGAGATTTGATTATGTACCCTGATGTCCTCGTAAATGGAACTAACTCTAAAATAGCTAACATGTCAGCCGGAAATTCCGTAATCAGATTCTTACTAATTTACCGAAAAAATAAATAAGTATATAGAAGAGGTCTCTGTGGTTCTCTCCGCCAAGATTCTACTCGCGATGTTGCTCGAGTTTGGACAACTTCAAACTCAGTAGGGTAAGACAGGAGCCAAGGATTTAAAAATATGAACAAGTATAATTCGACTGAATGGTACAAGGGAGAAAAGAAGAAAGAGGCAAAAATGCTAATGGTACAAGAACTTTTCTCAATATCATTTTACAACTACTCGTACGACGGTGGCAGCTTGGTGTCTTTGTCACATGAGATGAGATCCTCCGTTAGTATTTCAGTTACCTATGAAACCGAGAACCCTTTTAAACAGTCTGCCAATTGGAAGCAGTGCTTGGGCAAACAATCTATGCCCAGCTAACTTGATCAGCATCATCACCGAAAGCACAAGCCAAATTCCTTGGGGCTTGAATTTTCAGAGCCTGATAATCTACACATCCTCTTCTCTTTTACTGCATGATTCTGAAGCATGCTAGCTCTACAAGCTGTCTTCTAGTTCATCTGGTACAAGCAACTTTTCGATGGCAGCCTGTTACAAAGTTGGAATCAGAAAGGATATGCATAAAAATGCAAATATTCTGATCTTTCAGGGGCAGCAATAGATTATTAAAACAAAGCTCAGAACTATAACGAGGCCATGGCTTATTGTAAACTGAACCATAGTTCTAGGGAGATGAGGACCCAACCCAATCCATGATTTTGATAGAAGTGACAGAAAAATAGCCTACAAAAAGGAAGCTAGATGGATGTGGACTGAAATAAGCGTTGGATAAATGCAAAAAATAAATAATAAATAAGCATGGCATTCAAAATCTAATTTAAGTTCAAACCAAAATTGTTTGTTTGCCATGATTGAAAATAAACTTCAAATCCACAAAAAGTTGAAACGAATTTCAGGGTCCACATCTGAATCGTGGACGGACACCAATGGTAAGACAGACACAGATTGATAGTGGATGCTAAGAACAGTCTACATGTTGCAAGTACACTGCTAAAATGACATCGAGACCATCCATAAGGTAGATATAAAACTTGCAAATCACCTTGATGGTAGCCACGTCAGTTGCAGAGGGTTTCAAATCCAAGGCAAGGCCATAATGAAGCATAGCTTTTTCAGGCATGTTACGTCGTTTATAGATCCTTCCCATCAAAGCATAGACACTGCTTTCACGAGGTGCATATTCTTTAAGCTCCTCTAAAACTTCTAAAGCTTCATCAAAATTTTCCAAGTTCATGAGTATATTTGCCTTCTGATACATTGGAAGAGGATTCTTCTTATCCGCTAAAATAGCCTTCTCCAACATCGACAAAGCCTCTTCACTTCTCTGTCATATATTAGGAACATATTGTCCAAAAGCTTTAGCAACAAAACAATTCTTCTTGAAGCCATAACAAAATAAACCAATGAAATCAGCAGACAAACCTTTAACGTGTGCAATGCTGTACCGAGATAAGACATGATAACAGAAGAACTTGGGTTTATTTGGTAAGCCATACGAAAGTGATGCTCCGAGAACTCAAACTTCTCTTGGCGAAGATAAATCATTCCAAGCCCATACCAGGAGTTGTAATGTCTCGCGTCAACACGAAGTGCACTCTGATAGCTCTTAATTCCATTTTCAAAATCCTCAAGTGAGACATATCTGAAGATAAAGATACAAAAGAAACAAAAAAAAAAAATGACCAGCAGATATATAAGGAAGGAATATTAAAAAATAAATAAATAAATAAGAAAAGTTGTTCTAGGAAACTATCTCATGTTTAGAATGAGAGATGAAATTAAAGATGCATCATACTCATGGCCACAAAGGGTATGTGCATATGCAAATCTTGAACTAAGTTGAACAGCTCGCTGAAAATTTTTTAGAGCAGTTTCATGGTCTTTCTGTAAACTATAACAATTTCCCATTGCACACCTGCAATTTATTCAGCAGGAAAGATATAAGGAATAACGACAACTGTAATAAGTTCTAAATAAAACGGCAACCACAAATCTACAAGCTTTATGAACTAATCATCTTAAATCTAGTGAAAACGCACAGGCAATCAAGCAAGCATGCACGTAACCAAGCAAGACTGAAAAAATATATTACTTGTCAATAGACCTATGTATCAAGATTAGATTAAAAAGGGCTACAAATTAAGAACACAAAATTCTTTTTTTTTTCGGTTAGAATTACAAGGATAGTCATGGATTTTACTCAGCTCCAAATAGCAAAAATTGGTGCAAGAAAATAGGAAAAAGAAGATTCCCAGAAAGCTACTAGTAGGAGAAATATGTCTTTCGAGAACAAAAAAGACAATCAGAAGAGCTTAATAAATAAGTGAAGAAGAGAAGACAATTGAGTTGATTGCACAATACCATAGAAAAAGTGCATGAAGTTACCAAGATTGGGGAGCTAAGCGGTCGGTTGATATCAGTTCTTGTGCCAAGTAACTTAACTTCATATCTTCCTTCAAATGCTGCAACACAGATCATAATGATTATCAGTGGTGTGATGAAGTATCCAGCAGATCAATGCATTAGAAAAGATCAAAAGTGCTAATGATAGAAACTAAGTTCACAGTTTATTTGCATTTATGTGGTCAAAGATTTTCAAGGCCAATTGTACGTTTTACAACAAAGAACAAAAGGCAGCCGATGCTATTAAGCCAAATAATTTTGTTGAAAGGACTTCGAAGTAAACCAACCAAGGATCCAAGGTTCCTCGACAACACTATCCTCTGGAACCCAACCTGTCTTTCCCCAATCAGATTACACCAATATTTCAATATTTTTATGTCACAGACCTAGTATAGGAATAACTCACATAAAGAACTGTAGAATATATATCCATTCCTTCCAAACTGTAAGGTGATGCACGACGAGAAAGACTGAAGGCACGATCAGCTTCTAAATAATCTACCAACTCAAAATATGCCTTTCCAACCTGCAGTTCAACATGCCAATTTGTCAGGTAGAAGCAAAAATTCAAGTGTTTTTATCACAAGAACCAAAATGAATGAAACCGATTACACAAGCTATATATTGAAAAGAAAAACAGAAGAAGAAATTATTAAGTCAAGATGATCTATAAAATACCAAGAAAACATGATTTAAACCAAATTTAGCCAAGAATAAAATTTACAAGAAAAGGAGTAAATATGTTGAAATAAAGTAGTTAAAATGAAATTTGCCAACTTTTTGAAGCAACCAAACTGTATTTCTTGCAACACGAAGACTAACAATAGAAGATGGATTGGATGGCCTAATGCACTAGTTTTCATAACTATGCATCCCGTACAAAATCAATGTACAAAAAACAAACTCCAGTTTAGAACTTTGACACAATAACAGTTACCTGGGAAAGAACCCAGCCTGTATTATAGTGCTTGTGCGGAAGTTTTAAATAGACATCCAAAGCATCCTGTAAAACAAGTAATTAAAAAAAAATGCAAGCAAGGAAATAATAAAATGAAATTTTTGTCAACAATAACCAAGATTCTACCTGGCACCTGTACATGCAAGAAAGTCTATAGCCCTCGCCAAGTGTTCCCAAAAGGCTCAATACTTCAGATGTTCCAGAAATAATTCTTGAAGTATTCAGGATAACACCACCAGGCATGGTTGCCCCTTCATGTTCAAGAGATCTACTATCAACAGAAGCCGATGAACCAGAAGTTGTTGAAGTCACATTTAACCGCGCATCATCAAACGTTTCATTGCGTATTCCTAAACAGAATCAAAATTACAGCACCATTAATTGGATGTCTATTGGACAGGAAAACCATATACAAGAGTCAAGAGGTATTAAATAGAAGAATTGATCTCCTTCCTCTAGATCTTGATGAGTCAATAACAGTCATCAAATTAGTGAGATAAAAGATGCATTACCATCATCAATATTTTCATTGGACCATGTTTGTCCTTTTCGATTAGTCATAGAACGTAATGACATAGAGCTCAGCTTGGACCCGCCTAAATATTTAGACGAGTTGGTAGTTCCATTTCCAGTTACCATTGTGGAAGCAGCATTAGTATTAGCCCCTGCATCTCCAGAAAGTCTTGTGCTCCTTCGGGTGCCAGAATCGATAAACAACCTGCTAGATATCTGGAAACAAAAGGGTCAAATTATTAAGGACAAGTTCCAAATCTCCCGCAAATGAGAGAGGTACATGCAAGTTCAAAACACAGGGTAAGACACAAAAATGAATCAAAGAAATGATTTAAAGGCTTGTATTATGAAAGAGCAAAAAAAAATAAAAAATCTAACTGCACAAGCTGAATTTATTCAAATAAAAGCAATAGAAGATGCATAATGCAAAATCAAGGTGAATTGTAAATTCAAATAAAGCAAACTAATAAAATGATTTCAGGGAGAACTAAAACGGTGGTGCCTCCCACAAAATTTAAAATTGTCATTGAAATAAAGGTTTTCTAATATGGATGTCTTATGCTAGAAAGAGCTGCTCCACAAATGAAAATTTCTTATTTCTAATCAAGGTGAACTATGAAAGCAGTATCATGTTGTTCTGATTCATGATCTAAATAAAATGACTAAAATAAAAAATTTATATAATCTCTAACCTTACGTAGCTTTCCTTCATCTACAACCTTTCTTCGAGGGGCCTGAACTGTAGAGTTTACAGTTGACTTAGGTGAGCTATCAGCACCAACTGCACTCAGGTTTGGGCCATTTTGCGGGATATTTCTACATAGAGGCGGGGGAGCAACACCTGACAACTGCAAAGTATTGATGAACTAAGAGCAATGGAGTACTCAAAACGTAAGGGTTGTTCCACAATAGGAACCTAACCAAGAAACCACATCCATAATATACATCTAAAAATAAAACTTGCACGGACTATTTTTATATGCTATATCACCTGCACACCTACATCAAACCAAGAAGAATCTAAAAAAAAGTAATCAATTTCTAATGAAAGAAATCAATTCGTCTGGCTGACAATTCAGATGTCTTTTATTTCTCTAATGTCAAAGAAAACCCTTCATTTGTTTTAACTAGGGGATAATTTAAAAGTTCAACATACTTAAAACAGAATGTAAAACTTCATTTAAAAATAAATAAATAAAAAAAAAGATTTACCTGTGTAGCCATTGGTGAAGGAGTATTATAAAACGTTATGTTAGAAGAACTGCCAGTTAAAGACTGGGTAGAAGCTCCTCCTGAAACAGTACTATTATGATGATAATTTCCAGGGATATCTCTTATATTATTGCCTTGCATATGTTTCAATTGCCTAGAACTAAAGTCTTCCAAGCTTAAGTGCCTCACAGATGCGAAGTTACGATCCTCATTTGACACATGCAGATTTTGGGTTGATGAACCATGATGTAGGTACTGCTTCTGTATGCAACGAGCAGCTGCTTCACCAAAGACCACAGATGCTTCATCAGCAGCACCTGAAAAAACAAAGAAGATAAGCCCAAGTAAACATGTATAGGGTGCAAATATTGAAATAACCACTTAATATAGCATTCTCAAGTCTAAACTACAAATAATTGGTAAATGAAAGCCAGAATGTCATATGTAATTCAAGGAGAACCAGCAGTGACTGAAATCAGATACATAACATAAAATACAATTCACAGTTTCATTTCAACTTGGAAATAAAATAAAAACAACCGATAGAGCCCCAATAAACTATTTTCATCCAGCAAGTTGGACTTTCAAGAGCTTTGAAAGCTGAAACCATTTTACGTAACTAACTCATCATAGAAAGAGGAAGAAGAGGCAGAACAAAGTAAAGGGTCAGGACTATTTAAGTAAACCCAGCTAATCAATTTTTGGTTCCTATTTAGGATATTATTTCAGAAACACAATTAAAATTTTGATCAAGCAAATATGCAGCCAATATCATAAATTACATTGATCAAACCTCAGTTCTTGATAAGAATCATAAGATGGATATCCTTACACTGATACAAGACTGGAACATTGCAAAGTTCACAGGCAACTATGATCAGTTCTATGTCATCTTGTTAACCATAAAAAAGTTTCATCATTCAAAAATGCAATGGAACTATTCAATAATGCCCCTCAATGCAACAATACTAGGAATTAAACCTTCAGGTTATCATTCACAGACCTAACACGCAAAGCTCATCATATGCTGCCCACATTAATGGATCTATTGACAAAGCCTCCTTGAAGTGATGGATTGCACTTTTCCTTCTGTCAGTGTACCTAAAATTAAAGCCAAAAAGGCAAATGAAAAATCAGAAACACATCTAACCATAGAAAAGGATCATGTCAACAAAGATGATTTACTGATATAATCAAACTATCCAAGAACAGAGTATACTACTACCCATTTTAGAATACTTATGGGATCAAAAGTTCAACATGAAATTCAATGAAAAGAATCTCCAATCTCCTATTTGTAAAATGTAAGAAATGGTGTCAACCAAAAAAATGAATGCACATAAATGTAAGGACGGTATATCTCTGCCTATTTGGATTTAGACAGAAAGAGAATGCCAAAACAATTTGATAAAGGATGTCAGTAGCAAAAAGATGTGGTGTCTGATTTTTTTTTCCATTGTTAGTACAGAAATCTAGTGAAAGAATCAGATGCGAAGATCAGAAGAAGCATATAATCTTTCAAAGAGACAAAACTTTGACACATGCCCTGCTGCCTTTTTTAAGTTTAGCAACGCTAAAAGATCATAGATGAGCAACCTGTAAATAAGCCCAAGAAGGTAATGACCAGCTGCACCATTTGGAACCTGAAGATGCAAGACAAAACAGAAAGTTAGTCAACCACTTATGGCAACTGAGACCAACAAATACCAATATTTGTTACAAAAAAGCTTAAAAAGCTTGAAGACCAAGGAATATATTCTGCCATGCATTTATCTAAACCATGCAGATACAAAAATGCTAGACTATGATGTCATGCTAAGAAATAAAGCATAGTTTTTTACTGTTTAGAAGTAATAATGAAGTAAAGTCCACAAAGAAACTTATCAAGTACCTCTACACTGGGCTCATTAGGAGGACACAATGCGGTTTCAGCTTCATTAAGAAAATCCATTCGAAAGCATGACATCGCAAACAAGTAGCGAGATTGAGCCAATTGGGTTCCTTCACATATTAGTGTAAAGAAAAGAAAAATATAAATTAAGAAGCAGAAAAAAAATAAAAACAGAATTAGGTCAGATATAATCGTAGTATTTAGCACAAAGTAAGCAGAAGGAAGAGATTATATTAAATATGTACCCTTCAAAATGTGGTAGGCAGAGTAAGCCTGATTGTTTCGCAAGTAGCAGCTGGCTAGCAATTGCAAATTTGTCTGCACGAAAAGAAAAAAAATATTTTCTTGAGAGCTCTCTTATAATAAGATCAAATGGATTGAAAATAAGAAATACGAAGAAACCAAAGTCCCTTGAGCTAGAATAAGCATCAAACAAGCAAAGAAGAAAATCAAACAAGGGACAATCAAAAAGTAAAACCCCTCAAACCCTAACAAAACTAGAGCTTAAACATTACGAAACATGAATTTTTCTTAATAATTACCAACTGTATAAGTTTCCACAAAAGTAACTTCCCCTGAAATTTTTGAAAATGCACCAAAGGAGTTCTAATTAACGCTAGTACAGTTTAAACAGTAAACAATAAAGAAACCCCATTTTCCAAATTACCTAGAGCTTCACAGTTTACTATAAAACAACTATCAAATCCGACCCTTTTAAATTCGGAGCTCAAAAGTTTAGAATTTTGAAAAGAAACATAACATAATTAAAAATTTTAAATCCATCAAATTTATTGTTATAAATTAGAGGAAAAAGAAAAAGAGAAGCGAAGATAAACATATTAATTTTTTGAACGACAAAAAAAAAAAAAAAAAAAAAGAGAAGCGAAGATAAACATATTAATTTTTTGAACGACAAAAAAAAAAAAAAAAAAGGTTGTACATAAAACAAATAAGATTCTAGCAAGTAACTATGAACAATACTGGGTCTCAGATACAAAACCCTGAAATGTAAAATGAATATTTGAAAAGGAAAAATAGCAAGGAACATCGGTCTTGACGGTTAACGCAAATGCTCCGTTTGGTCGCTGAAAATCCCCAGCAAAAGAGGGAAAAAAAATTACATCTTTGGAATAACAAGACAAGTTATTTTCATATTCATTAAATTTTCTCGCAATTTCCCGGCAACCAAACAGACTGGCAATCTGGGAAGCAAAGGAAAATTATTTAAAAAAGAAAATGAATAGAGAGGGCAAAAGTTTGTGAAAGAAAGGTACCTCGGAAGGAAACTCAGCACAAAGACGCTCGCAGATGAAAATGGCGTTGGAGTGCATGAAATCGCGAAGACTGTGCTGAACACAGTCCGTGAGTATGGCTTCCATGGCTGCCTTTTTTTTCCGATTTGCAGAGCGAGAAAGAGGAGAGAAGAAGCAGCGATTTGATTTTTGGGGGCTTTTCTAGGTTCAAATCAAATCAGGCGGCACGTGCTATCTCCTTTGTTTGAAATCAAATGTCACGTGATAGGCCTTCCGCATAGTACTATTGTGGCAAGTATGGTAAACTGATAATATTTGGGCGCCACTGGGATTTGCATATTGCCAAGAGTGAGTTACAAAACAGAAAATCAGAATTTTTTAAAAAAAAAATATAAAGAAGGTGATTTTTTATCAAAAAAAACATATACGTCGTTGTAGGGGAAAAAAAGAACGAGATAAACAAATGTCCATAAAAACAACGACCTCGATAAAATGATAAAATTGTATAATGAATTATAATTGAAATAGGAGATTTTTGAAGTAAAATAAAATAAAATAAGTTATAATTAAAATAGAAGACATTATAATGGATCATTCAAAAAAATCTCAAAAATTTCATTCTTATTATAAGATATAAAAAATATATTCTAATGATTGATGTGACTGTTGATCTATTTAAAGGAAAGAAATGAAAAAAAAATCTCAGAGATTTCATTCTTATTCTAAGATATAAAATATATATTCTAATGATTAATGTGACTGATGATCTATTTGAATGAAATAAATGAATTGTTAAAACAAACCACTCATTCTTACAAATTATTTGAATAAAAAAACTAAAATTATTAAAATATATACTCATTCTAATAAGTTTTTTATTTAAATGGAATAAATGGGTGAAACTAACGGCCTAGTTAAACCATATCTTGTTTTATTAGTTACAAAAGACACAAATATCACTATGAAAAAAAAAATAATGAAAGTATGCACTCTCACGACAAATGGCACTAATGAAAGTGTGCATAACTGTTAATGCATCTAAGCCAAAGAATAAGACTGGAGATTTTGGCCAACATTCTGGCCGCTAAGAGATATAACTCTGCATACTAAGCATTTGTAACCTTGAGAGAAACAATGTGATCGTTAAATAGAGCGAAAAAATAAAAATCGGAGGGGAGGAGGGGGGGGAAGGCAAAATCTAATATTAAATTTGGTTCTTTTTTAATTTCTTTCTTTTTGCTCTTTATATTTAGTTTCAATTCTTTTAAATGGACTTATAATTGAGTAATATAATTAAGATAATTTAAAAATAGTAATTTTGAAAGACAAATAATTAATATGAATCGAAATATTACTAAAAAAATAAGAGTTAAGTAGGCAACTATCATTTTTTTCAAATGTTTAACTAAATTTACTACCACGATTAGATTCTACTACTTTTAGAAGGGAATTAATCAATAATCTATCAAAAAATCATTAAAAATACGTTAAGAATCTATCAAGATTGTCAAGAATCCGCCAAAAATTCATCAAGAACCCGTCAAGATCACCATCGATGTCAATAATTCATCAAAACTTTATCAAGAATCACTCAAAATTGTCGCCGACATCAAGAATGTTCAAGAATTCATCAAGATCGTCAAGAATTCATTTTAGAAAATGGTATGATAGTAGATTTAATTAGTAAGAAAAAAAATTGACATACAACTAATTTATTATAAAAAGATTTTTAAAAGTGAGGTTCCAAGAAAAATTATTTATGAAAGTATGGGAAAAATTAAAGTATTCAAAAATAAAAATTAAATTATTCAAAAATAATAGAAATAAAGTTTAAAAATCATAAAATTTAATGGAGCAAATCAGGTTTATTATTGAATTTCTAAATGAGATATTAGGGTAAATTTTAAATTATCAAAATCTACGGGGCAAATGAGAGACATGATTAAATATTTAACAAACGAAAGGGTGAAATTAAAATTTTAAAAGTTGAGGGGAGCATAAGCCCTCCCTGGCCCAAGATTGTTCTGTCCATGTGTACTAATTTATTTTAAAAGCTCGTCATGACCTTCTCATTAATGCCATATAGTTTTATAACCATTTGATTGAGATCAAATGGTGGGTACCAAATGAAATGGTAGAGTAAATGATGTGCACATAATTTCTTTTGTATCTACATGATTAAAAATCATATTTGGAAAGAAATCCAAAAGATAGAATGAACTCTAAAAGTTATGTTGAGAGGAAATTTCTTCCTCTAATTATAAAATTAATTCCGCTCCATTTATTTGAATATGAATCCCTTTGGATTGATTTCATCTTGTTCATCTCTCTCTTAAGATTTTAAGTCATGTCTTTATTTGAATTTTAAGATTTTAAGTCATGTCTTTATTTGAATTTTATGGATGGGATCAATTGGAAGAGATTATATGGCATTTTGTGGAAGGAGCTACCTTAACTCGCTTTGAAAATTTCTTAGAATCGAGGTACTTCGCAGTAATAGTGGTAATGAATTCATGGGAAGTATTCCTTACTTTCGATTTTAATTTATGTGCATATATATATTGTAAGGAAACGTTGATTTTTGTTAAAGTATTCAACAATTGTGGCCAGTTGCAATCAATATTTGTAGCTTTGGCCGTAATCTATATTTGTGGCACCGAAAGGTGCCACCCCTCTTCAATAAAAAAAAAAAAAGAGAGAATGGAAGAGAGATTGGTGGTAAATGGATATGCTCAGAAAGAAAGTATTGATTTCAACGAGATATTTTCACTTGCGATTTGACTCACAATAGTTAAAGTAGTTATGGTGATGTGTGTTACGTTTGACCTATATCTAGAGCATTTAGATATGAAAACCGCTTTTTTTCATGGAGAACTTGAAGACAAAATAACGAGGAATCTTCTCTTGTTTATGTTTGAGCTCTTCCAATAACCTTTGAACTCAAATAGCCTCTTTACAAGTGTGTGTAGCTGCCATGTATTCTGCTTCTGTTGTAGACAAAGTAACAACAGTTTGCAGTTTTGAAACTCAGCTTACAACTCCTTCTGCAAGAATAAACACATAGCCTGTAATAGATTTTCGTTTGTCAAGATTACCTACAAAATCTGAATCAACATATCCTCTGACAATAAATTCTGATCCTCTGCAATATAATGCAACTTATGAGGTTCCTTTGATATACCTCAGAATCCTCGTTATAGCATTCCAGTGCTCTCCATCAAGATTCGCCATATACTAACTAACTGCTCCCACTACTTGAGCAATACATGGTCTTGTATATATCATAGCGAACATTAGGCTTCCTATCACTGATGCATATGATACTCGAGACATCTACATATTCTCTACTTCATTACTAAGACATATCCCGGAAGATAACTTGAAGAAGAAGTGAGATAGAAATTAGTTTATAATCTTGCATATTGAAGCATCGCAAGATTTTCTTCAAAAAATTCTTCTGAGAAAGCCAAATCTTCCTAATACTTCTATCTCGGTAAATTTGTATCCCTAGAATCTTGTTTAATGGTCCTAAGTCCTTCATATCAAATTCTTTAGCTAATTGTGCCTTCAATTCTTGGACTACCTTTACTGGGGCCCACTAACAACATGTCATCTACATACAACAATAAGATAATGAAGTCAATATCTTCATCAAACCTTTTGAACTATGTAGAGTAGTCTGAACTGAGTCTATCATATCTAAGACTTATGATAAAGGAATCAAATCTCTTATACCAATATCTCGACGCCTGTTTGAGACCGTATAGAGATTTGTTCAATTTGCAAACTAAGTTCTCCTTGCCTGTTTCAGCAACACTTTCCGGTTAGAGCATATAAATCTCTTCTTCAGTCAAAGTGCCTTGCATATTACAAAGAATCCAGCTTTTCATTCTAGAACAAAGCACATAGACATTCAATATCATTTTGTTCGAGAAATAATAGATGATGGAAGTAAGGACATGAAAAAGATTTACACTAAAGAGAGCTTAGTAGATACTTTAACCAAACTAATCAACAGTTATAAGTTCTAATATTATAAATCCTCATATGACTTAGCAGATACGTAAGAAGCATGAAGAATTGACAAGCGAATAAAAAAGAGATTTATCCAATATGAAGACATGATTATAATCAAGTCTTCAAGTAGGAGAATGTTAAAGTATTCAACACTTACAGCCAGCAACAATCAATATTTACAGCTTCGACCGTAATCTATATTTACGGCATCGAAACATGCTGCCCCTCTTCAATAAAAAATAAATAAGAAAAGAAAAAGAGAGAGAATCGAAGAATGGAGCAAGAGAGGGGTTTACCTAAAAATACCCCTCTCATCCACCTCAATTAGCACCTCATTTTCTAAATATCTCTTCCCCCTTAAAGAGAGAATTCAAGTTTAGAAATTCCTCTTAGTATCACACTTTAGTTTTCTTTTAAATTATTCTTATTTTACCCAAATTTTTACAACCTATATTTTAGCTCTATGTTGCCGTTTCTGCAAAGCTGATCTCCTAATAAGTTTAACTTACATTCATAATGGAGGTTACAATACGATAGGTGAATCCTTGTCTTTGAATATACAAATCGTTGAAGTTGAAAAAAAAAGTATACTATTGGAAGCTTATCGAGTACCATTAATGGTCTTTTTACTATGTGAGAGAGATAGAGAGAAAAAATATAGAGGATTGAACTATTTTTATGCTCTCATTTTACTAGATGTCCCTTTTATTTTTATTGACAAAAATGCCCCAATTTGTTTTCTTCATCTTTATAATTCCAAGATTACACTTTTGTCGTAATTTCAAGCTCGCTAGTATAAAGAATCTCTTTCTCTCTCCTTCCTCACGAGTTCATCTCTCTCTCACTCTCACACATACACACACATCAAGATGCTCTAGATCTTGTGCCTCATGAAGTTGTCTTTTCTCTCTCTCTCTCTCTCTCTCTCTCTCATCTAGATGCTCTGGATCGTGTGCTCCTTGAAGCCATTATCATTCAATGACCTCCAAAAAACAATTCTTCTCTCATTCTCATCTTCATCCCATTCTACCATTTTACTATCATTTGATGACAACCGCAAGGAATTTGATTTTAAAGGATCTTGTCGCTAGGTTTGCAATTGGGGCCATGATTAAGAAATTAGGGCTTAATGGTAAGACTAAAGATTAGAATTAAGAACTTGTATATCTGATAATTGTAGAGAAAATATAGGGAAAAGACTGTATTCAAGTCTTTGGGCTTGAAGATTTGGTAGATGGCCGAATTGGCTCATGATTAAGAAATTAGAGCTTAATGGTTGAGAAATTAGGGCTTAATGGTAAGACTAAAGATCAGAACTAAGGACTTGTATATCTGATAATTGTAGAGAAAATATGGGCTATGATTGAGGAATTATGGCTTAATGGTAAGACTAAAGATCATAACTAAGGATTTGTATATCTGATAATTGCAGAGAAAATATGGGCTATGATTGAGGAATTATGGCTTAATGGTAAGACTAAAGATCATAACTAAGGACTTGTATATCTGATAATTGTAGAGAAAACATGAGGAAAGAATTGTATTCGAGTCTTTGGGCCTGAAGATTTGGTCATAGCCTTTATAGATGGCTGAATTGGCTTATGCACCTCTTAAGTTCGTTCCCTTTTAGCTAATTTATTTCAATTTTCCTTCTAATATATGTTGGTAAATGAATTATATACACTGGTAAATGAAAATTTACATTAGTAAATAAATTATATACTATGGTAAGTAAATTATATATTATAGTAAATAAATTATATACTATAGGAAATGAATTATATATATTGATAAACAAAAAATTTACACTAGTAAATATATTATATATTATGTTAAATGAATTAAATATGTTGGTAAATTAATTACGCACATGAATATGTCAAATTAACTTCCGTAAGAGTATAATAGTAAAATATAATCATTAAAACTTAGAAAGGATATTTTTGTCAATAAATAAGATATTCATTAACACGTAGCATTAAAAAAGGGTATTTGATATAGTTTCTTCAAAAATATAAGGTGTAAACTTAACAAATTTTGAAAAATTTACACCTTGTATTCATTTTCGTACTTTATATTTCAAAATGCCTGATTTTATTTTTTATTTTTAAAAAATATCTCGTTTTAGATTTACATTTCATATATAAAATATATGCCGTATACTTTTACAATATAATTTTTCACCAACTGTTTACATTTTTTGGTATATATTTTGAACTATAGTCTTATTGTTTTTGGTATAATTTCTATTTATAAAATCCGTATAAATTTATAATATAAATTGTTATATATGATTTACATTTATAATATAAATTTATACTCATAGTATATATTTTGAAATGTATATTAATTTTTAGGTATAATTTTACACAAAAAATCTATGTATAATGTTTATATATGAACAATATATATATTTCATGTATAAAATCTATTTGGTATATATTTCTCAACAAATAGTATAAAATGAGTATTATAAAATAAAATAAAAATAGATATTTATGAAAATATGCATTGGAACATGGGCATTCATGAGCTTTTACGCAAAATTTTTGTGGACCCGTTGTCACTCACATCCAATCACGGAGATGTAGAATATCTTATTGAAGAATGTTTCATAATCATAAATTCATTTTAATATTTTGAGATTTTCAAGAATTACCCACAATTCATTTTAGAGTATTTATAAAAAATGTCTTTTTTTTAGATCAATTTAAAAAATTGTCTTTTTTACACATATTTAAGAAACGGTCATTTTATAATTTTATTTTGATAAATAGCAATTTTTTTAGTTGATCTATTTTTCGAAAAAAATAAATCAATTTTATACAAACTTAATAAGTATTTTTTTAGTAAAAAATCAATATATTTTGATCTATTAAATATAAAAAATGACTATTTTTAAAATTCGACCATTTTTAACAATATTTAAAAAATGACCACTTTTCAAACAGTGATCCAAAATTCTGTGGCTAAAAAGTCTTTCATTTTTCTTTGGTCTAAGTTCGGGTCGACATGACTATGAAATGATAACATCTCAATCCGAATATTAAACAATTAATAAATATGTCAAAAGCCTAAACTTGAACATGACACAATTAAAAAATATGTAACACAATACGACACATGCAATTCGTGTAACAAACGTGTCATATATCTATTTATGACTCGTTTAATATGATTATCCAATATTGATACTATTATTTAATTATAACATGATTATATACTAATTAAATTAACTAAACACATATAAAAATATTCATAATTAATTAGAATTACATTTAAAACATTAAAATATTCTTAAACATGTCATATATGTGTCGTATTGACATAAAAATAAGTCGTTTAATTAAATGTATTATATTGGTCATTTTCAGGTTAAATAAGTTGACTCGAAACTCACCCGTTTATTAATTGTGTTACATATGTTAATCCGAAACCGATATAAAACTTAAAGAGCTCTCTCCAGAAATGCGGGCCTACAGACTGAAAAATTGAAAAATTTCGGATGAGCTAAAATTATTGAGAAATTCTGGATTTATTTAGAAAAATATCATTTTCTTATAATATTTTTAAAAATAATATTTTCAAAATTGATACCTTTTAAAAGTACTTAAGGTAACCAATCAAGTTACTTGAAATAATCAAAAATTACTTTAAATAACCAATCCGATTACCTCAAGTAACTTAGTCAATTTCCTCAAGTATCTCATCGATTAGTAAAAAGTGATATCTTTTTAAATATTTCTTAAAGTGATATTTTCTAAATAATTCTACGATTTTTTTTTTCCAAAACTTTACTATGAAAAATCTAATTTTATATAAATCAAAATAAAGGAAACTACACCACATACCCATTTTTAAAACTAAATGTTAATGAATAGGATAGTACTATATGTCCCAATTTTTGTACCAAATTTTTTTTACCAACACACGTGGCATGTAAGTTGTCACCATCTAATTAGTTTGTTAATACTTACTACAAATAGAATAAATATTATCACCAATTGAGTAGTGACAAATCACATGCCATATATGTTGGTATTAAAGTTTTGGTACAAAAGTTGGTACTCCAAGCATTATCTTAATGAATATCCTATTTTTATTTTATTGATAAAAATATCCCTTTTAAGTTTCAATGATTATATTTTACCATTATACCCCTATGTAAGTTAATTTAACATATTTATGTATAAAATTAATTTACAAGCATATATAATTCATTCACCAAAATATATAATTCATTAATAAGTATATATTTTTCATTTACCAGTATATCTAATTCATTTACTATAATACATAATTCATTTACCGATATATATTTTTCATTCATTGATATACATAATTCATTTATTACAATATATAATTCATTTATCGATATATTTTTTCATTTACCAGTATATATAATTCATTTACTAGTGTACTTTTTTCATATATCGTAGTATATAATTAATTTACTTATATATATAATTTATTTATACTCATTCATCATAACAATAATTTATTTATTGGCGTATATAATTATTTTACTAGAGTATATAATTGATTTACCTATGTATATATTTATTTACTATATAGAATATAATTAATTTAACAGTATTGATTTATCAATCTATATACCATTTACCCATATATAATTGACTTTGCTTGGATTACAATAGTAATATAAAACAATAAATAATACTTACATTATTTAAGCATAAAAGCTCCAATTGGTCCTATATCATATCAACTATCTTATAAAGGTGACTTGTTTTATTTCTCACTGACTTGTGAATTACAATTTTTGTAAAAATAGAAATGGGTCGCATTCTTCAATTATTGTGAATTTTTGTTTATAATCAATTGACTTCGTAAAAAGGCACTCAAGTCAGGTTCATGTATTTCTTTTAACTCCATCAAAAAGGAAGTATTTCTTTCAACTCCATCAGAAAGGAAAAACACAGTTCAATGAAAATAAGCATGCATTAATTTGGCCCGATTAAAGGAACAGAGCATCTTCGTAATTAACCCGATCTAAAACCTAGAATCTACTCAATGTGAGAGAAAGTTGCTGCAGCCTAGGCTAATCCACATCAACTGGATATCTTCACTGAGTTTTGATTATAGGGCCAAGAAAATAGGTGGTTTGAGACTAGAAGTCTATGGTGATGGAATTGACGAATTTAACAGCTGAGTTGTCCTATGATATATGAAATTGACGATCAGAATGACGAAAATGAAGAGACCATACTTCGTAATCGATTCATTGGCTAATGAAGTAACCGGAGTAGAGTTGGAGAATGGTTCAGCTTTGGTTATTGTACAATAGGTTAAAACCAGTTATGCAGCCGCATTAGGAGAGTTGGAGGACAACTAGTTGGAGAGGTAAGTGCATTAGTTCTTAAGGGCATATTTGGCATTAAAAGAAAATTAATAATAAAAGAGATATTTTTGTTCATATCTTTAAAATAGGATATATACTAATTGGTGACTCCAAAAGTAGGGCATTCCTATGCACAAAGTCCAATTAAATATGTCATTCAAATTTATTTATTTAGATTTGAATGGTTGTGTCGAGTAGAAAATGATTTTATAGCAAAAATGATCATATTTTGAGCTTAATTTAAGTAATTATCTATTTTCCAAATATTATAACAAAATATGCAATGCATATATGCATACTTATAAATAAGTATAAAATATATATACCAAACATAAAAATTTATATACCCAATATATTAACTAAAATTGATAAATAAATAACCAAACGTAAATATATATATATATATATATTGATATTTAGCTATAAAATTTAAAAAATTAACAAATTAAATTTAAAATATTAGTTATAATACCAAAAATTTCTGTAGGGTTCTTATAGCGAAGGAAGCCCAGGCCCTCTAACCAAGGACAATCGCGACCCAGGCCCATAATCCATATACTGCGAAGCCCCGTCCCGCGTACGAGGGAAGAGAAGGAAGAATGCGAATACGAGAACAGGAAGAAGAAGAAGGAAAGAATCACGAGAAAGCGTAGTATTACGCAAATCATTATTTCGAAGCTCCGGTCCACTGCTCTTATTTCCCGATGGACGACCGTACTCCGAATCCCGAGGAGGCTGACGATCAAACTGTTGAGATTGACCTCTCCTCCACCGTACTAGATCTCACCAGCTTCCAACTCCACGATCTCGACTCGGTCGAGTTGCTCCCGAGTCTGACCGAGTTGGACGTCACCGCTAACCGCTTGTCGACCCTCGACCCTCGAATCGCCAACCTCTCCAACCTCAAGAAGCTCTCTCTGCGCCAAAACCTGCTCGACGATGCCGCCGTCGAGCCCATCTCTAGCTGGCTCGCCTTGTCGCCTCTCGAGGTATTATGATTATTATTCTTATTCAATTCAATTTCATGGCTTTTTCACTGTTTAGGGTTTCCAGTTTTCTCGTCCTTTTGTCTGTTTCTCGAGAAAATGCAGGGGTTAGGATTGTAATTCCTTCTTAATTTGCAGGAGCTGGTTTTGAGGGATAACAAGTTAACGAAAATACCGGATGTTGGCATATTCAAGAGTCTTGTGGTTTTTGATGTTTCTTTCAATGAGATTACTGCTCTACATGGATTATCAAAGGTCAGCAATACCCTCAAGGAGCTCTATGTCTCTAAGAATGAGGTTACTAAGATTGAAGAGATTGATCACTTTCATGAGTTGCAAATTCTTGAACTTGGTTCCAATAGATTGAGGGTAAGCTTTTTGGTTGGTTGCCCAAATATCTTTATATCAATTACCCAAGAAGAAAAAACTTTGTATTACTGTGTGTATGTTGTAGTTAACCTTGTTGATTAGTGTTTCTAAAGTGTTTGCATTGCTAATTCAGGTGATGGAAAATTTGGGAACTTTGAAGACTTTACAAGAGTTGTGGCTGGGGAGGAATCGAATCAAGGTAGTTAATCTCTGCGGGTTGAAATGCATTAAGAAGATTAGCTTACAAAGCAATCGCTTAACTTCTATGAAAGGATTTGAGGTATGTTTTCTGGATGCTGTGAAATAAACGTCTGTTGTCTGACTATGAAACAATCTTTCTCAAGTAGACGTGTACTTCTGTTGCGAAAGGAACTCGTTTTATGTGTGTTATCTTATCAGGAATGTGTTGCTTTAGAAGAACTGTACTTGAGCCATAACGGGATTTCAAAAATGGAAGGACTGTCTTCGTTAGTCAACCTACGAGTCTTGGATGTATCGTCAAATAAGCTAACTTCTGTGGATGACATTGGAAATCTGACACAGTATGTGTACTTCTCTTTTCCTCACCCTCTAATGGTGACATTTTATCTTCCATTGCTAATATGACATGACACATCATACGTCCTGACTTTTCTTTCACCCCTTTCTTTTGTTATTACAAATTTTGGTAGATTGGAAGACCTGTGGCTGAATGATAACCAAATAGAGTCGCTTGAGGGCATTGTTGAAGCCGTTGTGGGTTCCAGAGATAAGCTTACGACTATCTACCTCAAAAACAATCCCTGCGTATGGTTAACCACTTGTAGCTTGAATTATTTAAATTCTTTAGAGCATGCTATTGGATTTAGTACAATTGTTTTTGCAAGAGTTAATTGCTCAATTTGTGATTATTGTCCTCATCATCTATTAAAATCATATTTCTTACAATTTGCTTGTTCACATCTATTAATTGCACAAACAAAGCCTTTTGTTCCATCCCTTATTTACGGAGTAATATTTGGGATATTATCATCTGTCAACTCTTGTCCATCATTTCTTAATTGTTAATTCAATCCAGAATTCTTAACACTTGTTTTTTTCCTCTTGTTTGAAATTTTTACACATCCAGTTCCAAGTGAAGGTAAATAATGAGGTTCGCTGGGTCAAATTATCTCTTTGATACTTTATTATGGACACAATAACCTTCCCCTTATGGTGGATTTAGTTAAAGAATCTATAACTGAATATTTCTAATGTCTTGAAAATGGATTTTAGACTGAGAAATCTTTTACTGTTTTAGTTGTTAGCCTTTCTATTCTTCCAACTCTATACCATGTTATTGTATTTTATGGTTTGTTCTCTGCACTCCTTTTACTATGCCTGATGCTCTTACTATTTTCAATTGTGTTAAGTTATATTTCATATTGCTTCAATTTTGATCCTGCTCTTCACATTCCAGGCTAAGTCTCCCAACTATGCTACTACTTTGAGACAAACTTTCCCTAATATCCAGCAAATTGATTCTGATATATATGCTTAGAAGATTCCATGGCATCAGTTTCTATCAAGGCAGCTTTCTTGAAAGCCCAATAAACCATAGCTGAGATAAGGTGAGATTTCTTTGAACTTCTATGATTTCACCTTAATTCTAGTAGTCAGCGTTGTCTTTAATTGACTAGTATTGTATTTCCAATAGCTTGAGTTCTAAACATCCTTGCTTTTTAGTCAGACTGATTCAGGAGGCTTTTCAGAAGGCGTACTGATGCAAATAATGAATTAATCAAGCATGGTTTGACATCGGAAATGTGGGTGGTCATACCGCGATTTTTTATGATGTTTCCAGTTATTCATCACCTCACTCGTCCTTTTCTTTTTGTGAAATACTGAGGTAGTGTTTTCAATCAACTTTCTGGGCTGGGAAAACTGTAGGTAGTTTATGTCAACTTCATTTTTGGGATGGTGAATGCTCCTTGCTTACAGAAACTTCTTTTGTGTATTATTTTTATGTAAACCTTTGTCTGCGTTTATGTGATGCTTAAACGTGCGGATGTGAGGATCCATGGAACTTGTTTGCAATGAGAAATTTTTTTTCCCCTCGAAACCTCATTAACAGAGGCAATATCATTGACGGATCAGAAAAAGAATACAATCAAAGTTTACCTTGAAGAACAATTTAAGAAATCAATGAAATCTTTAACATGGTAATCTATAACAAATCAATGATAACGTTTGGTTTAGCGATTTCAGTAATTAAGTGGTTTGCATGCACTAGCTGCAATCACCATGGCATTTTGACATACAAGAACGCATTTTTCTCGGATGAGTCTCTTGGCCGATTTGATATTCAGGGACGAATTGAATATGGCACTAGATTCTTGAGCCAAAACAAGTATATGGCGCCAGATAATTATGAGTACTATTATTATTTTTAATACAAGTCAAAGGTGGAGAGGGAAAGAATGTTGCATTCCCATGATCTTGGATGATGCGTGTTCAACTCTATCAGAACAATATACACACAACGGAACGATCACGATCGTGATCCCAAGTAAAAAGTGAACTGAATTCGTTAGAACAATATATTCTTCTCAGGCAAAAGTTGGAAAAATAATCCATTACTCATGCGAATACACCGGTTTTCCCAAAAGAATTGGATTGGGGGTTTGTATTGTTCCATCACACAGGTAGGTTTACTAGGTATCTATTTAATACGGTATTTTCAGAGACCGAGTAATCCAGTGCCATTATGTTGCCAACTATGTTTCAATGGTCAGTACCAAGCCGGAAACTAGTTCGCCACAAAGAAGAAACTCTCTCTATGGAAACGAGACTAGAGAAGTGGAGTGTAAACCCGAATACAACAACCCTTACAAATCAACTAATTAAATCCATCGACTATTACATTTACTCAAAAGTAAATAACAATTAGGACCAGATGCAGTAGAGAATGAAAAATTAATTTGTTTAAAATTATGGACGAAATAATTTACTCAAGTATAGACAATTAGGACCAGATGCAGTAGCAAAAGTAGAACTTGATTTCACAATTTCTACATGAAACAAAAGCATCACATTCAGCAAAATCAAATAACAGATATCCTCCACAAACTACAAGAGGATCTCAACTTCTTCTTTCCACATACAGTACAAGATTGGCAAGCCGAAGGCTTTCAGAGGCCTAAATTGTTAAAAGTAAATATAGGGAGCAGTCATCGGACTCGGTGATACAGCAACTTTCACATCAGCAAGTAATATCATTGTTTCCGCACAAGATATGTGTCCAAAACAATTAAGAGATGGCTGATTAACGACCCCTCTCAAACCCAATGCGAGTTCTACCTGAACCTCCATCGTAGCCATCTCGCATTGCAGAGCCTGCAGTTGCTTTCATTGTCCCTCCAGAACCAACCTTATCCATTGCTTTCTTACCTTTCTTCACCTCTGTCAAGAACTGGTCCAGTCCGAAAGGATCAGCCTCCTCAGCATCCTTCTCAAATTCAACTGGCCTATCTCTTGGACCGGCCTTCTCAGAAGTACCTACAAATGCCTTGTCGGGTTTGAATCGATCAGTCTTCATAATCTTATCCAATTGCTCATTAGCATCTCCGTACATATCAGCATCAGCATCCTTCTTAGGCCTGTACAGGGTTGAAAGCGTAGGCTGGGCGGTAAACAAGCCCTTGTCATACACATTGTACTGGTCGTCAGTGGCAAAACCAGACTCCATTCCTTTATCCTGATTGAATAACCTCTGGTCATACATAACTTCACCCCTTCCAGCTCCAGTAGAGGCCATACCAAGAGCAACCTTCTCACTGATATCACGATCTCTGTCTCTCGTAATTTTACTTTTCTTCCCCATTGCTTGATCTTTGGCCTCCAACCTTCTCTCCCTTTCCCTCTCTCGGCGTCTCTCCTCCCGGATTTTCTCTCGCTGTATCCGTTCTTCCCTTTCCTCTCTTGTCTCTTTTGGATAATCTGTCTCTCTTTCCCTAGGACGGTCATAATCCCCTCTTGTGTCAGAAGCATCCAATGTGCTTTTCTCAGAAGGCATTGGAACAGCAGCAGGGGCTGCTGTACCAGTTCTCTCAGAACGTGCTTTTTGAGCTAAAATCCGCAGTTCTTGCTCCTTCCTCTCCTTCTCCTTCATGAGCATCTCTTTCTGAACTTTAGATCTCATAGCAACTGCTTCTCTCGCCTTATGTTCCGCAACATACAAAGCCTCAGAAAGCTTAGCAAAATTATCATTAATCTGTACATCTTGAAGCCCTCTCCCATCAGCCGCAAGTCGCTTGTCGAGTGGAATAGTATACCCCTTTGGATTCTTCCAGTTTGAAATACAAGGGGGAATCTTCCAATCCTGCTGGTCTTTTACTGTCACAGGCCGAGGAGGAGAGTGCATAACTGGCACAGGTGGGGAACCAGAAGCCTTAGGAACTCGCTTATGCTTGAACTTAGGGGGCTCGAGTGGGTCCACTGGCATCTCTACCATCCTGATAACCCTCTCCTTGGCACCTGAATTGAATGCTGCAGATTGCTGTGATGGCTTATACTTGATAAACTTCGAGTCCGACGACTGTTTCGGAACATTTTTAGGCTGCGCGGCACTTAACCTCACATTCACAATCTTTTCGAGCGCAGCTTTTGTTTCTTGTGTTGTTTGTTCAATTACTTTCTCCATCTCCTCATCTTCTTCGTCGACCTCGTCTGCGTCCCCATCATTTTTCAAGATCTTCGGTACAAGATCCTTATGCTGCGAATATACAATCTTCTTAGAATTTTCATTCTGCTTCACAATGGCATCATAAGCAATGTTTCCATGCGCATCGACCGTAACCGGAAGAATCTTCGACCCTGGCTGCAATGACTTATCCCTACCCATACCAAGCGGGTACTGAGCTATGTGAATCTCCGGAAACGCACCCCCATCACAAAAATCCTCCACCTTACGAGGAACAAAGCCAGCACGCTTCAAGTAAGGAGGAACCGGGTTGGGCTTGTTTACAGCAGCGGACTTCTCCACTTCAGACGAGCTGAATCGCTGCTTGAACCACGGATCATTCGAGTGATCATAGTGCGTGGTAGTGGTCGATTTCGTCGGGGGTAGAAAGTCCTTTAAAGTCGCCATAGAAAACTTCCTAATCAATACTCCCTATAAGCCTGAAATCTGACAAAACGAGCAAAATTCTATAAGGCCCAAGCTAACAACTTTGATTTAAACGATCCAAATTACAAAAACCATATATTAAAAAGCATTAATCAAATCAATATAAGCAAAACAAAATCCAATCGCCAGAATATGAAAAACTTAAAAACCAAACGTATCAAAAACAAAGTACCTCGAACGAAGCGAAATCAGCGATTTAGTACGTAAATTAGATTAGACCTCAAACATAAGAACTTGGAAACCCTAACCAACCTAGATAAGAAAAAGAAAACAAAATAAAATAAAAATAAGTTGGGTGAAGGAAATTCCAAATCAGAATTGGAGAAAGTAAAAAGCTCTCAGAAACAAACCTCATTAACAGCGCGACTTATTTGTTTCAACCGCTAATCTTGAGCGCTCCTCCTTCGATTGGGATGGGACACCTGCCGGGTATAAAAAGAAATTCTTCTCTGAGCGCCGCCCCCTTTAGATCGTAATCGTATTCGAATTTAATTATGTGAGACCGTATTTTCCACTTTTGGACCGGGCCTTGGTTTTGGGGTTTATTGTGAAATTTACACTAAATACCCGTTTTTGTGCTTTATATGTCACTCATACCCCTTTTTAATTTAATTTCACCCATACTTTTTTTTAATAAAAAAAATTCCTGAAGAAAAAAAAAAGTGGAAAAAACTAAAAAGGAAAAAATTAACCAAGAATCAAAATTAAAAACCTAAATTAAAACTAAGAATTAAAATTTGAAAAGGAAAACAAGGTTAACCAATTTCAAGGAAGAACTTTAATCAAGAAACAAGGAAAAAAAAATAACGGAAAAAATTTTCAAAAAAAAAGCAAAAAAAAATAGAAAATGGGTATCTATGTATACTTTATATATTACTTTTCTCACAAATTTAAGCTTATATTAGATTTCTTGCAAAAATCCAAGCTCATAGTCCAAAAAATTGAAAACTTCCGAATGGGATGAATTTTTTGAACAGATTGATTTAGAAAAGCGTCATTTTCTAGAATTTCATTTGAAATATCACTTTTAAAATTATTTATAGTAATAATGTTTTTTTTTAAGAACAAAATGGTATTTTTCAAAAATACTCGACATAGCCAATCGGATTTTTAATTTTATCATATAAAATCGAACTTTTCCATTCGTTTAGTTTGTTTAGTTTTATAGAAAATTTTTATTTGTGAGCTTCCAAATTTACATCTAATTTTTTTACTAATCAGATGAGATTTAAAAGCATAGAATAACTAATTATAGTAAAAATTATTATTCTTCAAAATATATTTTAATTTCCTGAAAAAAATATTTTTAATTAAATGATATTTGACAAAATTAAAATTTTAAACTACTATATATATTTCCCGTTGGGGGTTATTAGAGAATCAACCCAACTCATTGTCATTCTCCAGGCCTCTAAAGCTAATTGTCGTTGTACTAAGCTCATTTCATTTTGGCGCCTTGGTAGCAGGTGGCCTTCTTTTAGATATCTCTAACAACAAATTATTAGCCGTCAATTCTATTTGCTCTCACAGCTGTACAGGACCCTTCCATAGAGCACGTATAATCATTTGGGAATTGTAGGATTCTTTTGCTATTATATTGTATATTGACATGTGTAAAAATGATGTTTTCTTTGAGACCTTTGTTTATTCTACCTCTTGTTTATATGCTCTATAAGGTGCTCTGTTCGTTTTTTTTTTAGCTCATGTAACATAATACTGAGGTTATTCAAAGCAACCGGGCTCTACATCTATGACGACTCATCAAAACCCTAACCAAAATCCAATGCCTCAAACCATTAACCCAACTCTAAATATTAAACTTGCAACTGCACCTTAAGTACAAATCATTAATCCCTCCAATCAGTTAGTCTCTATTCATCTCAATGATACGAACTACCTGATTTAGATGCAACGAGTTTTTACAGTAGTCAAAGGTTATAGCCTTAAGCCATTCCTCCTTAGAATGGATTAGTGCCTAGATGAATTCCTACCTAGAGTCAGTGGAATCTAAGGAAATATCAACCTAGTGTAATAGTTTGTGTTTACCAGGACCAGCTGCTAGTGTCTTGGCTTCTCTCCTCGTGTTCTTATCAATATGGTTGGCAACAATTCCTCCAGTGAAATCTGGGACACTCTGTCTCGATCCTTCGCCACTTAATCCCAAGTGAAAATCATGCAATACAAGCTGTAGATGTAGTCTCTCAAGAAAGGCATTATGAGTATGAGAGAAAATCTCACCAACATAAAAGATTGTTCAAACATCTTGGCATCCCTTGGCCATCGTATCTCTAAGGAAGACTAGATTCTCTATGTCCTCACTAGACTTGGAAATGAATATGACCAGCTATTGTCACCATCATCTCAAGAGAGGTTTCCTACTCTCTGAAGGATGTAAGTGCTATTCCGCAAAACTTTGAAACTCATTTGGAACATAGCACAACCATCAACAATCATGACTCTCTACCTTCTACCAACCTTGCCTATCAAAATGACCAAGAAAGAGGAGCTGATCAGCATATAAATAGTAACCAAGGTCGCGGAAATTTTCCGAACAACTATGGTCGAGATTATGGCTACAATGATGGTGGAGAATAAGGCAATAGTATGCCCCAGTGCCACCTCTGTGGCAAGTTTAGGCATATGGTTTAAAGGTGCTATTATTGTTTTGATAGTTTCTTTCAAGGATTTAGCTTAACTCAAAACTTCAATAGCCAAATGTTTCAAAAAAATACTTCAATAGCCAAATGGGCATATAGAATAAACAAAATAGCATCAAGGTAAACTATACCTCGGCTATGGCAACCATGTTCAATGCATTTGAAGTCCTTCTTGATAACAAATGGTATCTTGACTAGAATGCTACTAATTATATCGCAACTAATTTGGCAAATCTTAACATAGGCACTGAGTATCACGGTACATGTAAGCTTCACATAGGAAATTGAGCTGGTTTGAAAATCTCTTATATTAGACACTTAAAATTTTTTTTTCTTCTTATTCTGAATTTGTTAGTAAACTTTTTTTGCTTAGAAACTCACTGCATATTCCACACATCACAAAAAATCTTCTTAGTGTGCCATCTCAAAAAATCTTCTTAATGTGTCACAATTTGCTAACGATAATCAAATGTTCTTTGAGTTTCACTTTTTATATTTATCTTGTAAAGCCTAGCCATATGGGCAAATCCTACTCCAAGGGACTCTTAGAGATGGCCTGTATTAGTTCATCCTTGTCAAATCCACCACTACTCTAACTCATTCCACTCTATTGTTTTCAACCAAATCCACCACCATTCTAGTTTTTAGCCTTAATCAAACAAGCAGAATGTTACTTCTCTATAACTATAAGTCATAGTCTTCAAATAGCTAGTCCAGTCATGTCTTTTTTTAGGTATTTGAATTCTGAATCATTTATTATTAAACGAAAATCATGTAATAAATTTGATCTTTGGCACCAAGGATTAGGATACCTAGTATTAAAAATTATAACCAAAGTTTTGTCTTCGTGTAATCATTCTAACTTAATAAAGAATGATTTTCAAAACTATTCTACTTGCCAACAAGGGAAAAGTCATAAATTGCCAGTTTCTTCATCTTAAACTGTATATAATGAACCACTACAATGGATTCACTCGGCCTTATAGGTTCTCTCACCTGTTTTATCCTCCAATGGCTTTAAATATTATATGAGCTTTGTTAATTCATATTCTAAATAAACCTGGATTTATTTTCTCAAAGCTAAATTTGAAGTTTTTTCAGTTTTAAAACACTTTAAGAATGTTGTTGAGCTTCAATGTAATAAGAAAATAAAGGCCATTCAATCAAACTGGTGTGGAGAGTATAGATCCCTCACTGAATTCTTTAGAGAACTTGGAATTATACATTGAGTATTTTGTCCATACACTTCAGAACGAAATGTAGTTACGGAGAGGAAACACAAAAACATTGTAGAAAATAGGCTTACCACCCATTATTGTTGGGATGATGCCTTTACAACTATCGTATTCTTGATAAACAGATCACCAACAAAAACTCTAAACTATGAGAGTTCTACAAGATGAATCCAGACAATACAACCTTAAAGGTTGTTGGCTGTCATTACTTTTCATATTTCAAGCCATACAAACCCTGCAAGTTTCAATTCAGATCACAACTCTATAATTTTCTTGGCTACAGTCATGCTCAAAAGGGTTACAATTGTTTAGCTCTAGATAAAAGGATCTATATTTCTCGCTATGTTACATTTGATGAAACCTCGTTTCCTTTCTCATCTATTCCCAAAATATACTTAGAAATAGATATTCACTAGTTCCTAATTAGCTTCCCTCCTACAAACTAAAAACCAACCATACCAATCCCACATTGCATCTCTTCTCCAGCCACCTCACATACAAGTTCCTTACCAGAGGGATAATCACTCTTTGACTAAACCGAGACTATCACAATCCCATCTACTCAGCCTACCTTACCCCATATTTATCAAGATCAATCTAACACCAATACTTCCAGACAATTTACTAAGCCAATCATTTTCACCAAAACAATAACCAACATTCATCCTATGCACACAAGATCTAAGGATGGTATCTATAAGCTTAGGATCTATAATGTAGAGTTACTGGATGAGAGTGAACCCACATACATTGATCAAGCCTTACAACATTCAAAATGAAGAGATGTTATGGTTCAATAGTACAATGTCTTAATCTCAAATAGAACTTGGTCTCTTGTTCCAATGCCATGTGTCAGACAAATTGTGGGATATAAATTAGTGTACAAGTTAAAGAAAAATGTTGATGGTTCAATATCTATGTATAAAGCTCGACTGATTGCTAAGAGGTTTCATCAAACATATGGTTTTGACTTTACAGAGACATTCAGCCCAGTAGTTAAACCAACCATAATGAAAGTTGTTTTGACTTTGGCTTTAGCTAAGGCTAGAACTTAGGCAACTGGACGTAAATAATGCTTTTCTCAATACTTTGGAGAAAGATGTCTATATACGTTAGTTGCCTGGCTTTGAAGATAAGAAGAACTTCGACATGGTTTTTAAGCTTAATAAGGCCCTCTATGGCCTCAAACAGGCTCTTCGGGATTGGTTCGACAAACTTAAAGCTTCATTAAAAAACCTGGGGTTCTATTCCTCGAAGGCTGACAACTCTTTGTTCTTAAGGTATACTCAAAGCTCGTGTATATTAATTCTTGTATATGTTAACGACATCATCATTACTGAAAATAACGATTATGAAATTCAACAGCTAGTTATCATGCTTTCTCTCTCAAGAATCTTGGTCAATCGTATTTCTTCTTAGGTATTGAGGTTAAAAAGGCACATGATGAATTATTGTTATCTCAATCTAAATGACAGGTGCTAGCTCTCTTCCAACTCCTATGGTTAGTGCTCTGTAACTCTCTAAACATAATGAGGATCCTTTTCAGGACAGAAAACTTTACAGAAGCATAGTTAGGGTACTAAAATATGTCACCATTACTCAACCAAAAATAGCCTTTAGTGTCAATAAAGTGGGTTAATTCATTCAACCTTCACTTAATATACACTGGAATGCATTAAAAAGAATTCTAAGTATCTTAGAGGAATGTTGCACTATAGTTTTGTCTTTAGAAAATCTGAGAAGTTAGATCTAACAGGATATTCAGATGTAAATTAGGCGAATAATCTTGATGATCGAAAGTCTACTACATGTTTCCATTGTATCTTGGAGATAATATGGTCACCTGGTGTTCCAAGAAATAAACCACCGTATCAATATTAAGCATTGAAGCCGAATACCGAAGCCTTGCCAATGCGGTTGCTATAATTTTGTGGCTGCAAGCTCTACTCAATGAGCTAAAAATCCTTTATACCTAACAATCGGTGATATGGTACAACCTCAGCATTGTATCCTTGGTAGCAAATCCAATACTGTACTCTCAAACCAAGTACACGGAATTGGACTTGTATTTTATTAGAGAAAAGGTCTTAAAGAAGTTTCGCATGGTGCAATATGTACTTGCAATTGATCAAATTGTAGATATTCTCATCAAACCTCTGTCAATAAAATTCTTTACATGTCTTTAAAACAAGCTGATGATCTAGCCATTAAAAATGGGGTTGAATTGAGGAGAAGTATTAGAGAATCAGCACAAGTCATTGTCATTCTGTAAGACTCCAAAGCTAATTGTTATTGTATGAAGCTCACTGTCGTTTTGGCGTCGTGATAGTAGCTAGCCTTCAAGATATCTAAGACAACAAATCATTAGTTGTCAATTCTATCTATTGCTCTCACAGCTATCCGGACTCTTCTGTAGAGCCTACACAATTATTTGAGAATTATAGGATTCCTTTGCTATCATATTGTATATTGACATGTATTGAAACAATGTCCTTCTCTTTTAGACCTTTGTTTGTTAATAACTCTATGAGAATTAGAGCTATTTATGTTGTTTTACTTATATATTTTGTATATTTTTGTGTAGTTTTAGTTTAATTTAGATTATTTTATAGTTAATTTGATTTTTGGTATTTAGATATAATTTTATTAGATTTTAGATATTTTATTTAATTTAGTTTAGTTTTATTTAATTAAATTCCGAATTAATTTATTTAGATTATGATATATTTATTTTATTATGATTTACTTTTAATTTGTTTTATTTAATTAAACTAGTGTAACCGATTTTTCCTCTACTAAGGCAACGCCACGCAGATGCATTAGTTTCAGGTTTTCCTTCAGCCAATCAGGATCGAGTATATGCCGCACTCACGAATTTTAGTTGCATAGGATTATTTCTCAATACCCGAAAAACATTAAGAAATGTGGGGAAGAGAGAGAAAGAGATAAAAGAAATTATGTGAGTTTGACACGTCATATGACTAATCATATTGCTTCTTTAGAAATGTAGGAACTTGTACAATGCTCTAAACTCAGTTATAAATAGCCAGACCGTGAGGAAAAAAATATACTAATTTTGAGGGAGAAAATTCTATATTTTTAGAGAAAGAGTACGAGATGAGTGCAAGGTTAGACTAGTTTTTAGAAAGGTTAGAGAGATGATTTTAGTTGTATAGTTTTTCAATTTCCAAGCTTTGATTCTTGAGATTGCTTCAATTCTTATAAATTTGATTTGTTAAATTCTTCAATATTTTTATTTTCAATATATTATTTTCTAGTTTCTCATATAAATTCAGTCATGTTTTCTTTATGTAGTGATTTAAACTAGATTATAATTATATTTGTTTTATTAGTTGATCTTTTATTACAGTATTGTCTCTATGATACATTGTCGGTCTTAGATAACTAGTAAAATAAATTATTTTTGAAATTAGTTGGAAGAATATTTCATATTGAATACTTTAGATTAATATTTATTCTTAAATGTTATATTTTCTAGTTATGTGTTTGGGATGTGATATATATAATTGAGTAATAAATAGGAATCAAAATTGATAACAGTTAAACGAGTAGTTAAGTGAATCTTGAATCTTTGTTTTTCTCATATTAGTATTTTTATTTATTATTTATGTGATTACTTTAATTTATTGCTCAGTTAATTTTTATTTTCAATTTTTTTTTTAATTTTTTATTACATTTTCATTGTTGATTTATTTCTGTATGAGATCGATACCTTAATTTGTACTACAATAGCCGTTAGTATATTTTGAGCATAGACATTTATTTTACCTCTTATATATATACTCTGTAAGGTGCTCTACTCATCTTTGAGCTCATTTAATACAACACTAAGGCTATTCAATTCCATTTAGGAGTCTTTGGTGTTGTTTTGGCATATATTTTTTTAGTTATAAGTTTATTCAATAATTTTGTTGAGCATTTTTTTTAGAGCTCTTTTGTATCACTTATTTCTATAAGTTTATCCTTGATGTACTAATTATTGTAACAAATTTTTAATACTAGCACATATAACATATGATTTATCATCACTTAATTGGTTATAATATTTAATTTATTTGTGGCAAATTTTAATATACCAGTTGAATAGTGACAACTCATATAACATATGTATTGGTAAAAAAATTCGGTATAATAATTGAAATATCTAGTATAATAATTGAAATATCTAGTATTATCTTGTTTATAATGATTGAGTTTTAGCCAATGTTAATTTTGGATTAAAAAAAAAAGGGTTTTAAACCAAACACTTAATTACAAATATCTCTTTTAGAAACAACTACTAATGAAAATGTAACTATTAAATAAGAACCAAAAAAATTCATTAAATTAGTCCAGAGTATGTTTCTCAAGTAAATCACTTTTTTCCGTCGTAGTTCTACATATTTTGGTTCTATAAAGGATTTTTAAATGAAATTTATAGAACATATCTTTAATAGAAAAGTTTATAACATGTCGTCATGCGACTTGTCATATAGTCATACATATACAAATGGGTAAGGAAAATGTTCAGGATGATTAGGAGTAGAAAAAGGACAGGTTTAGATTCCCATTAACGACACAGGATATAATTGATACTTTTGACAATTTCATAGGAATAGGGATTTGGACTTCCGAAAAAGCAATTGCTTTATGAAGCGAGAAAATAAGAAATACATTATGAGATTCCGACAGTGCTTAAACCTGTTATTTTGTATTACTTTTGAAACTTTTTGGACAATGGAGTGTCCATTGCCAATTCTTTATTTTGTGGAAATGATATTTTTTCACTTGAAGTTTGGTTAATTAAATGTTATTTTTCAAAGTCATTTTAATTTGCTCTTTTCCACTAAAGCACTACTAATACTTGGACTTGATTTGATTGGGTAATCCAGATTAGCATCCAAAATATCATTTTGTTATTTTTGATTCAACCCCTAATCTCCAACTCCAATTCACCTCTGTCCCGAAGTAACAGAAGCCGAATTAGAACACGCCACGTGGAGAACTACGTAGCCAAAAACCAATCGTAGTATGTGTTTCACCAATCGAATAAGAAGCAGCCACGTGCGTCTTTAAAAGGACAATCATGTTATTTCACTTCTCGTAAGAAACCTATTTCTGTAATTTAATTAATTTCAGGGGTAGTTTGGTAGTTCTCGTAACTTAAGCTCCGCTGGTACAAAGTCTCCTCCTGTTTCGTCTACTCAAAGCCTAAGCCCGCAAAACCCCTCCCACTCTTTCTCTCTCTACACTCTCTCGAAGACGAACTCAGAGCTCGATTTTGGCCGTCAATGGCGGCCGCGGAGACATTCCATGGTAAAACTTTGAGGAATGCTTTTGGAAATGTTTTCTCTTTCTTCATTCTCATCTTGATCGGTGTTCTCGCATTCTCGATCCGGCTCTTTTCTGTAAGCTCCTCTGATCCTTAGCTTTCCCCCAATTTGATAGATCTAATCGTTAAATGTTCATCAAATTCAATACGTTTCTGTTTAACCTCCGAGAAAATTGAAGAATATGAATGAAAGGTCAAATTCAGAGTTGTACAATATACGTATTTGCATGTATATATCGCTTTTATTTTGACATTTGGACTCATATACAGTTTCTGTTGAATAATCGTGTTTATGTTGACCTAATAGGATGGTTTGATGTATGCAGTTGACCTAAGGTTATGTGTTATTTTCGTTTTTAAGACATTCGAAAATTTTAAAGAGTTCATATTTTCCCTTTTGGATATTTTTGCGTTCTCTGAGCATGATTAGGGTGATTAACTATTTAATAAGTGATTCTGAGCTTAGTTTTTCTGAAATATTGGTCCTCATCATCACATTGCCTGGTGAATGATTTACAGGTCATAAAGTATGAAAGTGTAATTCATGAGTTCGATCCTTATTTCAATTACAGAGTCACTCAGGTTTGATTTCTTTCTTATGAAAAGGAAACCCTTTTTTTTCCTTCCTAATTATAGTTTATTACCTTTAATTTTGTTTGTTGTCCTTCAATTGGATATTATAAAAATAGCAGATTTTTAACTCTAAAACATTGCCCTACACTGAAATACAGACTTGTGCTTTGTTCCATAATTTTCCCCCCTGTCAATATCACTGTGATACAAAATTATAAAGCAATACCAAATAACTATTGGCTCATCTGTTTGTTTCAGTTTCTGACAAAAAGTGGAATATACGACTTTTGGAACTGGTTTGACGATAGAACCTGGTAACTTTTCTACTGAGCAACCTTACTTATGAGTTATTGTTGGAGTTCGTTCAGCTTTTCATTAACTAACGTTCCTGAATCAATTGTTTTGCTATCAATTTATAAGGTATCCTCTTGGGCGTGTGATTGGTGGAACTGTTTACCCAGGATTGACGTTGACAGCAGGAACCATTTGGTGGTGGGTATTTTAGAACCTGCTGTGAGAGAATATTGGAATTCTTTCGCCCTTACTGAGTTAGGTCTATTGTTCTTGATATTGTTGTCCAATGAAACACAAAATAAGAAGAAAAACAAAAGCAAAAAAATAAAAATAAATAAATAAAATAAAAAATAAATAAATGAAGGAAGAAGAAGTAAAAAGGAGCAGAAAACGAAGGTGTTTGTAATAGTTACATAAGTTGGTGTATACTAATGTGCCATTACCCTTGTATTGCAGGTTCTTGAATTCATTAAACGTTCCACTGTCCGTCGAAACTGTTTGTGTGTTTACTGCACCCATATTCTCTGCTTTCGCTTCATGGGCAACTTACCTTCTCACTAAGGTTTGTCTTTCTTTCTTCCTTGTTTAATTGTTTTGAAAATTTTATATAGTCCCCTATTTTAATTTTTATTGATGGTGTTCAATCAAACCAATTTTTATAGGAAGTTAAAGGGACTGGAGCAGGACTGACTGCTGCAGCTCTTTTGGCCATGGTAAATTACATAGCGGGTATTTGTAACTCTGATTTTTCTGTATGTTGATTTATTAAGACTTTGAGCAGTGTAAGTGCAACATCAGTCTTCTTTCATATCCTTACCTGTTCTTTGATGCTATTTCTTTTAGTACATATCTCTGACTTTAATTTGCAGTCAATGTATTCACATTCGTCTTATCCTTTTCTTTATTGAAACTAAAGAAATAAAAATATGAAGTACTGCATTTGGAATATTTGCAACCCTACATGTATAAGTGTGCGTTTCATGGGCTTCAGTTGGATTATTTACTTTATATGGGTAGTTAGACTTTGGACTAAAAATGATGGTTCTTCTTCTCTCTTTTCCTTAAAATGGTATGCTCGCCCTTTGGATGTAACCTCTATCTAATTTTTTGTACAAACCTTTCTTTTCCCAGCTGACATTCTAATGTAAGGCATCTGGATTTATATGGAATTCTTTCACATAAAATATATTGCTGCACAGTTCTGTAACATGTCATATTGTCATTAACAGTACAAATGTAAGCACATGACCATGCTATCTTCTTTTTGTTATTCTTTTTTCCAGGTTCCATCGTATATATCTCGTTCTGTAGCTGGAAGCTATGACAATGAAGCTGTGGCCATATTTGCTTTGATTTTCACTTTTTATCTTTATATAAAGGTTGGTAGTGTCTTAAATATACACGACATTCCTTTTATCTCCTTTTCTTTTAGTTGGGACAGGCAAAGTGTTTGGTTGGGTGGTTTATGCCTTCTATTCATTTCAGAAAGGGCGTATGAAAAATTATATTGTTTAGTTCGCTTATTGATAGCTTGACCATGTTCTTTCACATTTGTAATACATTACTAACAATATGTACTCTACTTTTCTGACTACCTCCACTATATGCAGACACTGAATACAGGATCTCTCTTTTATGCTACATTAAATGCTATAGCATACTTTTACATGGTATGTATTGTGTATTAGTGTTTTGTATGATTCACCTGTGCCACATCATTCTTGTTTGATTGCATACCGTTAAATTCTTTCAGGTTTGCTCTTGGGGAGGCTACACATTTATTATTAATCTTATTCCAATGCATGTCCTTCTTTGCATTGTAACTGGTCGCTACTCTTCCCGGTTGTACATTGCTTATGCTCCTCTTGTAAGTATCTGCAACACTTGTAAAGCTTTTGCAGATTTGAAAATGACATGAATATACATTTCTGGTGTGAACTTGAAGATAGCATTTTAGTATGCTACGTTAATGGGTTTTGCAAAGTAAAGTAAATATCGAAGAAAAGGGTTATTTTAAGGATTCTACCTTGTGTAAAACTTGAGTGGCCAATATCTAGTGAGCATATAGTTCAAGCATAAGCCCTTCTGTTGAAATTTGGGAATTATTGAAACAGATGCAATATTTACAAAATTTTCATAATGTCTTCTCCATTTACATATGTTGGTATCTATCTATACTTCAATTGACAAAAAGGCTATTGACTAATAGCAAAAACAAAGAAGATGTTGTAGTTCATTTCTTGTTATTGGTTGGATGACTTGAATCCATTTTAAGGCTTGGTTAGACAGTTGTTACTGTGGTTTGAGAACTTTGTGAAGTATAATGTAATGAAGGGTATATTCACGTAACTTGTTATCTATGAGATTGGAACAAGATTAGGTAATAAGGTGTTAAAATTACTTCTTGTCCTTTTCTTGTATAAAAAAATAAATAATAAATAAAACCACACACTCTTCCTGTGCTACTCCGTCACCTTTCAAATTCTAGTGTCACTGTCACAAGTCAGGTTTCTTGTTGGAAATTTCAAGAATACAATCTGCTTCTGCTTCATTAGTGGAAGTCATGATTGCCACTGAACTCTTCTTTTCTAATGCAGGTTGTCTTGGGAACATTACTAGCTGCATTGGTGCCTGTAGTTGGATTCAATGCAGTCATGACATCAGAGCATTTTGCTTCCTTCTTGGTAAGTCTTTACAGAATGATACACGGATGCATGTGTGCTTCTGCTAACAATTTTTTCTGCAGGTTTTCATTATTATCCATGTGGTGGCTCTTGTTTATTATATTAAAGGCGTTCTGTCTGCAAAAATGTTCAAAGTAGCTGTCACGCTGATTCTATCTCTTGGCCTGTAAGCTCCATTTATTTTTTCTTTAAGATCTTCGGTATACTGCAAGTGTTTGACAAATGATCTTATGCCTTCTCTGCTATTTCTTTATCAGGATAGTCTGTTTTGCTGTAATGGCAGTATTGATTGCTCTGGTAGCTTCTAGCCCTACAAAGGGATGGAGTGGAAGAAGTCTTAGTCTACTCGATCCGTAAGACTTCATGACTCGTATGTCTTTCTTATTTGCTTTGATCTTATTGATCGTATTTAACATGGTGGTCAACAGAAACTATTGGGTACTTAATTTGGAGCAGCTGATACCTCAGTTGGCCTAACCTCTGAGTTAGGCCTGATCTGGTTATGGAATTTGCTTGGTCTGACCTTGAGTTATAATTGTGTGGAAACTGACACCCCAATTCTGCTCACTTGTTTCTTTCATTTTGAGATCTGAAAAATCATTTTAACCTTTTTTTTATTACCTTTATGGAATGTGCGTCTTTATTGCGCCTTGCTGAGACATGATCTAATTGTTTTTGTGGTGGTCTCTTATGATTCCACCTCTCAGATTTTACTTAATTAAAAAATGTGAAGAAATCTTATATCCTAAGTGTTTTATTTATAATGTATGTTACTTTCTGCTTTTCTACAGAACGTATGCGAGCAAGTACATACCAATTATTGCTAGTGTTAGTGAGCATCAGCCACCAACTTGGCCTTCTTACTTTATGGATATTAATGTTCTAGCATTCTTGGTTCCTGCTGGAATTATCGTAAGTTCTATTTTTAACAGAAAGTTATTTCTCTTACCTAAGATTTATACTCATAACTTGTGTCCTGATGGTCTCTATCTGTTGGTAGGCATGCTTTGCACCACTGTCTGATGCGAGCTCTTTTGTGGTTCTTTATATTGTGACGTCGGTTTATTTTTCTGGAGTCATGGTAAGAAGAATGTTAAGACAACCAATTTTACCTTCTTTACACTCTTTTCTTAATCTCTGATCATTTATCTGTGTATTGGTATAGGTGCGCCTGATGCTAGTACTTGCCCCAGCAGCTTGCATCCTGTCTGGGATTGCTCTCTCTGAAGCTTTTGAAGTTTTCACACGATCAATCAAATTTCAGCTACCTGGAGCATCAGTGAAACCCCAAGTTGATGTAATATATTTTCTTTGCACTGCTGTTTAAATTTTCCCATGTATTTACTTGGGGACTAATTTTTTTTTTTTNGGGGGACAATAAAGGCAGGGGAGACGAGTTCCGGTAGCGCCATACCAGAGAACGATGTGTCAAAGACTGATAAAACTGAAGATACATTAAAGGAACGACCAGCAAGAAAGAACAGGAAGAAGGATAAAGAACCTGTGGCTGTGGAAAAGCCATCTATTAAGTCCAAAATTGAGAAGAGGCTTCTGGTTTTACCCTTGGAGGCATCTATCCTAGCGATTTTCTTGCTTGTTTTGCTTGGTGCCTTCTATGTGGTAATTAATTTCTTCTAATTCTCTTTCCTTAATTAAATTGCATGCTATCATGAGGTCTGTTTGTGTTTGCTGAAAGTAGTTGAGGTGTTTGAGCTAAGACATCCTTCATATGTAATTAACTATGAAACAGGAGGTTTTTTTTTTTGTTTGTTGAGCCGGGGGGGTGGGGGGTGGGGTTGTTAATTTTATTAATGGTGGATGAATGGGTTTGCAATGATCAATTTGTGCTTCTTGACCAACTGAAAGCTATGCCAAAATGACAGGTGATTTTGCATTTGATATCCCAAACTTTTTTGCAGGATCCTGTTTTACTTGAACCTTTGTGAGACCTTCTCTGATATTCTCGGTAGTTGAAAAAAAGTTTCTTTCTGGTGGGGGTTTTTGAATTTGAGTTAAGTGATTCCTTTGTAGGTTCACTGCGTCTGGGCGGCAGCAGAAGCTTATTCAGCCCCATCAATTGTTCTGACATCTCATTCCCATGATGGTCTTCATGTTTTCGACGATTTCAGAGAGGCCTATGCATGGCTAAGCCACAACACTGAGGTGGATGATAAGGTGAGAACCTTCCTCCTTTCCCTACTGCTTTCTTTTTCCTGTTACTTCAGTTATCCTCTCCTGTAAAATTTTCATGCATGGACTCAAGGCCTATTTTCCGTGAATCTCCAAATCAAGTTGCAACTGTTGGTACTGATACCTAGTCCTACTAAAATTTTGTTTTGCAGGTTGCATCTTGGTGGGATTATGGGTACCAGACTACTGCAATGGCTAACCGCACCGTCATTGTTGACAATAATACCTGGAATAACACACATATTGCAACTGTTGGTACTGCCATGTCTTCTCCTGAAAAGGCAGCTTGGGAAATCTTCAACTCCTTGGATGTAAAATATGTTCTTGTAGTTTTTGGAGGTTGGCTTCCCTTGCTCTGTTCTTAAATTATCCTCCTACAAGACCTAGCAGTTTTATCCTCCTACAAGACCTAGCAGTTTATCCTGATATGTTGCTTTACTCATCAGGTCTTGTTGGGTACCCCAGTGATGATATCAATAAGTTCCTTTGGATGGTTCGCATAGGTGGGGGTGTCTTCCCTCACATCAAGGAACCTGATTATCTAGTAAGTTATTTGTTCACTGATTGAATCAATAAATTATTTTAGTTCAAATAAGGAATTGGATTATTTTGCAAGTCTGGATTCTAGTTTGGTTGGTCTTAAATAGTTTTGTCTATGTTTCACCATGTCTTTGTCTGAAGAGAGATGGTCAGTATCGGATTGATTCTCAAGCCACTCCAACCATGCTAAATTGCCTTATGTACAAACTCTCGTATTACAGGTTTGTGTTTGCTCCAAAGTTGGTTATTTAACTGTTTAATATCTTTCTTTCTTCCTCTGTTGTGTTTATGGATTTGTTAATAATTATAACTTGTTTTTCTTTTATCTACAGGTTTGTGGAGACAGATGGCAAAGGCTTTGATAGGGTGAGGCGGACTGAGATTGGAAAGAAATATTTTAAACTTACCCATTTTGAAGAGGTAAGACGACATTAATCTGTCAATATTATTAGAAGTGCAGACTCTGCAGTGTGAGCCATATGGACAATGGACTTGGGTGATTAAATTTGAGTGATGATTACCTGCTAGTCCTATTAGGCCTAACCTTTGGCCCATTTGTGTTATCCTCTATATACGATCGCAGACATTTCCAAACTGGCTGAACTCTTTAAAAGCATGGATTATATATGGACCATTTTTCCTTCAGCCTCATCCATTGCATATCAGTTCCTAAATTTTTATTAACATTTGATTAAATAATGAACCTCAAACTATCTAACCTTGGAAAATATTTCAAATAAATTATTTCAAATGTGATTGTTCTCTTTATAGTACCTCCACGACTTTACTGCTTCTCATAATGTGTTGTGGCTTTTGAATCAATTTAGGTCTTCACTACTCACCATTGGATGGTACGGATATACAAACTGAAACCTCCAAAAAACAGGATTCGAGGAAAGACAAAGAAATCTAAATCAGTACGTATAATTCTAATTTTTCTCTGTATTCTATGCTTGAGATTTATTTTAGGCCAAATGTTGATACAATTTCCCTACCCTTTATCATGGCAGAAATCTTCCGGAATAAGTCCTAAAAGGAGCGGAGCAGGAAAGAAGAATCCTTGGCACTGAAAATCGTTAAGTCTCCACAAAGACAAGTCTTTCAAAGTCAAGTTACCTGTAATTCATACTCTTAAACGAGAGCCTTTTAGAGAGATTGTGGAGGCGTAGGGTGATTTCTTTCGGAGATACTAATTATAGATGACGATTTTGCAGGCTCGATCTTCCTGATCTTGTATACTCTTTTTCAGAATGTAATCGTTTTTGACTCTTCATTGGGTAGATAGGAAAGGGGAAAAAAAAATGCCAATTTTCGATTGGTTCTTATAATTTAAAAGGCTTGCAAATACCCACCCGCCACCCTCTATTGACAATCAGATAAATAGATTCAAAAATCGTAGCTTTGAACCACAGTCAAATCCTATAAAATTTTACGGCTTGATTTCAAAAAGTAACTGAAAAATAAATTAAAGCAGAGAAGTCCCAAATTTTGATATACTACAATTGAAATCTCTTCAAATATATGCTTAATATGTACAAATTGAGTTTCAAATATATGCGTAACATGTATAGATAGAGTGATTTGTGTTGATTGCTTTGAATTATTTTCAATAGATTTAGTATTTGACAGCATAAATAAATTTCTCAATTCTAATTTCATGTTTAGTGAGTTTTTAGTTAATTTGTACACGAAAATAGACAAGACCACTGTTCATTAAATATATATTTTAATTTATTTGTCCGTTAACCCTGTATTTTATTCGGTGACGACCTACAATTTAATCTTGAACGCCAAAAATCATGCTTATAATCTCAATTGAGCATCGAAGTTTGAATGCTTCTCAACCTCAACTTCGGATATAAGAGTGTCAGTAGAGATTTTGCAACCATACCGGACCCAAATATATATATATATATATATAAGAAAAAATGGAAGAATAAATTACATACATACCCATATATTTTATCTACAAATCATTCTGCAAAGATTGCTCAATCCTTCAAACACTGCCTAACACAGAGGCTCATAACCCAAAATATAGCAGTACCCTCCAAATAATCAAGTAAAAAAATTAAACAAATATATATAATTTTTCTCTGTATCACTCAGTTTGTCAGTTTATGCTTTGCCGTGTATATTATGAGATTAATTTAATTGAAGAAAACTGAAGAACCGTACCCCAATCAACAAATTCTTGCTCTTGATGGAGACAGTAACTGATCCACAACTGGTAACCAACCAATAATCGACTCCCCCGAGAGCATCGTGAAAATCCCATGTCTTTCTGATCCCCCCAAAGGATAAAACTCTCAGTTATCTTCAAGCTTCAAACTCAGGAAGTTTCTGAACAAAACAATGCAGCCAATAATTATCAATAATGAGATGATTAGCCTCAACTCGAGCAGCTCCGCGGGAAACAGCCTCAGTGAAAACTATAGTCAGAACTATGATTTAATAAATATGACATTGCCATGAACTACTCGTGGCAACGGATCAACCAACGAATTGCATCCTTCCCCTCTGTTTCTCCAAGACTCAATTGTTACAGTTTCTTGGGCAAGTTATAAGTCTTTTTCAGAAACTTTGCGGCAGCCTCATCATTCCGATAACACAAAACTCGGAGAAGTGTGTTTGGTTCAGTTGGATTCCATTGACCTGAAGTTGGAGGCAAAGGAAGCCTGGATTTAGCAGAAGAGCCAAAGTTCTCCAGAGTGGCGCGTTTGAACTGTTCAATTAGGTTCTCAGTATCTGTGTGATAAAGGGGGAGGACATTTTTTACTACCTTGGAAAATTTCTCTATTAATTCAGATGGCAACCCATCTCCATTGGACCAGAATAGATCAGCGAGAAACTTGAAGTCCTCCTCTATTATGGCAGAATCTTGCCGAGTGAAAGCACGAGTAGGGCCGCCGGCAAGTAAAACCAACAGGAAACCGTCAAAAGAAGCTTTCATTACGTCTGTGATAACACGTGTTCTGACCCTGTCATGCACTGTTGATGAAATAATCTCCAGATATTGCTCGAGTTCCTGAAGAAAAGGCTCAATCCTAGACATAGAAACTTCGCCAATATATAAACCATCCCAGAGAACATGACTTAGCTCTTGGAAGATGACCTTGTATGCTGTTGCTTCGCAGAGTTGTAGGATTCCTTCCATGCAAGCAGATTCTGAGAGCTCAAACATTTTTCCCATATGATCTGCAATATCAGATTCAGAGTTCCCAAGATGGGCAACTATCCTCTTTCCGAAAACTCCCAACTCCAATCGAATAAGCTGCAAAGTATTAATGCGAACACAAAGTTGGGGAACCCCAAACAAGGTATCCCCATTTGTGGTGCCAACCTGGGATTTCCGGTGAGTTACATGTGTCTTGTCCTTCTTCCTGAATACACCATGAAACTTTGATCCCGTTGAACATCTGGTCATAGAAGGCAGAGTAGGAATAAATGTACTTCGGGAACCTAGAGAAGAAGGAAAAAGGGTGGTTACTATAGAGATTTATGATGTAACAAATTTATGTATCAGATTTCTTGCAACTAAGCTCCATACCACAGCCAGATTTGACCTTGGATACATAGTGATGAAGACATCTGTCAAGAGCATTCATCAAATCAGGAAGCAAGACAAAGTGCATAGGTATCGGCAACAGAAAGAATGCTTCTAAAGTATCATCTATAATGCGTAGAACTTCAATAGCAGAAGCAGCGAAATGCTCTTTGTTTGCTTGCGGATTCCATATCTATAGAAGACATATTCCGAGGTTAGATCATGGGACCCTAGTAAGGGCATAGGTTTCAATTTGTCCTTAGAGAATTAGTGCGCAATTAAAACCCATTACAAACATTAACTCAAATACTAACAAGAAAAACTTATTCCAAATGACAGATTGCATCTGCTGCTACTATGATCTTCACAAAAACAACAAGCAAATTCGTTCCGACTCAGACTCCATAATTTAACTACTCATCCCTGCATTTTAGTATTTTTTAACAAAATATAGAACATAAAAATAGCGGAACAATACAAACTCAAATTCTTTCAGCACTGCCAACACCACCAAAAAAGGAAAAAAGACGTATTAGTTTGGTTCTACAAATATGATATATGTGCCTGAAATGGACAAAATAGCTTCTATGTATTGTAGTGTTTTTATGTGTTTCTCACTTTGTATTTTGTTTCCCCAAAGAATTCTTTTTTTCCCCTAAAGCAGTAAATTTTTCCAAATTTTGACATCTATAAGTGATCCTTGAAAAATAAAATTTACAAATATTTAAAATTTAAAAGCTTTTTTTGTTAACCTGGTTGTCCCGTGATTAGTTGGTAGAGGCCCATCCCAATACCAATCTCAATTTTAATCAAGTTATAAACAATGAAAAACATTCTGTTAAATCACAACTACATATGCACCATTACCTCTTGTTGCAGATTCCTGTCAATCCATTCCTTCAGTCTGTCCACTCTAGTCTTTATCCAAGCCTTCACCAGATTGGCAATCACAGCTTCGGCCTCATAAGGAGGCATCTCCCTTATGACAGACTTCCCACCATCATCACTATCCACGGCATCTTCGACAGCGATCTGCACAAGATCTTTCTCCAATTTGTCCGCAGCTCTCAGCACTTGTATAGCGTCCGGTGTTAACTCACTAATACTGGCAACAAACTGTTTCAGCTCATTCCCATAGCACGAATGAAGGGTAGCAACAGAAACACCCGCTGCAAGAGGGTGCCATCTCTTCAAAACTGGACTATATATGTCCTTCTCACTAAATGCCAGTTCACTAATGTCTTGTGCAAGGATGGATAGGAGAGGAAGATGGTTATTTTGACTCTTAGATGGACGCTTGCTCAAATTCACTTTTTCAAGTTTCTGGTACACAAAAGATCAAACAGGACTCTGAGCAATATTACTTCACAGCCAAAAAAGGAAGGCCAGCTTGGGAACTTAAAAGAATAGCGTTCAGACTTGCACTAAAATAAAAATTAACGAAATAATTAGAGCATAGTAAAATCATCATTCAAAGTAAGGCACAAATAATGAAACTTGCCTGAGCAAAAGCATTCCGCAGCGAGGATCTTATGTAAGAGTCAACCCTGTCTCGAGCCAAATCAACTTCTTTTCTCTTCCTGTGATAGTCATGAGAAATATCTTCCACCAATATCTTCGCTGATAATACCCCAAGAGAAACTATGTTTTGCATCGATTCAATATTACCACTGTTGAAATTATCCCGATAGGATAGGAGCCTTTTCTCAGCCCAACCCAATATTGAACTTAGCGTATAACTTAAGATCTTAGCGTGAGCCGAATCCATTGTTGTTTTGGCATCTTTTTCAACTTCCACCAGCAGATTATTGGAAGCAAACAGCAAGTCATTCTCTACTTGACCAGTCATAACATAACGGTGAAATAAAATCCACGAGAAACAAAGATTATGCAGCATTTGATTTATTCCGAGGATAACCCAAGTCTTCTTTATCAGTTCTAAAACCTCATCAACCTCTTCAATCACAGAAGTTTCTTCATTTACATCAAAACATGACTCTAAAAGCACTTGGTACAGCTTAAGGTTCAAAGGGTTGCCATCAGCCCAGTGGCACGTATCAGAAGCAGAACCATCAAACGATCTGCAAGCAAGAGACAGAACAACACTGCGGAGCGCTTGCATCGATTCGTTGTTCTTTCCAGTTTCTATCGGTTTCTCTAAGGCCCCATGAATGACCACCAGGAGTCGTTTCGGGGCACTGTCTGTCTTATCAAGTGGCACACAAGGATGCAAAATCAGCCCTGCTTCTAAAATCTTCAAATTTCTCCTCTGCCAAGCTTCATACTCTTGTTTATTAGGAAAATCTGAAGACTTGAACTGTTGTAGTAACTCCAATGGCAAAACCATGGTCTCCATGCGTCTTCCAAGCTTCAAACAAAAAACATATATAACAAAAAAAACAAAATTAAAAAAAATAAACAAAATAAAGTCCAAACTTTCAGTTCCCCGAGTCAAAAAAACTCAAAAACTTCAAATTTGACCACCACTAATCCACATTCCTAGAACTCAACGAAATATTCTCGTCAATGGAAAAAACAGAACTTTGTGAGCTTTTAAACTGCCTATACAAAAAACACTCACCGTCGAAACAAGTGACAACATATTATGATTCATTTCCTTAATCTCTCCAAAAAAATTCAAAGGTTGTACTTTTTTTTTTTCAAATGCAAATTCAGAACTCACAAACCAAACCAAACCAAACCAAACCGAACCAGAAACTCGAGTCACAAACCTGACCAGCAGCGACCCTCAAGAGAGCTCGCCTAATCCTGGAATCGGTCTGCTCCGAAACCCTCATCTGAACTCTCATCATCTCCCCCACAGTGACCGACCGCTTCGTCTTCCCCTGACTCACCGAGTCACCACCACTCGCTCTCCTCCTCGAACTTGGCGACAATTTTAACCCGAGAGCCTTCTTGACCCGGCTCGCCGCCGTAGACGTCAGCGATCTCTGCAGCGAAGGCGACGCTGCCGTCTCCGCTGCCGGAGTTCGGTCGGTCTTCTCCGACTGGCGGATGTAAGTCAAAGGCTTTCCGCCGGTACTCCGGCACGCTCCGACTAAGATCTCGTAGGCCGTTTCCCGGAGCTCCGAGTCCGAGAGGTCGAGACCCAGTTCGCCAAATGGGGAGACCAGGTCATGAAGTGGGTAAATGGGCATGGCGGTTTCCGTTGGTGGTTGCCGTTGTTGGTGTCTCCTCGAGCTCCCAAATACTCTGTCCCTTAGTATATGAGCCATTTTTGATTTTGAGTTTTAATAAACCAAAAATAATAAAAAAAAAAAAATTCAGGCTTGCTTTCGGTACGGTGGTGCCCTGTGGGGTTCACTCTCTTTCTCTTTTCTTTCTCCCTTTATTTTTTTAGTGAGGGAGAAAAAGATGGAGAGAGAGATATTCTTGCTTGACTTTTAAGTAAGAAGCATGATTTAATAAGGAGTAGATAGAGAGAGGAAAAAAAAAGAAGGGAAGAAAGACACTGAATTTCAAAGAGGAATAGATAGAGAATTTTAAAGGTAATGTAGTATTGCTTTTATTTTTTTATTTTATTTTATTTTATTTTTTCCTTCTTTGGTTAAGAGATAGAGAGAGAAGTTGGGTGGTCCAAGGTTGGTTAATTGGTAATGAAAATATGGTAATGGAGAGGAGGAAGTTTGGTTAGCATGCAATAATGATTACTCAAATATTTTTTTTTTTCAAAATATTGGTTGTCTCTGTCATAATCCATTTAACTTTTTTTTTTTTTTTTTCTTTTCCTTTTTTCTAATTGGTTGTTAAAGGGTCACAAACAAACATTTTCAAAATCACAGAGAAAAACTTGCACCAAAGTGCTACTACCGTCGCTTTTTTAATATACATATTTATTGCACCCTATGGATCTTTAAAAGTGATTAGTTTCTCAAGTTTTCAGCCGCTTGGCTTGAATACCAAGTTGATTTTCATATTGTTGTTCCAAAAATCTTGAGTGATCTTATCAAGAGAATGATATGTTTCCGAAGTTACGCATATATATATATATATGTATATATTAATATATCATGAATTTTCTTTTCTTTTCTTACGTACGCAAATCATATTTCAGAAGCTCATACGGACCAAGTCCAAACCATTCCGTTAGATAACATGTCATTTGACCTTAATCCATGAGTGATTTGGTTCGTGATATGGATCCCATTAGAGTGTGTTTTGGTTTGGCAAATAGGCAAAGTTGGAGTAGGAAATATCAGTAACATAGACTTGACCAAGTAAGGCTTTTCAATTGGACCACAAGATTCATCCGTGTGGGATGGCTCATAACTCATATTCATATCATAAACATCCAAATCCACAGTTGAATACGAAGTTTCATCAAAAAAGAATATCAAGTTTCAACTACATAACTATTAAAAACTATATTTTAAAGAACAAAATTTGGAAAAAAAAAATAAAAAGAAAGTGAAAAGGAAGTAGGGGTAGGTACTAGCATGCCACTGACACCGAGGTATTTGATCTTCCCAGGGTTGAGGCCAGTGTCGGACACAAAGTTACAAGTTACAACTGACAACTTCCAAGTCTTGGCAAGGTTTGTCCTTACTCAGAAAGCACAAACTGTTATTGTTATTACTTTAAGGGCCTACTTTTAGATGTTGATCAGCACCAAAAAAAGTAACTATTCTAATCATAATGACAAAATGCGTATGTTTGCATTTCTTTTTCTTTTAAAAAAAAAGATGAGAATTATAGAAAATTAGAAAGAAAAGCAACCCTGAAAGTTGGGCTTAAAGAAGATATGACATAATATTGAAATAATGTTAAGCAGCTACTAGACAGAATGTGAAGATAAATAATTAACATCTTTCCAGCAAAATAATAATAATAGTATTCAGTCTCAAAATAATTATAATAATTATATAATGATAAGGATAATTAGTATCAACTAGCCAAACACAAATCTAAATACATAGCCATTTTTGGTTGCTTCCATAGACTATAGGTTAGCTCTGGCTGTGGAGTATGGAGTGTATATTGAGCTGGCTGATTGAGTTTAGCTTAACGACTCATTAAAATAAGTAGCATCCAACTCATAATCCTAATATACTATTATGAGAAGATGTTAAAACAAAGAGAAAAAAAAAAAAAGGCCAGCTACTGTGGTACCAACAATTGGTATTATAGGTAGTTAAATTAAACACCAGACAACTTTATCTAAAAGTACTAGATTAGAATAGGATTATTCCTTCACTTTTTGTTGAAAATACAAATTTAGTTTTTGTTTAACTAGAAGTTTTTTGTTTTTGACAGAAAAAGTGAAGCCAATGTGGCACTCTAAGAGGAGATTGATTGTCTTAATGATTAATTTAGCCAATTAGTATATCTAATCCAACCCTTAAATCAATTTTCTCTTTTAACATTCTCTTATCTTTCAGCCCAACTTTTTGACAAAAAATCATTCTTTTGTTTTTGTTAATTATTTGAATTTTCTTCCATTGCTGAAACAAATATAAATTTCATATTCTTTCAATTTTGAAAAACTGAGCAATATACCAATTACCAACTAGTGTAGCAACCTTAGTGAAACTGAATATTCATGGCCATGAGGCGCCGAAGGCCTGCAAGATTTGCCTATTTTTTCCATTTGGCAAAGTCTAATGCAAAGATTTCTTTTTGTTTTTCCCCTTCAATGGAATTATGCAAAGAGTCTTTAGGCTTCAGTCAATAAGAATTTTAACTCCTTACATGTATTCAGAAAGACAATTTGTTTTTATTTGTTTTCTCTCTATGCTGTTTTTTTTTAAATAAATAATTTTGGGTTTATTAGTTTGGTATTTAGAAATTGTCATGAACCAAAAGTGGGGTTGAGGGGCCTGGTTCCTTAAGTTACGCTTTTCATTTCATTGCCTGTCAAATGTCAGCTGGGGTTTAGATTAAGGCAATGCTGACTCAACTTTTGAATGTATAACACCTGAATAAGAAAACGACCAAATTTATTAAGAAACCCATTAATTATGCCAATAAATTATAAAATGTGACCGAAAGAAAATTTGAACATACCTCTTAAAACAAAAAAATTGGGAAAAAAAAATCAGCCTCATCTTTTAATTTTATTCCTCTCTTGATGTTAGATTTTGAAAATGGGTGTGCATCTAGCTGTAGTTTCTAAAATTTTGTATTAATTAATAAAACAAAAAGGGAAAAAAAAAGGAAAAAAAGAGACAATTCATTCAGCTCAATTTTTTTTTCTTTCTTTCTTTGTAAAAGCAAACTTTCCTCTCAAAGCATCCAAGAAACAAGTAATCTTGGGTGTCTTCAAGTAATCTTGGGTGTTTTTTTGGGTCTATTTTCAAGTTAAAGATGTTGAATTCATAGATTGAGTTTGACTCAAAGGACAAAATATGGTCTTTAAAGGTAGAAATGCAACAATGAGCTACCCAACTCATTTTAGATAGCCTCATCGTGGGCAACGGGCTATGTCGGCCCAGCCTATTATTTTCGTAGACCAAACTGGATCGGCTCATAGAAAAAAAAAAAGCGGCCCAGCCTATCCCATGGGCTACCTTGTATTCAGATAAGATTGGACTGGACAGTGGGTCAGGATAGCCTAGTCCGTTGGTTGTATAATAGCCCATTATGAGTCAACTTATTCTAGTTAAAAAAAATAACAAAAAAAGAAACATTTTGTTTAACTTTAAAGTTCTTTTTTATGAAATCCTAAATAATTTACGTACAATTATAAATTACTTTAAGTATTAATTAATATAAATAATAAAACATATTTACTAATATTATAAAAACTAATATGGATAGAATTAACTAATTAAGTAACCATTAACAAAAATATTATTTATGATTATCTTATTAAATTTACAAATAAAATTCAGTAGAACAATACAAAATCTTAGTTTAGTAATGAAAAAAATAGTATAAAATGTTTAAGATTATACAGAATAAAATAAAAAAAACAAAAGAACAATAAAAATAAAAATAAAAATAGAATGGATCAGCCCATGATGGACAAGCCCACCGCTTGTCCATCATGGGCTAGTCTGTCCTACTAAGCCCAACTCATCCTATGAACTTTGGTGGGCTGAGCTATTCCTTTCCGTGAGTCATAATATCATGATCCAGTTTAGCTCACAACTAATAGATGCGTTAAGCTGGCCCATCTACAATATCACGATGGATTGGCCTATCCGGCCATCCAGCCACTGCAAGAGGACGGGCTCGGGTTGGCCCATGGATCGTGGTCTAGTATTGCATCTCTACTTATGTGGGAAAAGAAATTATGGAAATTTTATATATAAAAACATGGAAAAGTTCCAATAAAGTCTACTACGATACAAAACTTAAAAGAAAAATCATTAGTTAGGAAAAAGTTTGTTGGAAATATTACTATATTTATTTAAAATGCATAACTGGCTAAAAACATGGTGCTTTTTTTTTTTTTTTTTGGAATTAAAAAACATGGAGTGTTTTGATAGCAATTAATACATCGATAGAACAAACATAAAGTGCTCATAAAACAATTCAATTATATAATTTGAATATGAATCATGTGATGGGAAGTATTAAAAAAAATTCATATATACCTAAATATATAATATTCAAAAAATAGTCTAATTTAAAATATACAAATGAGATTAATTTATATGCTCTATACAAGAGATTTATAAAGTAACATAGTTATAATATTTATAAAAATATATAAAAAAAATGAGAAAATTTATTAAATTTCGTGCCTTTCAATTTTCCTGAATTTTGAAAAAAGTGCACTTCAAATTCTCTGTACTAATATCCTATTAAAAAAATTGATATTTTTCTAGATTTTTTTTTTAACTCCGAAACTTTTTCGGCAGCCTTCTTTTCTGAAATTTCATCGAAATTTTTACGAGACTGCAGAGTTTTTGTTTTTGACTAAACCATTTATCATGATTATAGATTATTGTCCTTTTAAGTGGGGTCATGTTTGTCTTAGACTTGACAAAACTACATAAGTTAAGCAAAGCTCACTGAAAAATGTGTACAGCTAGATCTATTTAGAACAAGTAATATTATAACGAAAAAAAGAAAGAAGCAAACATAAAGTTTGTGTTGAAAAATAGATGTGTTCCACTATTTTGATTAGATATATTAAAATAAATTTATGAGTGAGATCCATTGCATATTAGTGAGGTCATTATTGATATGTATTTTCATCCGCAAGTACATAAAATTCAAGTATTTATTTGCTCAAAATGATAATGGGGTGAATGAGAATTGTCACCCAAAGTGAACTAAATAAGAAGAAAAAAGAGTGGGAATTTGTTAAAGTCTCACATGGAAAAGGAACACAAACCAAGAGTTGCCTAACTTTTAGTTAGTAACTTGATAAGCTAAGAGGCTTTCTCTTGTGCACACATATAAGAGGTGCAAATCACGGGCTGAATAGAATGTGCTTCTATGTGCTTTTTGCATCTTGAAATTTTCTTTCCCTATCTCAAAGCTAAAAAAGAAGGTTCTGGAATCATTGTAACTCGAGAAACATTTGAGACTAAAATGATCAGCTCAAACAAATTATAATAGCCAATATTTAAGGGCCATTAGTTTCTGAAATAGCCAGAGAAGTTTTGGCAATATGGGCCAAAAGCTGATAGAAACATTTTGCCACAATGGCTAGTTTCCTCTAGAGTATTATAAAAGGAGACCCTCTCCTTCATATTTCTATATACCAAAGTAATAAGCTTTCTTTCTTCTCTTTTATACTCTCTTTGTGGCGGTTAAAAGTTAGTAAGTGTGATGAGTGAGGTTTTAAGTTTCTAGTTCAAACTCTCTCGATGAGTCTCTTGTTTTTCTGGTGGTAGTATTTGGGCACATATCAGTTGGATAGGAGTAGCAACTTGGTATAATCTTCCTATTCATAAGTCATTTTATCCTGGGAAATAGATGTCGTTAGTATTCCTCTAAGCACCCCAGTGAGGAGGCGTAACTGTTTTAAGGACCCTGTGTGAAACACAAAACTCGGTTTAATTTTCTTAAACTTCTTTGTTATTTTTATAATTATGATTATGGCTATTATCCTACTTGTAGTTAATTAATCGTGATTTATGCGAATTCTTATTTGTTTAATATTATATAATATTCATATTATTGATATAATATTGTTGTATTTTCATTTCTAGATTTAATGTTTTTGAAATACTTTTTTCTAACAATGTTAAAACAATTATATGTTTTTTATCTGTTATTGCTCTATATAGTATATTTGGAATTGTATATTGTGATTGGAGATATTTCTATAATAAATTGTAATAATTGAACAATGACAATTTAGACAAATTCTGTATAAAGAGGCTAGATTTTAAGTAAGATTGTTTGTGACTACTCCATGGTTTTTTTTGGGAGTTTGTCAATTGTGTAATATTTAATTATTGTTGTTTATTTCTAGAAAAATAAATCTCATTGACTTTGCTATTCTTTTTCAGAATGACAACTAAATCAAACAATAATGTTGTGGTCCAATGGACTATTCCTATTTTGGCTCAAGTACTAACCCCTGTTGTTTCTCCGGCGATACCAACAGTGCACCATAGAGAAAAGCTTGAGAAGTTCAATCAGTTGAACTTCAAATGTGGCAACATAAGATGTTATTCTATATTACTACATTAAATCTTGCGAGGTTCTTGACTGAGGAGGCTCCAAAAACCAATGAAAAAAAGCAAGATTTAATCATTGCGAATAATGCTTAGAAACTGTCTACTTACCTGTGCCTGTAACTATGTAATGAACAAGTTAACTGATTCTCTATACAAAGTATATCATAGTAAGAAGATGACAAAGGAATTATGAGAGTCACTAGACTATAAATATAAGTTTAAGGATGTTGGGTCTAAGAAATTTGTAGTGAGACGTTTCCTAGACTTTAAAATAGTCGACTGTAAAACAATAATTAGTCAAGTTTAAGAGTTTCAATTGATTCTTTATGAGATTCAGACCGAGGGGATGATCATATGTGAACTCTTTTAAGTAGCTACTATCATTGAAAAGCTACCTCTTGCATGGAAGGATTTCAAGAGCTACCTCAAATACAAGTAAAAGGTAATAAACCTTGAAGTGTTTGTTGTTCGACTTCGCATTGAGGAAAACAATAGACATGCTAAAAAGTCAGGAGCATCGTACAGTAGGCTTGTAGCTAAGGAAAATATTGTAGAACATTTTCAAGGCTCTAAAACTAAGAAGAATAAATAGAAAAAGCCAAGCCAAAAGTTAGGGTTCAAAGATGGAGTAGGCAAGGAGCAAAAATTCTAAGGGAGATGCTTCAATAGTGACAAGATGGTCACAAGGCTTCAAGCTATTGACTTCTAAAGAAGACAAAGAATGAAGCCAACATAGTGGATGAAATCACACAAGAAGTTTCTGAAATAGACCTTTGTGCAATAGTTTTTGAAGTGAACCTAGCTAGGTCTAATCCCAAAGAATGGTGGCTTGACACTAGTATCACTCGACATGTATGCTCTGACAAGGTTTGTTCACTTCTTTCAAACTGCTTGAGATAGGGATAAGTTATTTATAGTGAACTTTTCAATGTCTACTATTGAAGGCCAAGACAAGGGATCTTGAAGATGACCTTTGGAAAGGAGCTGACTCTGAATAATGTGATGTATGTGCCAGAGATCCGAAAGAACTTAGTATCTAGTTCGTTACTGAATAAGCACAGATTCCGCATGGTATTCAAGTCAGATAAAGTTGTTTTTATCTAAAAATGAGTTGTATGGGGGGAAGGGCTATGTATATGATGGTCTTTTTAAATAGAAGGTAATGACTATTAAGCTAAATGATAATAAAGCTAGCTTTTATGTTTATTTGCTTGAGTCTTCTAATGTATGGCATGGTAGAATATGACACGTTAATTATAATACTTTGTATAGATTAATTAATTTAAACCGCATACCCACTTTTAATATTAATTCAAAACACTAATGTGAAACTTGTGTTAAGGCAAAACTAACTAGGTTATTATTTGAAAGTGTTGAAAGGAATATTGAACCCCTTGATGTAATTCATAGTGATATTTGTGATTTAAAATTTAAACAAATAAGGAGAAGCAATAAGTATTTTATTACTTTTGTCAATAATATCATAAAATACTGTTATGTGTATTTGCTAAGATCCAAGGATAAAGCTATAGAGAAGTTTGTTTTCTATAAGAATAAGATTGAAAATCAACTCAATAAGAAAATTAAGATTCTAAGAAATAATCGAGGTGGAGAGTACGGTTCACCTTCTGAGGAAATCTGTGCACAGTATGGAATCATATACAAAACTATAGTACCTTGCTTATCTCAATCAAATAGAATTACTGAGCAAAAGAATCGTACCTTGAAAGAAATAATGAATGTAATGTTGATAAATTCTGAGTTATCCCAGAACATGTAATGAGAATTCATTTTAATAGCTAATTACCTTTTGAATAAAGTACCCAAAAAGAAAATAAAAAAGACTCCACATGAGTTGTGGAAAGGAAGAAAACCATCTTACAACTATTTATGAATATGAGGATGCTTTACTAAAGTGGCCATACCAACACCTAAGAAGATGAAAATTAGTCCAAAAATCGTTGATTATATTTTTTGTTGGGTATGCACAAAATAGTAGTGCTTATTAGTTTCTGTGTGTGAGTCAAAAATCCTAAACATATATAAGAATATGATAATAAAATCAAGAAATGTATCATTCTTTGAACATGTATTTTCTTATAAAATCTAAAGAAGAAGCAAGTTTGTCAAAACGAACATATGAGACTATTACTAAGAATGGTCATGACCAAGATCATAATGAGGAAATTGAGGATGAACCTCAATAGAGTAAAAGAGCAAGAATAGAAAAAATTTTTGGTCTAGATTTTTTGACATACTTGATAGAAAGTGAGCCTCGAACATATATTAAGGCTATAAGCTCTAATGAAGCACCTTTGTGGAAAGAGACTATTAAGAGCGAAATTGATTCCATCTTACAAAATCCTACTTAGAAACTAGTAGACTTCCTCATGAATGTAAACCACTAGGTTTTAAGTGGATTTTTAAAAGGAAAATGAAAGTTAATGGATCGATTGGTAAGTACAAGGCAAGGCTTGTAATTAAAAGCTACAGACAGAGATGAGACCTGGACTACTTTTGTACTTATTCTTTTGTGATGAGAATAAACTTTATTAGAATGGTACTTATAATTGCCGCTCTATGCAATCTTGAAATACACTAAATGAAACAACCTTTCTAAATGGAGATCCTAAAGAAGAGATCTACATAGAACAACTTGAAAGTTTTTCTACACCATGGTAGGACAATGAAGTCTGTGAGTTGGTGAAATCCTTGTATGGATTAAAACAAGCCCCAAAATAATGACATGAAAAATTTGGTAGCACTATGAAGGATAATAGTTTTAAAATCAACGAATATGACAAATATGTATATGTCAAAGTCACCGAAAATGGTTATGTCATTTTGTGTCTTTACACTGATGATATGCTCATTATTGGTAATGATGATAGAATGATCAAATCTATCAAAAATATATTGAAATCAAGATTTGACATAAAAGATATAGGTTTAGCCGATGTCATTTTGGGAATGGAAATCTTAAGAATTTTGGATGGGCTTGTTTTAAGTCAGTCATATTATGTGGATAATATTCTTGGAAAATTCGATAAAAATAATTCTAGAGTTACCAGGATACCAATAGATTTAACTTTACATTTATCCAAGAATAAAGGAAGGGGTATTTCTCAAGTAGAATATTCCAAAGTGATAGGAAAATCTAACGTACTTGATGAGTTGTACAGGACCAGATATCGTCTATGCAACTAGTAAACTAAGTATATGCATAAGTAATCTTGGAGTTGAGCATTAGCGAGGGATTATAAGAGTATTGAAATACTTGCAATTTACACATAGTTACGAGCTGCATTATATAAGATATCCCTCTATACTTGAAGGTTACAATGATACAAATTGGATATCTAATATTAAAGATTCAAAGTCTACTAGTAGTTATGTGTTTATACTAGAAGGTGTAGTAGTGTCATGAAAATCTTCGAAATAAACTAATATTGCCAGATCTATTATGGAATCTGAATTTATTACACTAGAAATGTGGGAAATAAGCAAAATAGCTTCGTCACTTCTTAAAGGATAATCTGAGATGGCCAAAGTCTATGTCTACAATTTACATATATTGTGATAGTCAATTTGTAATTGGAAGAGCACAGAGCAATATATATAATAGTAAGTCTAGACATATTCATCGTAGACATACTACTATTAGACTACTACTCTCAATTAGGGTTATCTCCGTAGACTATATAAAGTCAAAAGATAACATTACAGATATACTAATCAAAGGGTTAAATAGAGAGTTAGTTGAAAAGTCATCGAGGGGAATGAGATTAAAGCCTATGAAAGAATAAGTCGACACAGTAGAAACCTAACCTAATTGACTGGAGATCCTAAGATCTAGGTACAAAAGGGACAACTAAATTATAAAGATTGTGTTGAATTACTGTGGGGATCTCCCCATGTCCATTCCTATATATGATAAAATATTGATGCCCATAAAAAGAAAGGTTAAGCTATACTTTTAATGATTCTTATACTTTGAAAACTACAGTTTCGAGTAGAGTATTGCGGGTTATTCTTAATTAAGAGATCACCTATGTAAGAGAGAAATATGGCCACTTCTAAGGGAATTATTAGGGTAAAATTCTTGTTAAACTCTTACAAAACTAGACTTATATTCATGACAAAACGAACAAAATAGTGAGAACTAGAAAAGTGCCAGAAAGAATCCTGTGTAAGATACGATTTCATTTACACAAATAATAGAATAGTTCAAGGACATCGCATTTACTATTTAGTTAGTAAAGTAAATGTATTGTCACAAGGGACGGTTCAAAGGGTAACACCTACTAATCCTATGTAAGTTTCGAATATTGAATTCTATCACCATGTCTGTCTGTATTAGGTCGTCGATTTCATTCATATGGGGAATGTTAGAAAATGGATCTTTTACACCATTTTGAGACAAAATTATGGGTGAGACTCACTACATATTAGTGAGAGGTCATTGTTAATATATATTCTCCACCTCAAGTACATAAAATTCAAGTATTTACTTGCTCAAAATAGTAATGGAGTGAATAAAAAATTGTCATTGAAAATAAGCTAAGTGAGAAGGAAAAAGAGTGGAAATTTGCTAAAGTCCCACATGAAAAAGAAACAGAAACCAAGAGGTGTTTATATAGAATTGCCTAACTTTTAGTTAGTAACTTGATAAGCTGAGAGGCTCTCTTTTGCGTATGCATGTAGGGGAGGATGCAAATCATGGGCTGAATAGGATACATTGGTATGTGCCCGTGCGTCCTATGTTGCAGGCACGAATATCGGATCGAAAAAGCCTCCTCCGTATTAGGCCTCCTTTTGCAGCTTAAATTTTTTTTTTCCCCTATCTCAAAGCTCGAAAAGAAGGTTCTGGAACCATTGTAACTCTAAAAATATTTGGGACTAAAATCATCAGCTCAAACAATGTGTAGAGCCAATATTTAAAGGCCATTAGTTTCGGAAACAACTGGAAATGTTTTGGCATTATGGCCCAAAAACTGCGAGAAACATTTTGCCATAATGGCTAGACTTTATGGTTGGTTTTCCCTAGAGCACTATAAAAGGAGATACTCTTCTTCACATTTCCACACCAAAGCAATCAGCTTCGTTCTTTCTCTCTTATACTCTCTCTGTGGCGGTTAGAAGTTAGTTAGTGTGATGAGTGAGGTTTTGAGTTTCTAGTTCAAATTCTTTCGAGGAGTCTCTTGTTTTTCTAGTGACAGTGTTTGGGTGCATATCAGTTTGTTAAGAATAGCAACTTGGTACAATCTTGCTATTTATAAGTCGTTTTATTCTGGAAAACAGATGCTGTCAGTATTCCTCTAAGTACTCCAGTGAGGAGGCGTAACTATTTTAAGGACATTGTGTGAAACATAAGACTCGGTTTGATTTTCTTAAATTCCTTTGTTATTTTTATAATTATGATTATTGTTATTATCCAAGTTGTAGTTAATTAATTATGATTTATGTGGTTTCTTATTTGTTTAATATTATTATAATATTCATACTATTGATATAATATTGTTGTATTTTTATTTCTAGATTTTTTATTTTTGTAATACTTTTTTCTAACAGTTTGTTCCTTGAAAAATAGAGGGTTAATTTTACCATGACCTATGAATTATAATCATTTTCCCACTTTCTAACTTTTCAACTTAAACAACTTTGACATTGTTGCATTGGATGGCAAGATCGTCAAATTTAAGTGGTATAATGCTCAACTCTTAAATTATAAAAGGGTAAACAGCAAAAAAATTCTATGAGGTCTGAGTATTCTGCAATTTTAAATCTAAAGTTTAGACTCTACAAAATTATACTCTGAGATCAAGAATTTCTAAAAATTTATACCCATAACTTGACTTCTTGAATAACTTTAATTGATAAAAGACAATATAATATCCTTAAAATTAAAGAGAATAATAAAATTTGATGTAATTTTAGTAAAAAATATTATTATTTTTTCGTTACTAAATTCGGTCAAAAAGTTCGTCTAGACATTAATTTTCAAAAATTATTAATTTCAGAGTATTATTTGATGAAGTCCAAATTTTAAGATTTAAATTGCAGAATACTTAAACTTTAAGATATTTTTTTTCTGCAATATACCTATAATAAAATATTATTAAAAATTTTAAGAATCAAACTGGTACAAATGATATAATCGGGTGCATAGGTGAAATCGGCTCTTTATTTTATTTTATTTTATTTTTAATGTTAAAAAGTCATAAAGTAACTAAATTTCTCCATTGTTTGCTCTATAAATCTAACTTGGCAAAACATAAAAAAAAAATGAGAAATTTGAGTGTAATATATTATTTGAAATAATATTGGGATTTTTAACATGAGAAAATTGTTAATTTCACTTATGATCCTCAAATATTGGTATCTGTACTATTTTAGCCATCGAATGATCCTTTTTATATGAATTTGACCTTTGAATTTACGTAAAAAGGTATTATATACTATTATTCTCTTTGAATTTACAATTCCTTGACAAAAGGAAAATGGTGCAATAATAACAAATTCGGAGGCATACAATTTAGGTTGAAAATTGGGGAGCTAAAAGTGATAAAATGACCATGATTAATTTAATGAATTAGTTGGCCAAAAAATTTAAAGTATTTAGTGCATGTTTTGCATTTATTAGTCACACGTGTTTTGTTATTTAACTATTAACAGTTCCTTTGTATATAATTTTAATTGATTTCCTGATCTAATTCTCCTTTAAGAATCCAAGAATCCTATTGTTTTAACACCGTTTATATTTAGTGCAATTTTTCTTCCCATAAAAAAATGGAGTTAAATATTCCTCATTAATTATTTTCCATAAATTTATTCAACAAACCTAACAATACGAGATACATAGCAAAAAATAAAATTAAAAAAAATCATATCATAGGGATGACAATTGATTCCTGAAATAAAGGATTAAAGAATCCCTGAATTACGATTAATAAAATTGGTATCTTGCAAATAATAGAAAATAAATAATCTGTTTTTTTTTCCTCTCACCTGTGGCAGAAAATGAGCAATCTTTAATTCAAATGATCATGCAAAAAAAAAAAAAAAAAACAACAACAACAACAAACTAACATATTAACGAAAAGTTAACACTATTGTTTTTCTTAAAAAAAATCCTGCGAAAGAAATAATTCGAAATGGGAAATAAGAAATGGAAATTAATTATAGAACATTAACTGAAATAACCTACGTCATCATCGTTTAGTTGGGATATTGAACTTAATTGATTGTAGTGATTTAAAAAATTACTACTTGACGTCTTTATATATACATGTATATATGGGGCAATATCAAGAAAAACATGTTATGAACAAAACGAAAAAGTTTATATCATTTATAAAATTAGAATTTTTATTTAATAAAATTTCATAATTTTAAATTGAGTTACGTAGGTATATGACCAAATTTTGGCCCAAAACTTAGTTTATGACCACAACCTATTTTTTATTATTAAATGTCTAACAAATAGGCCGTTAGAAAATTTATACCTTAAACAACCTTGTCAACCTTAAGCATTCTCTCTAATTTTCCCACTAATTTTTCCTGACTTATGCTCATTTTTTCCAAACAGCCATATTCTTTCTCGTTATTTACTATTAATTTCCCTGTCTTCCAAAGATTTCTCGTAATTTTTTCTACAATTTTTCTTTATTATTTTATTGCACCATCTTCAAAGATAAAATCTACATAGCTCTCCATATCAAAATCAACATTAAAAAAATTCTGTATAAACAACTATCGGACTCCATAGACGAAACTTCCATTGATGACTTCTCAATCTTTAGTTTTAACTGGAAAATTGAGTAAGTTTACTCATAAACTTTTTTATTAAGTTCGTTGTCTTCATTAACCTAGATTTATAAAAAAACTACAGAAACATAACCTAGTTTTTTTTTTTTTAACTTCATACCCAAGACTGGGCGATTCAAAGATTGGATTGAAGTTCATCACCTAAAAATTAGATTAGAGTGAATATAGTTTTTCCAGATTCAATCCCTTTTGAGGTTCTAATTTTTGGTTAATTCAATTGAAAATTTAGGAGTTTTTGTTTTTGGTTGATTAATTCATATTTTAGTTCATGATTATGGTGAAAAATATGGGTTTTGATATATGTTAGATTTGATCGAACTTATATAAAGTTCAGTTCATAATGTTTTATATGTGGTATGTACAAATTTGAATGTAGTTCATGATATTGTTATTCTGATAAATTCAGATAGTATTTGCGAATTTGAGTGAATATTTTTTTCTTCTACAATATTATTTTGGTTCCTCGACAAAAAATTTTGATTTAAAATTTCACTAAATGGTTTATAGATTTTAAGGTTCATAATTTGGGTATACTATTTTATTATTGGAGTTAGGAATAAATTATGAACTCTATATTTTAGTTTTTGAGTTTAGTGGCTGAATTTGGATCAAATATTTTATAGTTCATATACTTATATTGATTCTTTGATTTCTATTTAATATATGAATTTGTGTAAATCATTCATAGATATTGGAGTTGAACTCACATCTTGAATATTGTAATCAATAATTGAAAAATATTTATATATAAATAATAATATATGAACATGTGTGCTTTGAATTTAGATTTGTTGCTTTTTACTATGTAGAATGCTTTTCGGGCTATATGTTTTCAATGATTATAGCTATATAAGTAAACTGCAATTTGGATCATAGCTATTTTAGTTTACATATTAATGACCATAGCTATATAAGAACAAGATTTATGTGATATTTTATAGAATTATAAACTGGAGTTTGGAATTTTTCATAATGGTTCATAAAATTTTCATATTGATTCATGATTTTTTCATGTTGGTTCATATTTTTACAGTATTTCATGATATTTCTTAGTTGTTCATAAAATTTTCATTGTAGTGCATTAATTTTTAATAATGATTTATGAATCTTTCAAAATCACTTTAATCTGTGTTTAGTTAATAAATTTATGTGATTCATTAATAACCTTATTTATTTGGTTCATATATTTATTTAATTTGTATTTAGTTTATGTCATTTCATATTTTGTGGTATTTTTTTTTTATTATTCAATAAGATCCCTTAAACTTTGAGCATAAATACGAGTGTCTCTTTTCTTTATATAATGAGCATAAATGAGTTTCAAAAACTAAATTTAGTGAACACATTGGGATTTTAAAAACTAAAGTGGTTTAGTACATGGTTCATGGTTCATGTCTAAGCTATTGTTCTTTGTTTCATTTCTTAGTTATTGTTTTTTGGAGTTTCTCTTTTAAACATACACCATGCTACACAATAAAAATGAGTTTATTTCTCCTTACGAGAATAATGCTTAGGATTTAGTTTAGATTTTGAATGCTACAACTTACTGCGTGAATCACAATAATTTTTTTTTCCCAAGTCTGACATTTTCTTCCTTTGTCTTTAATTGTATAATGGTTCATGAAATTTCATACTGATTCATGATTTTTATAATGGTTGATGATTTTTCTTAGTAGTTTATGAAAATTTAACCATGGTTCATTAACTTTTAATAGCGGTTCATGAATTTTACAGTACCACTTTAATTTGTGTTTGGTTAATTGACAGTTTCTCTCATAAAAACAAGTTTGACTAAGAGGCATTGATGATGAATACTGACATAAAGAAAGTAACACAAGATAAAATAGCATTTTTATGGCAAAAAATGATCGTTGAACTTTATCATTAGACTTATAACAAGAGAAAGACAAGATATACAAGAGACACAGAAACTCAAAAATGAAAGTGGTATGGAAAATATGATCTTTTATTGATTAAAGAAAAATAATAAGATATTTTGGTTTTTTAATTTGACAAGGATTATTGTACTAAAAAATTTTAATTATGAATATATTAAATATTAGAAAATTTCTATACTGTTATTTATTTCTAGTTATTCATTTTATGAGGTACACATGAGTGATCTAAACTATTTATGAATGATAATAATTTTTTTTCTTCATTGATCTTAGGAATTGAAACTTAGTGTATATAGATAAATTTTAATATGATTTTATGTACCATCACTAAATTTTAATATACCAATATCAAAACTTCATATACCTAAAAGTACGAGAAGAGATAGAAATAAAATAACAATATCTAATATATAAATTAACAAAATTGGTATATAATCTCATAGACTAAGACCAAAAATTCATGTACCAGGATATGAGAAAAAAAACCCTTCTATTTCAAAACAAAATAAACTACAAACTCAATATAAAAAAAAATAATGATCCCTATGTTCCATCAACTGATATCACATGCCTATAATGATGCCACATTTTAATAAAAACTCCAAGCTACAATAATGCTACCTTTTAATGAATCTATACAAAGAAACCAAGAAAAAAACATTAATATAAAAAAAAATCTTATCTACTGGTTTAAGAGATATATACACATATATACAACTACAAAAAACCATGTACCACCAAAAAAAAAAAAAAAACAAAACCAGAATAGAAAAACAACATAAATGAGTTCAAAATCTTGATCAATAATAGCAAAATAATTAATATGTTAATCAATAATAACCACAAAACATATATCACCGCAGAAAGGAAAATGAACCAAGGTCAAGAATATATGA
>JXTB01000114.1:156079-207260 GCA_002914805.1 Parasponia andersonii
AAACACAGTCGAAATAACATGGAAAGTTTATTTTACCTATTTTAAAATATCATCGAAAAGGTATCGAAATTTCGACTCTGTAAATCGAAACACAGTCGAAATACCATCGAAAATACGTCGAACTAACATCGAAAACACGTCGAATTTCACGTGATTTTCTGGTACTATTTTCAGCCATACTCATCGAAATATGATCGAAAATTTAGACCAGTTAATCGAAAATGCATCGAAAAAATGTTGGAATGAAGTCAAAAATTTCTAAATCGTCTTCTACTACAATTGCCCTAAATTCAAAAAAAATAAAACCCTCAAATCATATTTTGCTTACCTTCTTTTAGGGACTCATTTTTCTCAACGTAATCCTAAACAGTGAGAGAGATTTACGATAGACGGCACGACGAGTTTTCGTCTTCCTCGGTTAATGACACGATGGGTTTTTGGCTCTTCAGAGAATGAGACGAAAGAGAGAGTTGGAGAGAGAGAGAGAAATGAGGAGTTTAAGGGGAAGAGAAATATTTTCTCTTAGGTATTAGTAAGGGTATTTTCGTCCGCAAACATATTTTTCAAATGTTTTTTAACTTGTGCATATGGGCCCAAATAAGGGTATTACGGAGCATATTTAACCTAGTTTCTCCTCAACCTATGGTTTATACACCCTTTTCCACAGTAGACAGAATTTTTGTCACACTATAACAACCGATACGAGATCCGATGAGAATTCAATTCTACTGAACAAGTTGTCCGGCTTGGAGCAATGAATGACTCAAATAACAGGAGCAAGAACAGAGTATGATTATATGGCCAAAGGTGGCAACCGATCTCCCTTCACAAGACATATTTTGGAGGTTGAGGCTCTAACAAAGTTCACACCCCCGAATCTTCGTGATTATGATGGAAGTTCTAACCTTTACGAACATGTATACCACTTCGATCAAAGGATGTAGACTATGTCCATTCCACTGGAGAAGATGGATGCAATGAAATGTAAAATGTTCATCGAAAGTCTAATCGGACCAGCTTTGAAATGGTTCTATAAACTACCACTAGAAGTAATAAATTCGTATTCGGAGTTGACTAATAAATTTATTAGTAACTTTACCATCAACATCAAGTTCATAAAGGATCCCTCAGATTTATTCATGATTACCTAAGGAGCGAGAAATTATTGAAGGAGTATATTAGACGGTTCAAAAAAGAATACATCGAAATCCCCAAATGTAAAGAAAGTACAACCATAGTAGCTTTCTTAAAAGGACTCATCCATGGGTCCAAGTTCTATGAAGACCTTGTCACCAAAAAGCCCTTAAGTATAGAAGAAGCACTTGTTAGAAGGAGCGACAAATTATTGAAGGAGTATATTAGACGGTTCAAAAAAGAATACATCGAAATCACCAAATGTAAAGAAAGTACAACCATAGTAGCTTTCTTAAAAGGACTCATCCATGGGTCCAAGTTCTATGAAGACCTTGTCACCAAAAAGCCCTTAAGTATAGAAGAAGCACTTGTTAGAAGGAATACCTTTGTGGTCTAAAAGGAGGATAACATGAATTACAAGAAGTCATATCCAACTCAAGGAAAGACATAAGAATGAATCCTCTCATATCATGGTCATTTTGACCATGGTTATTCAGACAAAAAAGAAAAAAGAGGTAGGAATATTCGAAAAGATGAGTCGACAGACAATAGAAGAAATAAAGAGAGGCAACTTTTAACACTCTCACACTATCAACTTACCATTTCCTCGGTTGATTTAGTTGCTTATCTACGAGGAAAAAACATTGCCAAATGGCCTAGTAAGTTAATTGGAGATCCTAGATTTCGAGATAAGTCAAAATTCTGTGAATTCCACAATGAACATGGACACGTCACTGTTGAGTATCGAGCCCTAAAATTTGATGTAGCAAAGTTTCTTAGAAGGGGTATTTGAAAGAGTTCTTGAGTGTGAGAGAAAAAAAGATTACCTCAGATGAAGGGAAGACTAATATTGACACATCTTCCCCACCAACAGTCCAGGTAGTGAACACAATTCATGGTGGTTCACTTTATAGGAGAATCACGAGTTCGGAAATAAAATGATATGCCCGAAAAGCCAAAGTTGTAGGAACTTTAAATGATCCATATGACCTAGTTACTGACCAAGTTATTACATTTCTAAGTCAAGAAGTGACTTCTCTCTCTCAGCCGCACGATGATGCTTTAGTTATTTCACTGAATATAGCCAACTGCTTGATTAAAAGAATTCTAATTGATAATAGAAGTTCAACAGATGTATTATTTCTTTCGGCCCTTAGAGATATGCAAATCGATGAGTCCAAGATAGAAAAAGGTTCAAACTATTTTGGTAGGTTTCAGTGGTGAACAGTCAATCATAATGGGGAAAATCAACTTGCCTATCTATGTAGAAGGAGTAAATAAGATAGTTCACTTCTTGGTAATAGATTGTCAGTCTGCCTATAATGTGGTACCTGGTTGTCCATGGATACACACTATGCAAGCCATCCCTTCAATCTTTCACCAGGTTATTCGTTTCACATCCCCAAGAGGAGTTAAGGAGATCATGGGAGATCAAACGTCTGCTCGAGGTTTTTACAAAGTAGCATTGAAGGGAAAGAAGTTGCCCTTATAGCAATTACAATAGGATGATGGTTCAGGATTAAAAGGCAAAATTAGTAAGGAAGAGCCATTGATAGATGAACTTGATGAGGTGTCCATAGATCCTGATGACCTAAGTAGAGTGGTACAGATAGGTTCCAGTTTGGATGATAATATAAGAGTCAAATTGATCGAATTCCTAAAAAAAAATAAGGATTGTTTTGCTTGGACCCATCTAGACATGCCAGACATTGACTTAAATATGATCACTCATCAGTTAAATATTGACCCCAATCACAAAGTCGTTCGCCAGAAAAGGAGAAAGTTTGGCGCTGAACGTAAAAAAATCATAAATAAGGAGGTTAGATGAGTCCTTGAAGCTAGGTTTATTAGAAAGGTTCGCTATCTAGATTGGCTTGCGAATGTAGTGGTAGTAAAAAAAAAGAATGGAAAATAGAGGGTTTCTATTGACTTCACTGATCTGAACAAGCCATATCCTAAAGATAGCTGTCCCCTATCACATATTGACAGATTGGTTGATGTAACTGTAGGATATGAACTACTCAGTTTTATAGATGTTTTTCAGGCTACAACCAAATTTTGATGCACATTAAAGATCAAGAAAAAACGTCCTTCATCACAGAGAGGGGGATATATTGCTATAATATTATGCCTTTTAGCTTAAAAAATGTATGGACTACCTATGAGAGACTAGTTAACCAAATGTTTGCCTCTTTTTTAGGGCAAACCATGGAGATATACATAGATGATATACTAGTAAAATCATTGGTAGCAGTTGACCACATCCGCCACATAGAAGGTTGTTTCAATGTGCTACCACAACACATGATGAAGCTTAACCCTGCAAAATATTCATTTAGAGTATCTTCAGGAAAATTCCTCGATTATTTAGTGACTCAAAGAGGAATAGAGGCAAACCCAGAGCAAATTAGGGCATTTTTGAATGTGCCTTCTCTAAAATGTGTAAAGGATGTGTAGAAATTGACAGGAAGAGTAGCACGCTCAACCGTTTCATAGCAAGATCCTCAGACAAGTGCCTTCCTTTCTTTAACATTTTAAGAGGTAATAAGAAATTTCAGTGGGGAGAAGATTGTGAGAAAGCATTTTAGGAACTGAAATCATACCTAACAAACCCACCAATTCTATCAAAACCAATTGAGGGCAAACGTTTCTATCTATACCTTGCCTGCTCTTCCTCGGCCGTCAGTGCTATTCTGATAAGAGAAGATAAGAAGATTCAAAAACCAGTATACTACGTGAGTAAGACCCTGTTAGATACAGAAACAAGATATCCAATTATTGAGAAGCTAGCATTAGGACTAATTATAGCTGTTCGTAAGCTGAGGCCTTATTTCTAATGCCATCAGATCATTGTAGTCACAAGTTTCCCACTTCGCTCGATTCTTCATAAACCTGAGACATCTGGGAGATTAACCAAATAGGCAATAGAATTGAGTGAATTTGATATTCCATTTCAAACTTAAATAGCACTGAAATCTCAAGTCCTGGTCGACTTTGTAGTAGAACTATCCAGACCATCTGGTTGTGCACTTGTCCAGTTCACAGAGACAGATGAGTGGTTACTCAAAGTTGATGGCTCATCCAATGTGAAGGGCAGTGGTGCAGGATTCATTATTCATACTCTGACATGAGAAATCATTTAGAAAAGCCGAGCATTTCGTCTCACTGGGACACTCGAATAAACCAAGTAGAAAGGAAAGACTCCTACATGAGTCCAATTATTTTGTATTTAAACGACGGAATACTATAGAAAGAAAAGAAACAAGTCAGAAAATTTAGACTACAAGCAGCAAGATATATCCTTATCTTGGGCACGCTTTATCGGCGATCTTATTCATATCCTTACCTTCATTGCCTATTGCCAAAAGAAGGGCTACTTGTTCTAGCTAAGATTCATGAGGGGCAATGTGGCAACCATGCTGGTGGACATTCTCTGACTCAAAAAGCCTTAAGGATAGGTTATTATTGGCCGAGTATGAGAGCAGACTCAAAAGAATAATCAAGAAAATGCGATAAATGCCAACGTTTTGCACTAGTACTCCATTAACCAGCAGAAGAATTGTCATCAATCTTGAGTCCTTGGCCCTTCATGAAATGGGGCATAAAAGAGAATCCTCTTGGCTGTGACAGATTACTATTCAAAATGGGTTGAAACGGAGGCTTATTCCCAAGTGAAAGAGAAAGATGTGGAGGATTTCATTTGGAAATATGTGATTTGCAGATTCAGCTTACCCAAGAGATTGTTACAGATAATGGACCTCAATTTTTGAGTGGAAAATTTAAGCAGTTTTGCGATCACTGGAAGATCACGCTAAGTTTTTCAACCCCGAGGTATCCAGAAGCTAATGGCCAGGCTGAGTCAACGAATAGAGTAATCATGTCAAACCTTAAAAAGTGGCTAGAGGTGGCAAAGGGTGGATAGGTCGAAGAGCTAAATGGAGTACTTTGGGCTCATCAGACAACCCCTCAAATTTCAACTGGAGAATCCCCGTTTTCATTAATAGACGAAGTTGAAGTAGTAATTCAAATAGAGATAGGAGTACCAACTTTAAGAATGGGGCTAGAATTAGAAAATCAAAACGATCCGGCCATGTCAGATAGTTGAGAATTTTTAGAAGAAAAAAGGGAGCAAGCACTTGTTCGATTGGCAGCTTATCAGCAAGCAATAGCTAAGCATTACAATTCAAATGTTTGTCCAAGGAAATTCAAAGAAACAGAGCTGGTATTAAGGAAAATTTTTCAAAACACACAAGAGCATAGAGTTGGCAAGCTGGGTCCGAATTGGGAAGTTCCATATAAAGTTGTGAAGCTGGAGTCTACAAATTATTTGACATGTCTAGAAAGGAAATCTCGAGGAGCTGGAACGTACATCAACTTTGTAAGTACTATATTTAATTTATCATTTTTCTATTTTGAGGCATTACTATTTGAATTTTAGTTGCTTTTAATGTAATAAATTACCTTAAAATAGTTTAGGATTGTAACGAACTACGTGAGACTTGATCCCAAAAACGGGGTATGTAGGCAACCCATAAACTATAAATGGGCACAACCTTTTTCAAATAAAGTCTTCAATTCGTTAAAATCTTTGAGCTAGTGAATTAACCATGTAGAAGCACTATGGCATGCCCATGCAATAAGAAATGAATACCTAATATTCTTTTAAACGAAAGTATCAATCTCACTAATATTCTTTTAAACGAACATATCAATCTCACTGGGCCAAGTGAACACATTCACTCAAACGGCCTCCATCTCATGTAGCTAACTGAAATCACTCACTCGAACGGTCATATGTCGAGTGAAAATGTTGCTCGAACGGCCTCTATCTTATATGGCCGAGTGAAATTACTCACTCAAATGGCCTCCATCTCATGTGGCCTAGTGAAATCACTCACTTAAACGGTCATAGGTCGAGTGAAAATATTCGCTAAAAAGGCCTCTATCTTACATGGCCGAGTGAAATCGCTCACTCAAACAGCCTCCATCTCATGTGGTCGAGTGAAATCACTCACTCGAATAGCTATAGGCCGAGTAAAAACATTTGCTCGCACGACCTCTATCTCACATGGCCAAGTGAAATCACTCGCTCAAACGGCCATAAGCTGAGTGAAATCACTCACTTGAATGGCCATAGGTTGAATAAATTTTTGCACTCAAACAACTATTTCTCACAAGGTCGATTGAACGCGCTTACTCTAACGTACTCGTCTTTGTCTCAAACACAATCGAGTGAACCCATTTACTCAAACGATTTCCTCTTCATCTCAAACATGGCTGAGTGGACTCACCCACTAAAACAGCCATGTCTCCACTAAGGGACTCCTCTCAAATGACATCGACAAGAATACTTTCATATTTACCAAGTTAAAATTCTTGACGTTTAAGCAAAACTATTGCTGTCACTCAAAGCATAACAGAAATGGTTCCAGTCCATTTTTGTTCAAATCAACATGGACTGGAGGGGTCATAAGCCTACAATTGATAATGGAGAAGAGACACAAGTACTCGAATTCAAGTACGTAGAAACCAAGTTCAATACAAAATCAATTGAAGTACATAATTAAGAAGCGATCGCAACCACATTGGAATTGAGAAGATAACTGTGGTACAAAAGCATAAGAACTAAGTATCCATATCATTATTCGAAATGGGAGCAGCTGTTATTTCTGGAACTCCAGTTGTTTCATTACTCTGTTGAACTCTTCTGTTTCAGATTGAAATTCTTCTTCATATTCCTTTATTTCTTTTTCAACTTTCCATCGGGAAGACTTACCATCTTGAAACTCAACAAAAAGGTCATACTGAGCCTTCAAAGTAGCTTCAGAGTAACTGTCAATGATCTTGTCAGTCAAATGTGAGGCTGAGCAATATTTTGTTCCTGAACCTGAGCATTTTTCTTTGCATTTAGAAGTGATTCATCCTTCGAAACCATGTGCTTCTCCAAATCTGAGACCCTCTCGATTGCAGAGTCCCTCTCCACTTTCAATGTATTGACTATTATCGGAACATAGTGCCTAAATAGAGTATTTAACTATATTGACCCAACGAAAACAAAGAAATTCAATCAATGTACTAGTGGAGAAATTCTTCATTAGTATCCAGAGAGAGGACCCGATCAAGTTAGCCATGGAACTTTTGATAGGAGCAGACTTCAATTTGTTAATCCTTTCTAGTGAATCAAGTCCTACTGCTGGTGGATCATTAGAAGTAGGATCTGCAAGAAACAAAGTTGAATTAATCAATCAGTAATCTAAACCAAAAAAAGAAAGTTTATTTGAATTCTTACCAGGGCTACCCCAAGTTTTTCGAACTCGGGTCGAATTAGATGGATGGCCATTTGAACCAAATCCATATAGCCCAGACAACATGAGGGTCCAATTTTTATCACATGAAGGGAAATCATTCACTAGTTGCTGGCCCTTCCTAGAGACGAAGGAGTATCTGCCCGTGTCTTCAGGCTTCTCTTTCACTCTATAACAATTCCAATAGAAATTTTGATTTCATTTTTTCAGCCGTAAGAATCAAGCACATCAACAATCTCCACCCATTTGGCATAAGTTGCACAAGAGCAAGCTCAAAATGGATCAGAACATCCCTGATGAAATCTAAATCCTAATTTGAAGGTATATTCGTAAAAACAACGTCCATCCGACAACTTTCGAATCAGCTCGTTCGACAAGATTTGGAAGCCTCGTGATGATTTCGTCTGAAACCTCATATGTATTAGCGTATATCAACCAGGTCTGATTCGGTTAATGTGGGAGATGGATTTTTTCTCAACTTCTAAAATACATCGTCCTATGGGTTTTAGCCTAAATCCTTTTCTAATTAGGACATTATGGGAAGACAATTCTGATGGATAACAAGAACTACTCAGATTATTCTCTTTTTCTGGTTGGCTAGTTGGCGGAAAAATGTTCTCATGGGAGATCCAACAATTATCTTCATTTGCAGATGAACTAGTTGGGGTATATCCAAATGAAGATGAAGGGTTAAAATCCGAGAAACCACAAATTTTGGGTAAATCGGCAATGCCCATGCTTCTATAATTTAAAAGAACGATTTTGTAAATGACAATGGGAATGAAGATGTGAATTATAAAAAAAAAACGTTAATGAGTTTTTTTGCGTTAGCTGTTGAGAAGGAATCTGAAAAAGAACGGAAAAAAAAAGTTGAGACAACGATATCGACTTCATCGGAGCCGATTACTTAAAGTTTTCTTTTTCCAATGTTCGCCGGAAAATTAACCACCCATAGAGAGAGCAGAGTGGGTGAGAAAATGGGGAAGGAAAATGAGGTAAAAATGGGGGAGGAGAAAATGGGAGAAAATAGATTATTTTTTCACCAAAACAAATCTGACACATGGCAAGAGGGTATTTTCAGCAAGCCCTTAATTTCTCTCTTTCGAAAGTTATAATTTGCTACTAAAAATGTCATGGTTATCTGAAAAATAAAAAATAAAAAATTATATCCCGAGGTATAATTTTCTACAAATTTAATTTTGTCTTTACATGCGAAATTATATTTTTATATTTCAAATCTCTATTAATTTATATATTTTTTGTATATAAATTAACTAATAAATTTCTCACTAAATACGAAATTTGAATTAAGGGTATGCTATTTTTGTTGATTAATACAAAAAAATTATTAAAAATAACTTAAAACAGTTAATACAAAACACTCAATTTGTACACAGAAGGTATAAATTTGTAAAAATTTGAAATGTAGAAATATAATTTTATACAAACTAAAATATACAGTTAAAATTACAAAAATATCACACTTTAGGGTATTTTTTGCATTTATCCCTTTGTAGAATGACTCCTAAAAAAGTTAGGTGATGTTTGGATGAGGTGAAAGAACTTAGGAATTGAATTGTTATTTCTAAGGAAAACTTATTCAAGTGTTTGGTTTGATCTTGAAGAGAGTAAAGCTCATTCCACTGGCAATTATTCACTACATAATTGAAAAGTCTTTCATAAACTTAATGGGTTGAAATGACCTTCTATTTCAGCCCACAATCCAAGTGCCTTAAGTTACCTTCACCTAAACGAGTTATATCAAATATGTATAATTATGTTGTATGAATAATTATACAAAAATATTAATTTCTCACAAAATAAAAAATATTTTTATTTAAAATAATTATAAAATTTTCAAATTATTATTACATGATTTCTAAAAATAATACATCAGACTATAAACGGCCTAAAAAAATATAAGGTTAGTTTGATGTGTTACTTTCTAAAATCCTGAATAACACATCAAATCATATGTAGTATGATGTAATATCAAATCATAAAATAATACATCATACTACATATGATTTGATGTGTTATTTTGTTATTTTCTGAAATATTGAATAACACATCAAACTGTATACGATATGATGCATTATTTTCTGAAATCTTGTATAACACATCGTATACGGTTTGACATGTTATTTTCTAAAAACATATACTCCCAAGCATAATCCCATTAAGAAAGAAATCTTAATGAATTATAAAATATCCAATGCACTTTTATGCTATATTATTAACTAGATAGTGTCACTTCACAATCATATATTACATATAAATATATAGTTTTTACTATAATTTATAATTAAAAAAAGAATATATATGTCTTTAAAATTTTTATTTTTTTTAAAAAAAATTTTCTAATACAAAAAATATATAAATAAATAAATGAATCAATTTTTGTACCAATTTTCTAACAGTAAGGATATTTTTGTTTATATAATATTAATTTCATTTCATTCCATAATAAACCAAACATATTAATCTTTATTCAGATACTGATTTCAATATGTCAACCAAAAACTCAATTTTCTTTTCACCCAATTTTCTTTTTCATTTCATTCCTATTATTGTTCCATTCCTAATATCATTATATTTCTTTTATCATTTCTATTCCTATTTTTTTTTTCTATTTTTGTTTAGCAATCAAACGCTACCTTAAACGCTACTGTGTCCATTTCCCTATTAGTATACCCCTGTGGTAAGTACATTTTATGTATTATGTATTTATTTTCTTCGTTTGACTTTTGGTTACTGTTTAGCACCATGTATTTTAACAACAATAATGGGGAACTGAATCCAAAATCTAAACCAAAAAACAAATGAAAGTGAAGCAGAAGCTTGACTATGCTATAAACCTCTTGTACTCTTATGGCTGCGCACCCTCTGAAGCCTACACTCGTCCTCTAATGCGTTCGACCCAAAGATTTTGCCCAAGCCAAGGGCATACAGTCTCGTATGGAGCTTAGCTTATTTCATTTTACTAGTACTTTTGTCCATAATCACCTCCTCCATTTTATGTCAAATCTAGAAGACTTGAAGATACCCTCAACCTTTTCGATAAAATTCACAAAAGAGATATTTTCTCGTGGAACACCATGCTTTTTGCTTTTGTGAAATCTGGGTTAGTTGAAGAATTGAAGAAGTGTTCGACCAAATGCCTGATTGAGATTTAGTTTCATTTGACACCATTATCGTGGGTCCTTTTAGAAATGGGCATCCGAGAAAGGCACTTGACGTTTTCGCTAAAATGCAAAGAGTAGGCTTTGAGCCTTTAAATTACGCACTTATGAGTCTCTTACATGCATCTTCTCAGTTATTAAATCTCAGACTTTTGAAAGTAAATTAACAAAAGAGTTGTTGATGGTAATTTGGCTAGGAATGTATTTATTTGGAACAAATTGATTAATTTGTATGCTAACTGCGATGACATTGATCGGGCTGGTTGGTTGTTTGGTCGCTTAGTGAACTAAAATGTTTTCTTTTCCAGGAATTTGACGATTTCCTGGTATTTGAAAATAGTGAGCCTAGGAAATGCATTGATTTGTTTGGGAAATACAAGTGCTAAGTTTAAAGCCAGATCAAGTTTAGTGTCAACGTTGTCAGTGCATAATTTTGGTAGGAGTTGGTGATTTGCTTTTTTCAACTGCCCTTAATTATACATATTGCAAATGCAGAGTTAATTTGATGCTTGCTTAGTTTCTGAAATGATAGCAAATCCAATGTGGTTTATTAGATTGCTATAATTGGGGCTTATTTTTATGTCCTGCTTATTTGGCTCCAAAAATCCAAATGTTACTGCCCATGACTCTAAAATCTTCTATATATACTGCTCATCCAAAATGATAGAGGAAGGCTCTAGAATGTGGTGGACACTTCTAAAATGATCAAGAAAGGTCTTGGCCATACTAGAAGACTTTAGATTGCACTACTAAGTCTTAGAAGACTCTAGACAAGGCCAGATAATGTTAAATAGATTAGGACGATCCTATAAGCTCTTAAAATGACTTGGAAGAGCCAAGATAGTGGGTGAACCTCTTAGAAGGATCTAAACCATGCTTGTTCTAGATTTTTCTATGTAAATATCTTCATAGATATTACTACTTTATTTGGGAATATTCTAGACCCTTTATATGATCATGTCACTTGGCACGATCATAACCCTTAGATGGTTTAGGCTCTACTTATATAAAGGACTCTTTGGATTCATTTGTACGCAAATCTTATTTGTGAGAGCTGTAAGCATTATAAGAGTAATATAAAGCTTTCATTCACTCAAACTCTCTTATCTTTTGCCATTTTGTCTTAAAACTTACTCTAAGTTCATTTTTTGAGTATTGGTAGGCTGACTTAGTGCAACAGATTGTGCTAAGTGCTGCACAATTGTTTATTTTGAGGCTACGATTATGACAACGTGGTATCAGAGCTTTGGTTATTCGTTATATCTTAGTGGTTCTATTGTTTATATGAAGACCATAGCTGCAACTCCCGACCCCGTTGAAGTTGATGCTTCTGAACGTAAGTGCGATGAAGAAAAGAAGGGTGTGTAGGAAAAATTTACCTAACACTTAGAAAAATCATGCATGCATGCAGATATGGAAAATACATGATTATATCATGAACGCAGTAGAAAAATTAGCGGATTTAGGTTTTAAAATTTTTATATGAAAATAGTTTTTCATAACCATATAATACACATACATTATATACAGGATCATGTACAACATACATCAAATCTAGATACAAAATCCCTATAGATGAGATTAGGTTTACCTCTTGTAGCGTATTCCTCCTTGATCTCCTTGTTAATGGTGATCAAACCTCCAACCCTAGATCTTCTTGTCTATGCTCTTGCTTTTGATTGATGAGATGAGTGGGCACTAAGTTGAAACATATGTAGGAGAATGATCAAGAACGCCTTCTTGATCTTATGGAATACTGGGATGTGAGATGGAACTGTGAGATGATAGGAAACTTTTTCTCTCTCACTTAACCTAGGGTGGCCGAATTCTCCTCTCTCCCTGTGCCTTATACGTGTGACTCTCTAAGAGTTACTATGTAGTTTTTTCTCTCACATATCTTATATATATGAGACCTAAAACTGCTAACCCCAATCCAATTAGGATTGGGCTTGTTCTCCAATTTGGGCTTTGGATGTATTTTGTATAAATATATCAAACTCATGAAACTTAATATAAAAATATCAACTTCTGTGTAGAATTATTATTTTATACAGTTTCATGAAACTAATTTCACAAATACCACCAACCAATTAATGAGCTTAATTGAGCTAGACAAAGGACCTAATGGATCCAAATAATCTAAGCTCCAATAATATGATAAATATATAATAACTCTTATTATGGTATTTATATAAATATTATTAGTAAATGAGACACTCCACTAAAGGCCCAGTACTGCACTTTCAGATTAAATGTTATACCTATTATAGAGATTTAATCAACTAATCTTGATTAACAGATCTATCTAGCATATTCTATACCACATAGAGAATCTCTATACAATGCCGTAATTGGATATGTGAAATTACCGTAATACCCCTCCAATACCTATTTAAACTCATTAAGATCTAAAAAAAGGATAATAAAAGATAATTACTTTTAATTATAGAAATCCAATTTTTATAATTGTATTCCGAAAAGATTAATTGCAATATTCTAAATTAACAAATAATTAAAACTCTTTTAATTAATCCTAATTAATTAGAAACTTATAACTCATATAATGTTTCTATATTTATCTAGTATTTTTATCTAATTATAATCAAGTAATTATAATAATTAAATAAAGACCATATCTAAATTTAATTGTAATAGAAATATAATCATTATTTTATTTCTATTATTTATTAAAATTATTTTAATTATAAAAGGACATAACTTTTCTAATTAATTAATCATATTAATTAATTACCTAATTAATCTCATTAATAAGTAGAGTTACTAATCTAATTTGCTTTCTTTAACCATATTCCAATTACTATAATTATAATAGTATTAGATAAATAGTTATTACAATTAACTATTGAATATTAATCTAATTAAATTCAAATCTTTTCTATCCTAATTAATCTCATTAATTACGAATTTAAATAATCTATGGATAGTAATTATTTAAATCTAATCTGATTAGATTTAGTTTCGAATTAAATTCAAAAACTAGATCTTAATTTAAATCAAATTTAAATTAAAGATAATTACTAAAATTAAATTATTCAAATTTAAACTATCATGATTTATGGATAATTATCTAATTATATTTAATCTTATTAGATATCAAATTAATTTGAATAGTTGTTATTTATTTAAATTCGAAATTTAAATAAAATTGATAGGAAATCTTATCTCATTTCAAAAATTAGTAGATATCTTATTCAAATTCAAATTAACTATTAGATTTATCAGAATAATATCTAATCATATCTAATCTCATTAAATATATTAATTTGAATAATCAATATCGACTTAAATTCAAAATTCAAATAATAAAGAAAATATAGGAAATCTAATCTAATTTTAAAAAGTAGTAGATCTCCTATTCAAATTCAAATTAAATATTAGATTTGTCCTATTTATTTAATTAATTCAAATTTAACATTATCCTAAAGTAAATCAAATTTAAAATAGGATAAATAAAAAAATAGATAACTATCTTAATCTAATTTGAATACTTTCCTATTTTAAAATTTGAATTCAAATTGAATAATGATCTAATTAATTAATTTAGAAAATTTAGTAGTGGCAAAAACATCACCACTGTCGGCCTACGGCCCGTCACGCAGCAGCCCCACACCCGGGCGCTGCATGGGCCGTGCGAGTGAGCCGCGCTCATGGCAACAAGTGATGTGCACTGGCCACCCGCAAGTGTAGCATGCTGCGCATTGGCGCAGCAGAGGCCGTGCCATAGGCATGCATGCTGGGTGCGGTGGCCACACACAGAGTGTGCTGGTTGAGCATGGGTCACGCCAATGCCTTGCTGGTCGTGCATGGGCGACGTGCGGGCATAGCGCAAGCCGCGCACGGGACACGCACAGGCCACACGCAGGCGGTGCGCACGAGTGTTGTGCACTGGTGTGCTGCGCATGCAACCATGCACGCATGCCACCCGAGGCAGTTCGTGCACGCATACAGCCTGCTTGTCCACGCCAGCACCCAGTACCCGTGCACAGGCCATGCGTAGAGGTGCTGTACGCTGGTGCACTGTGCATGCAGCCATGCGCACATGCTGCTTGGGGCCATGCGCGCATACGGCCTGCTTGTTCATGCCAGCACTCAGTACCTGCTCACAGGCCGACTGCACAGGTGAGCTGCGCGCGCGGGGCTAGAGCTGGTCGAATTTTTTTTTTTAAATGTTGAAAAATTAAAAAAAATATATCAAAAAATTCTTAAAAAAATTCAGATTTCAAACTCTTTTAAACGTGTTCATGAATTTATCATTCATAAAATTCAAGAACACCAAAACCTAATTTTGCTAGAATCATAATCCATAATTTTTCTCACCATGCAAAAATAAAAAATATACATAATTAAATATCATTCATCACTATGAATCATTTAACTATCATAAATAAAAATTACTCAAACTTAATCATATAACCTATATCATACAATTCTAGATCAATATTATGCTATACATATTAACCTACGCTCTGATTATAACTGTAGGAAAAATTGATCCAACACTTAGAAAAATCATGCATGCATGTAGATATGGAAAATACATGATCATATCATTAACACAACAGAAAAATTAGCAGATTTAGATCTTAAAATTTTTATATGAAAATAATTTTTCATAACCATATAACACACATGCATTATATATAGGATCATGTATAACATAAATCAAATCTAGATACAAAATTCCTAGAGATGAGATTAGGGTTTACCTTTTATAATGTGTTCTTCCTAGATCTTCTTGTCTATACTCTTGCTTTTGATTGATGAGATGAGTGGGTACAAAGTTAAAACTTATGTAGGAGAACGATTAAGAATGCCTTCTTGATCTTATGGAACATTGGGATGTGAGATGGAACTGTGAGATGATAGGAAACTTTTTCTCTCTCACTTAGCCTAGGGTGGCCGAATTCTCCTCTCTCCCTGTGCCTTATGCGTGTGACTCTCTAAGAGTTACTATGTAGTTTTTTCTCTCATATATCTTAGATATATGGGACCCAAAACTGCTAACCCTAATCCAATTAGGATTGGGTTTGTTCTCTAATTTGGGGTTTGGATGTATTTTTTATAAATATATCCAACTCATGAAACTTGATATAAAAATACCAACTTATGTGTAGAATTATTATTTTATACAGCTTCATGAAACTAATTTCACAAATACCACCAACCAATTAATGAGCTTAATTGAGCTAGACAAGGGACTTAATGGATTCAAATAATCTAAGCTCTAATAATATGATAAATACATAATAACTCTTATTATGGTATTTATATAAATATTATTAGTAAATGGGACACCACTAAAGGTTCAGTACTGCACTCTTAGATTAAATGTTATGTTTATTATAGAGATTTAATCAACTAATCTTGATTAACCGATTCATCTAGCATATTCTATACAACATATAGAATCTCTATACAATGCCGTAGTTGGATAAGTGAAATTACCGTAATACTCTTCTAACACCTATTTACCTTTAAGTTACCATCTTTCTATCAAGGAATAATATTGTCGATAATTTTGTTCTCAATGGCCATTTAGACAAAATTATCAACCAATTCACAAAGTGAATACTAAGATCTTAGATTTAATTATTTCATGAATCTTGAAAAAACCTAAAGTGGCATTAATGTATAGTGTCCTTAACTATTTGATGTTCCCACCAATTCATAAGTCATAACCTCTAATATGTTAGAGTTCGCCTCTAATTTCATAGAGATTAGTCTTTTAACAAATCAAAAAGCTATAACCCATGAAAGCAAGTCCAGGCAAACATCAAGGATTAAAATCTATATACTAAAAGCTAGTGTGTGATAATATAAGAATTGAGTTACGACACTCCAATTCTTTGTATTACCTGGTCCAGTTCAATACACATAACTTGTTTATATTGTATTAGTATTTCTATCAGAAGTTAGATACTTCAATGATTTGAGACACATCATTCCCGTTGAGATAGACAAATACTACAACCTATAGTAAATAAAGTATTCCATCTTTATTTACAGATTGTAAACTTCTTCATTAGACTTAGATAAAGAAACAAGTCTCCCCATAATTAACACTTAATCATGTTTGTTTCTTTATACACATATAAAGTCATGGAATCTTTTTCAGATGAATAAACTATTCAACTAAGATAGTTTAATCTAGCAAATATCATAATTGTGTATAAGAGAAAGTTGTTTATACTTAAAAGGGTAAAATTGGAAATATGCTTTTTCAGGCAAAAATCTCAACAGGATGCTACCCGCGGGAAGTCGAGGGACGTGGGGACTAGCTTAAAGGATAGAGTGTCCTAACTAGAGTCCAATTTGGGCACGTTGGGTGAGTGAGTAGATGATCTAGATGGCCGTTGCCACGATTTAGAGACTGAGGATACGAAAATCTACAACGGGCATCGAAGATGCACTTGGTGGGCTAGAGGCTGACTTAAGGCACGAGATCGAGTCCCTTCATTCAGAGATTGCCTAGGTACGAGATCTCTTTTAAAGATAACTCACTAATGTTTTACTTAGAGTAAATGAGATGGGTGGTGATCTTACTTTGTGCAAGCGAGTGGTGGCTACTGGGGTGACCATCACAACAACTATTGAGGCAAGAAGATCGAGGTACTGAAACCAATAACCCTCAATGGTACTTAAAATGCTCAGAAATTTGAGAACTTTCTATGGGGACTCGAGCAATACTTCGAGGCCACCAGTGTGACAGATGATGCCAGTAAAATTAAGAATACTTTCTTGTATCTAACTGATACCGCCATACTATAGTGGAGGCAGAGACACGGGGAGATGTAATGAGGGGTATGCACCATAACCACTTTTGATGACTTTGAGAGAGAGCTAAAGAGGTAATTTTTCCCTAAGAATGCTGAAAAAGAGGCGAGAGGTCGTCTTCACTGTTAGAGACTACATAAAAGAGTTTACCACACTCTTGCTCAAAGTCCCTGACATTTTAGATAAAGATGCCATGTTCTTATTCATGGAGTCTTCAGAATTGGGCCAAGTTAGAGCTCAAGCGTCATAATGTCCAGGACTTGGTCGATACTATTATTGTAGCCGAGAGCACTGTTAATTACTCTACCAAAAAAGAACTTTCTAAGGCTAAAGACAGGAAAGGTAGTAGAGCAAAGAATGGGGGAGAACAAACAAAAGGGGGAAAATGGAACAAAGATTGTTCCTCCTACAAGCACAAGGATAAGGGTAAGGAAAAGGAAGATAATGACTTCTTCAAGCCAAGAGTTAAATACTTGGGCCACATTGGGCATGTAAGTATCCCAAGAAGAAAACTCTCAATGCCTTAATTACCTCTGAGCCAAGCCAAGAAGGGAAGGAGGTGATAGAGAAAATGGTGGTATACGTGTTGGTTCCTTACAACTTCTTAATACCTTGCAATCAGCTCCTAAGTCACAAGCTAATGGCCTACTCTTTATGGATGCAACAATCAATGGCAAGGCTACTAAATCCTTGGTTGACATGGGTGCATTCCATAACTTCATATCTGTTGAGGAAGCTAGGTGGTTGGGCTTGTTGGTATCCAATGGAGAAGGCTCCTTCCAGGCAGAAAATTCATTAGCACGCCCATTCATGGGGTTGTTCATTGTGTCAAGGCTAGCCTAGGTGCATAGGCTGGCCAACTTGACTTATCATTGGTGCCTATGGACGACTTTGCGGTAATGCTTGGTTTGGAGTTCCTTGATATAGTGCAGGCATACCACGTTCCTTTTACCAACTCTATGTGCATCATGGATGGTGAAAAGCTTATGTGGTACTAATGGAACGGTCCACAAAAGCAGGAAATAAAGTACTCTTTGCACTTCAATTCAAGAAGAGCTTGAAAAGAGTGGAAGAGAGTTACTTGGCCATCCTAAAGGAGCACGATGATGAAGAGTTGGAACCTCAAGGTAACCTACCTATAGAGGTGCCTGCTGTCTTGGATGAATTCTAAGATGTGATGCTTGATATCCTATCCAAGAAACTTCCACGTAGGAGGGAGGTGGATCATGAAATCGAGCTCGAGCCAAGCACATGGACACCTGCGATGAGTTCCTATCGAATGGCACCTCCAGAGTTAGTGAAACTCTGGAAACAACTTGAGGAATTGCTTGATGCAGGTTTTATCAGGCTCTCTAAAGCTCTTTTTGGTACCCTTGATATTATTTTAGAAGAAGAAAGATGGCTCACTAAGGATATGCATTGATTATCAGGCTCTTGACAAGGTGACAATGAAGAACAAGTTCCCTATCCCACTTATTTCCAACTTGTTCGATCAACTTGAGAACGTTAGATACTTCTTGAAGCTTGATCTGCACTCGGGATACTACCAAGTGCAAATAGTAGATGGAGATATGCCTAAGACCATATGTATGATGAGGTATGGTGCTTATGAGTTCTTAGTCATGCCATTTGGTCTTACCAATGCACCTACTACTTTCTGCATCCTCATAAATAAGCTATTATGTCCCTACCTCGATCAGTTTGTGGTAGTCTACCTTAATGATATAGTCATCTGTAGCAAGACCGTAGAAGAGCACTTAGAACATTTGAGGAAGGTGTTCGAGGCCTTGAGGGAAAACTAACAATTCGTTAAGAAGGAGAAGTGCTCCTTCACCCAAGAGGAAGTGACGTTCCTAGTGCATAAGATAAATGATGGAAAATTTATGATGCATAAAGCTAAGGTGCAAGCCATCCAAGAGTGGAAACCTTCTACTAAGGTGCTAGAGTTGAGATCTTTCCTCAGACCTATGAACTATTATAGGCGGTTCATCAAGTCCTACTTAGCATAAGCAGTGCCACTTACTAACCTGCTCATGAAGAACAAATCTTGGGAGTGGACATCTGAGTGTCAAGTCTCAATCAAAGACTTAAAGAAGGCAGTAAGCGAAGAGCTAGTTCTCAGTTTGCCTAACCATTCTAAGGCATATAAGCTTCACATGGATGCCTCTGACTTTGATATTGGTGGAGTACTAATGCAAGAAAGATGTCTCATTACTTATGAAAGCCGAAAGCTCAATGACACCGAGAGACACTACACGGTGCAAGAAAAAGAGATGACTGCCATCATCCATTTCCTCAGGGCACTCACTTCACGATTATGACCGATAAAGTAGCTACAAGCTACTCTCAAACTCAGAAAAGTTGAGTCCCAAGCAAGCTCGGTGGCAAGACTTCTTGGTAGAATTCGACCATAAACTTAAATACAAGCCTGGGAAAGCCAATGTGGTAGTAGATGCCCTAAGTAAAAAGGTAGAGTTGGTCACCTTAATCAAGCCCGATAACACTTTGATAGAGAAAATCAAGGAAAGACTAGAACACGATGTTTTTACAAAGAGCCTGATGGCTCTAGTGACGAAAGGAAAGGCGAGATGCTTTTGGCTAAGAAACGGACTTCTTTATGTAAAAGGCAATTGATTGTATATGCCTAAGTGGTGCAATTTAAGGAAAGAACTTATTAAAGAGTGCCACGATTCTTTGTGAGCTGGTCACTCAGGTCAGAAACGCACTTTTGCTTTTATCAAAGCTATCTACGATTGACCTTAACTGAGGGATGATGTCAAGTGTATCTCTTTAAGTCTAAGAAACTTAAAGATACCCTCAACCTTTCCAATAAAATTCACAAAAAAAGATATTTTGTCGTGGAACACCATGTTTTTTGCTTTTGTGAAATCCAGGCTAGTTGAAGATTTGAAGAAAGTGTTCGATCAAATGCCTGACTGAGATTTAATTTCACTTGACACCATCATGTGGGTCCTTCTAGAAATGGGCATCTGAGAAAGGCACTTGACGTTTTTGTTAGAATGGAAAGAATAGGCTTTGAGCCTTTAAATTTCACCCTTATGAGCCTCTTACAGGCATCTTCTCAGTTATTAGAACTCAGACTTTGGAAAGTAAATTCACAAAAGAGTTGTTAATGGTAATTTGGCTAGGAATGTCTTTATTTGGAATAAATTGATTAATTTGTATGCTAACTGTGATGACATTGACCGGGCTCGTTGTTTGTTTGATTGCTTGGTGAACTAAAATGTCTTTTCCAGGAATTTGATGATTTCCTAGTATTTGAAAATAGTGAGCCTAGGAAATAATTGATTTGTTTGGGAAATGCAAGTGCAAAGTTTAAAGCCTGATCAAGTTTCAGTGTCAATGTTGTCAGTGCATAATTTTGGTAGAAGTTGGTGATTTGCCTTTTTTAATTACCCTCATTTATACATATTGCAAATTTAGAGTTACTTGATGCTTGCTTAGTTTTTGAAATGATAGCAAATCCAATGTGGTTTATTAGATTGCTATAATTAGGGCTTATTGTTATGCCCTACTCATTTGGCTCCCAAAATCTAAATGTTGTTGTTCATAGTCCTAAGATCCTCTATATATACTGCTCACCAAAAAGGATAGAGGAAAGCCCTAGAATGTGGTATACACTTCTAGGATGATTAAGAAAGGTCTTGGCCATGTTGGAAGACTCTAAATGGCACTACTAAGTCCTAAAAGGCTCTAGACAAGGCCGGATAGTACTAAATGGATTGAGACGGTCCTAGAAGCTCCTAGAATGACTTGGAAGAGCCAAGATGGTGGGTAAACCTCCTAGAAGGATCTAGGCCATGCTTCTTCTAGATTTCTCTATGTAAATATCTTTATAGATATTACTACTTAATTTGGGAATATTCTAAACTCTTTGTAAGATCATACCGCTTGGCATGATCATAACCCTTAGATAGTTTAGGCTTTGCCTATATAAAGTACCCTTTGGATTCATTTGTACACAAGTCTTAGTTGTAAGAGTTGTAAGTATTCTAAGAGTAATATAAGGCTTTCTGTGAAATCCCTTAAAAAATTGTAAGCACAAATTGGTCTTTCAACCTGATATATATAAAATAAAGGCTTTGCCTATATAAAGGATCTTTTGGATTCATTTGTACACAAGTCCTATTTGTGAGAGCTGTAAGCATTCTAAGAGTAATATAAGGCTTTCTGTGAAATCCCTTAAAAATTTGTAAGGACAAATTGGTCATTCGACCTGATATATATATAAAATAAAAAAATTAAATTATTTGATGAATTTGGGCAGAATTGGGTCTAGATACATTTGGGTAAAAATGTAAGAAAAATTTGAAAATTTGGGATCAAAATGTAATTATTCAAGGGTAGTTTTGAGAAGATTTTCAGAAAACTGGGTCCAAGTGCAAATAAACAAAATAATTCCCAATTAACCAGGGCATGACATGTGGCACTGCAGTTCGAAAATTGCCCATAAATCCCAGTATTTTCTCTTTCTTTTTCGATTTAGTCCCCGAAGCAAAAACCCAAAACTCGAAATCTGGCGAAGCTCTATTGAGCTATCTCCGGCCTTCGTTGCCCTGCACCACTGACCGGCGTCGATGTCCCTATGTCCGATGAAGCTTTCGCCACCAGAACTAGCTGCATCGGAGCTCACAATCGCAAAAAAACGATGAAAAACACCACAGATTCTTTTGCTCGCCGGAGCCGATTCCGACTACCGTTTGCCACAAAACCGGTCACCGTGGACTCGTCTCCTCATGAGCAATCCGGTAGCATGTACCTTATTTTTGTTCCGTTCGATTTTAATTTCGTTGGACAATTTTATGCCTAAATAGTTAAGGAATTGACTTTTTTATCGGACCGTTAGATTTTAAAACCAATATCATTTTTGGAATCTATGTTGAAAATGATGAAAAATGAGATATATTTTGACTATGTACTGAAATAGGCCCGATAAACAAAATCAAATGGCTCAGATTTGCCTCCATTTTCATACCGTGGGGCCCGCATCCAAATTGGACATATTATATGTCTAACATAGAGTTTTTTGGTGCTCTAAATTTAGTGGTGAAGTCTGTTTCATGATTTGAAACTCCGTTTGAAAATCAAGTTTTCAAACCAAGGAACTAAAGGTTCGAAAACGACATCCGCTCTTCTAAACGACACCCAAATGATGCCAAACTTTCTCTATAGCCTTGTAACACTAGTTTGATGCTCGATTGAGGTAAGATTCAATTACTTGATCTTCAAATTGGTTTAATTTTGATTTTCACATATTTTTGGTAAATATGGAATTTCATCAAATGATTTATAAAAATTGTGTTTATATCTGTTTTGACCTGATTTGAAATATAAACTACTTGAGAGGTACATCACACTGGTTGGCATATCATATATATACCGTTTGAAGCTATTTTTTGTAGAAAATTGGATTTTTAGGTTTTGATAAAATGAATGTTATAATGCCGAAATTGTTAGAAAATCCAATACGATTTGAGGACTAAATGTTGTTTGATTAAAGAATACTACATAGATTATTTTGAGATTTTGTGGAAATAGTGTATATTTTTATTCTGTCATTCATATAACATTTACATACATTTACATATTTACGATGCCCTACATTTGGTAATCGGACTTACGGCGCCTCTTTAGATGGCTCGAACTTACGAGTGATCTACTAGGACATCATGACTGCATATACAGTTATATGTTGGCTTGAATATATATGTACTGGTTTTGATGGATGTTTTACAATAATTTGGAATGTTTGAACTATTGGACTATGATTTCCACTTGGATTTTATGGACTGTTTTGAGTGGACTACTAACCATGTAGGACTTTCAACATGAGTATATTTCTTATATATATAAAAACTTGTAATCGATTTTCTACTGGGCATTAGCTCAACCCCTTCGTTCCCTCAGGTGGCACTCAGTGTGATTTGGACAAGAAGAACTAAATCGAGAAATTTGCAGAATAACTAGTTTATTTACATTTTGGTAAATTCCTACGAGACTTATGAAATATTTAAATTTGAGTAGAAATTTGGATTTCATTAAACTTTATAAACTAGAATATGAGATCTAGACATGGATTGTATTACTTGTGTCTATATTTGAGTGTGAGATGATTTGTGATGTATGACTATTAAATAATTATTTTAATTACAGTCTATATTCAATGAGTGACACATAATCATGGGATTTTATTTTCAAGTAAGTATTTTATTGAAGCCAATTTTGAAAAGTTAGAGACTCCGAGGCAAAATTTTGAATTAATTGAGTCATTTTTAAAAAAATATTTTTTTTTGAATTTCTATTTTATGAAACACCTATTCTGCCACTGACCATGGCCTCGGGTCGTGACACTTTGATTCAGTCAAACTCTCTTATCTTTTGCCACTTTATCTCAAAACTTACTCTAAGTCTTTTTCTTGAGTATTGATAGGCTGACTTAGTACGACGGATTGTACTAAGTGCCGCACTATTATCTAGTTTGAGACTAAGGTCATGACATTGTGCACGAAATGGACAAGATATGAAAGACTTGGCCATCTATGAACGAATGTTGGAAGAAAACGTGAACCGGATACATTACTTTGGTAGATGTTTTATCTGCTCGTGTCCATTCTAATTTGGTTGAGAAAGGTTAAGACTATTTTGATTCTGTCAATCACAAACGTGGAATGACACCTGTTTGGACCATTACACATGTGATCTATCTCTTAGGTTGATGGGATCACATAAATAAAGATTTAGATCTTGTCAAAAGCATGCCCCAGGAAGCAAACATCCTAATATGGTCCACCTTTCTGTCTGTGCAACGAAAAACAACATTAAAAACACAGAGATGTCAAGTGAGCATCTTTTTAAATTAGACCTTTCAATGCTAGACCTTACATTATTTCTGTGTAATATGTATGCCAGCTTTAGAAGACGGAACAATGTGGCATCCATTAGATCTCTAATGAAGAAGAATGTAAAAAAGTTCTTCTGGAGATAGATTCATAGAGAGGTTAACATATATTGGTTCGACAAGGGCAGGAAGCTGGGTTTACTCCTAATACAAACTTAGTTTTCCATGACATTACATAAACAGAAAAATTGAGTCAATTTGTTACCATAGTGAGATCCTTTCCCTTGTGTTTGGATTGGTTAAGAAAATTCAACAATGGATATTATTGGATCAGTTTTTTATTAGCTGTCCACGTGTCCCTGAACTGCTGATGCCGTATCCTCTAACTGTCCATGTGTCCTTGGTATCCCAAAGAGCTTTTGACTTCAGGCAGGATCGGAGAGGCGGGGGAGGCCACCTGCAAAGACTCTCAGATGCTTAAGTCAGTTGTTTATCTTTGATTTAGGGCAGCAAAGATTTTGTTTTTCTTTGTATAAGTATATCTTTTAAATATTTCTTTTTGTATGCATACATGCCTCTCTTTTGGGGATACATGCCTCATATATATAGTCCTGAAATTATGAACCTCATGGTTCTCAATCCCAGGACCGAGTACCTTTTTTCATCAGGACTTACTCCAGAGATCACGGGCCGAGAATATCATGATTCTCCCTGTATCATCGCAGCCTAGTTTCCACTATCCCTTATGGCTCGAGTCTGTCAAGGGCGAGATTTGGACAAACTGCTAATCTGTCAGGACGGTTTGTCCCATGCGCACACCTACTCAAGATTGCATTAAATGCTCTGTCTGGGTCTGGAGCTATGAGTTGCTTCCCATCATAATCTGGTGGAAGACCTTTGGGGCTCCCGACCCTCAGCTGTCGAGGTAAGAATCGGACTGGGCCGAGTCCATCCTGGGTCTGGGATGGGCTTGGTCCTAGCCTAGGATAGACCATGGGCCTATGTGGTACCATGTGCGACCCGTGTGGCTTTTAATTAGTCACTCTGAACACGTGTCAGACGGTGTGCCCCGTTTATGACCTGTTCTGCCACTTACACGTGGTGTATGATTTAGGAACGGGTCTCACAACTGCCCCCATTTCCTAGTTGATGGATTCGTATCCATCAAGTGGGGAAATCGTTTCTCCATTCCTCCAATTTGAGGGATACACATGGCTCCCCAATTGGCGATGCGGAGGCACGCCATCCCATGTCATAATTTTTTCAAATTTCGAAATTCTGACGCTTCAGTCTTCCTTGCTCTGCCCTTCTCCAGGAAAAACTCTTCGGCTCTCTCTCTATAAAAGCCGCATTTACGCTCATTTCTTACTTTACCAAAATCTCAAAGTATTTCAGCTTTCTCAAATCTTAGGGTTTTCACATCTTCTTTTTCCTAGAACCTTTTGTCTTCTTCGATCACATCTAACACGATGGCCCTAGAACTGAGTCAGAAACTCCATCCAATCGCGGATTCCGAATTAGGGTCGTTGAGAAGGCAGCTCTGCCTCCCCGGCGGAGTCACTTTAGAGAGGATCGATGGCCCAATGGACTGGTTCCTTTACCCCTCTCCTCCAGAAGGCTCCATCATTCTGGGAAGGTGGCATCTAGAGTGGTTGCGGTTTCCTCTCCCTCCTTTGGTCCATCAGTTCTTTAGCCTCAAGGGGATTCATCCAATGCAGCTCAATGCTAAAGGAATCATGATCTTGATGGGGCTTTCCGCCCTGTCAATCCTCTATAACATACATATAGACCTGGAGGTGGTCTTTTACGCCTATAAGCTCACCCTCATCCCTAAAAAGAGCTCCTACCCCACTTTCTACCTTTAACTGCTCCTGGGACACCATATTTTCTAGGGCTTGCTGAGGTCGGACAAGTAATGGGACTCCAACTCTAGGCTGTATGCCGTCGGAGGGGCGTTGTGCTCTTCTTTGGTGAATGGGGAGTACTTCCAAGTTCCTTTATTTTTTCTACAGAGTGAGTACTAGGTCCTGATTTTTGGGTATGTGTTTACCTCATCCGTTATTGCTCACGATATTTTTCCTTGTGCAGCCTCTGTGGAAGAAAGCAGATTTAAGCCGCAATTGTCAGCGGGGCAGCTCAACGAGCTGGAAGGGATCGTCATCTTTGGTTCCCCTGGGGATTGCCGACACATCCAGGTCACCCTAAACTCCTAGGTTATGAATATGATGCCTAGGATGATCTCATACCTTCCCTTCCCGCTGGATACCTGGGTCATCACAAAGCACTTGTGGAGCTAGCTTGACACCCTGGCACTGAACAGGTTCCATCATGATGAGCAGAGTCGCATCGCCATGGTGGGTCATCAGGTTACGGCATCGAGCTAGCTGGCGGGTCCCTGCGACCTAGTGGCATCGACTAGCCACGACCTCGAAGAGGTTGTAAGGCTCGTGGCCGAGGAGTGCATCACGCTCTGTAGAGAGGAAACCGCCGCCCCTAAGAGATTTAAGGGTGAGTTCATTTTCGCATTCTGGAGCTTCGTCGATCGGGTTATAGCTCTGTTCTAACTACGCTGATTGCTCTTTATAGGATCTGATGCAGGCCCTTCAGTAGACCCCTCTCCAGTCAAGGGAAGTGTCGCTGCGCACAAGGTTCGATCCAATGTATCCGCTGGTCAGCGCCTTGTGGTGTCTTCAGAGGACGACGCACCTGCGGTCCCCTCCTCCGGTGCTAGCGGACCTCCGACTCGAGAGACGACGGCCATAAAAGTCGTTTATGGCAAGGGGCCACCCTCGAGCCTGCCCGGGGAATCTGCTGCTCCGACCTCTTCCTCCCCCAACTCGGGCTCTAAGACGAACACAGGGTCCGGTGCTGCTTGTCCCCATAGGGAGATTGCTAATCTCAGCAGGGGGCTTCGAGGTTGAAATCTCAGCTGTCTTCCCCTCCCCTGGTCCCAATAAAACGACGTCACGAGGCCGACTCATCCAAAAAGAAGGAGGGCCCGGCGTGGAAGAGGGGCAGAATTGCCCCCTCTTCTGACAGTGATGACGATGGGGCCACGCTGACCCTCATGAGGAGGAGAAGGTCTGTGCACGGAGGCTCGTCAGGGGGTACTAGTCAAGACAAGACCAAAAAATCACAATCAGGCGGGGCTCCAATGGGGGTCGCAACCGAAACTGCCGATACAGCAGTAGTCACCGTGGCGTCTTCTGCTGAGGATGCGCCGACCCCAGTTGTCACTGAAGGTGTGCTTGTCGACGCTCAGCTTTCTACCGTTCCCACCACCACTGCTTTGGGAGCATCGAAAGGAGCTACAGGAGCGTGTCCAGTGGGAGGAAAGGGTGTCCTCGCAGTTGGCAGGATGGAGTCGCGTTCCTCAGATATGGACAATGCCCAACGAGAGGGTCCAGCTGCGGAGCCCGAGCTAGAGGCGCTCTCCTTGGAGAACGTTGAGTTCGTCGCCAGCTGTAACATTGCGTAGGTTTGGCTCGTCTGGCCGCCACCTCTATTTTTTGGCATCCTTGCTGAACACTGACTTCCCTTTCTTGTATCTTGCAGCTAGCCGCTGTCCAGTCCTTCAATTCTTCTCGCGTCAGGGAGCTGACCAGGGAGTTGAACTCCCATTCTGCATCAGGCATGAGGAGCTGGCTGCAAAGTTTACTGAGGCAGAGGCCGGCAGGCTCGCTCAATCTGAGGCCGCTAGGTTGGCCCAAGACGAGCTCAAGGTCAAGGAGCAAGACCTGCGAAACACAGGGGCGAAGATGGGGCTGGCCTTCATCACTCTTGATAGGGCCGTTGATGATGCCAAAGAGGCAAGGAAGGCGAGGTGAAAGCCAAACTGGAGGCCCATTCCCTTCAGTGCAGACTCGACCAATCCAATAAGATAAACCGATATCTTTGCTTGGATCACAAAAAATTGATGGGGGCTCATGTAGAGCTGCCTCGCAAGCACAGCGAAGATCTCGCCAACATTAACACTGTTTTGGTTGACTTGTCACAGCGGCAAGTAGAGCTGAGGCTGGCGACGCTGAGAGATAGACTGGCAGACATGGAGAAGTTGAAGACGAGGTACCAGAGGCAGGTGGATGTCCTTTCTGTGAAGAGCTACAGGTCTGGCTGGGAAAATAGGGAGTTCGAAGGCCACACGGAGGTGGTAACACCAGACCAGTTCGATGAACAGAAAGGTGTTGAGAGGGACCATTATTCCATCAAGCACTGCATGCAGTAGCTAGGAGATGAGATCAACATCGTGTACCCTGCTGATGTGCTGAAGATGCTCAATGAAGAAAAAGACGGGCCCTCTCCATCCGCCTCTGTTGCCAAGGAGATCGTCCTCGCTTCCGGCCTGCTAGAGCAAACCTCGGAGGTTCCTTGCAGTCAGCCTGATCTTAGGGCCTCAACTGGTGATAGGTCTGACGCGGTCATTTTGTCCAGTGATGACTCCGACCCTGGCACGCTGCCCTCTGCCAAAGCTGGACCAAGTGCCGAAACCGGCCGCGCTCCCCTGGCTGGAGGTAATTAGGGCCTCTTACTCAGTATATTTGTAAAGTAGATGCTCGTTGGAACCATTTGTTTAATTAATAGAAAACGTGTTATTTTTCCAAGTTTATTCCATTCTCTTACTCCTTTCGTTAACCGCGTTTAGTGTTAGGGTCAGATATCGTATATGATCTCATTCCTTTGTCGGCTTTGCGGCCGGCATTTGGGTTTGACTTGGCTGTATATAGTTTTGAGTTCTTAGTGAATTCTCCTCGTACTTTAATCGATGAGATTAACTTTGGAGACTGGGATGTGAGTTTTGGCCCATCCGGTTTTGAGGATGTATAACTTCTGTTATGACTTGTCTTGGCAGAATTCGACCTACGCGTGTGGCTGGACTTCTCTGACCCCAAATAGGAACGCACCAGGAACCAGTTCCAGGGGTTGGTCGACCACTGTTTGGACCCATCACTGCAAAGGAGACGGCCTGGACTCAGCTCTCATCGGGAGCGAATAGGGCGCTACCACTCTGATGTGTCCCTACGAGTCTGTTCAAGACCTGCCTCTTCTAAGTAGAGCTTCCGGATGTGCGTCCATGTCAACCATGCACTTTGTACTTTTAGGAAATAATAAACAGAGTTTGATTTTAACTTCTGTCTTCATGCCTAGTCTTGTACTGGACTACTTCCAACGGGTAGGCTCTAACTCCGTTCATTCTCAGTTCACGCGTAATTAAACCGCTCTCTCGGTAGGGTCTGCTTCCAATGGGTAGACCCTGACCCCGCTTTCCTTTGTCTCATATGTGGCTAAAATGCTCTCTGGGGAGGGTCTACTTTTGATGGGTAGACCTTATCCCCGCTTTCCTTCGTCTCGCACGCGACTAAAAAGTTCTCTGGGGAGGGTTTGCTTCCAACGGGTAGACTCTGTCCTTACTTTCATTTAGCCTGTATAGCTAAGGCACTCCTTAGAGAGGGTCTACTTCCAATAGGTGGACCCTGATCCTGCTTTCCTTTAGCTTTTCGTATAGCTAAGATGCTCCTCAAGGAGGGTTTACTTCCAATGGGTAGACCCTGTCCCTGCTTTCCTTTGAGGGTAGGTCGTAAGCTTTTGCCGCGCACTCTTTCTTTTTCGTACGTTTTCTCGGGCCATCGGCAATCCTTTTATTACACGATGTGATTCCCATAGTACGATCATTTCTGAGGTCTGCTGGAAAGTTTTTGGTTGCGCAGCTTTTCCCTCTTCGTACGTTTTTTTGGGCCATCGGCAAGCATTTTAGTGCACGATGTGATTCCTATAGTACGATCGTTTTTGAGGTCTGCTGGCAAGTTTTTGGTTGCGTAGCTCTTTTCTCTTCGTACATTTTCTTGGGTCGTCGGCAAGCGACGTGATCCCCGCAGTACAATCATTTTTGAGCTCTACTGGCAAGTTTTTGGTTGTGCAGCTCTTTCCTCTTCGTACGTTTTCTTGCGTCATCGGCAAGCGACGTGATCCCCGCAGTACGATCGTTTTTGAGGTCTACTGGCAAGTTTTTGGTTGTGCAGCTCTTTCCTCTTCGTACTTTTTCTTGGGTCGTCAACAAGCGACTTGATCCCTGCAGTATGATCATTTTTTAGCTTTGCTGGCAAGTTTTTGGTTGTGCAACTCTTTCCTCTTCGTACGTTTTCTTGGGTCGTCGACAAATGACGTGATCCCTGCAGTACGATTCTTGATTATGTGAATAGTGTGTGGGGTCTGCCACTGTGGGCAGACCCCTTTTCCATAGCAATCCAAAGGATAAATCCGTGTAGCAGAAAACTTGACCTGTTTTGGAATTAAGCTTCTTAATAAAATAAGCATTTACACGGGTCTTACAACATTTACAAGCGTCTCACACGTGATACTTTTTCAAGTGCTAAGCGTTCAACGTGTTCGGTAGGCTCTTCCCGGTCTTGAGATCCACGCCATTGTCAAGTGCTTTGATCACCTCATAGGGTCTAACCTAATTGGAGTCTAGCTTCGAGGAATTCCTTTTTCTGACCTTCACGACCCAATCCCCGGTGTTAAATCGACGAGCGCTAACCTTCTTTACGTAGTAGGACCTGGCCTGCTGGTGGTATGAGGCTAAGTGGACCAGGACCATGTTTCTTGTTTCTTCCAGAAGATCTGTGTTGTGGCTTAACTACTGCTCGTTCAGTGGGGCATCTTTTACCACTTTGGAGCGAAGGGTCGGGAGGCCAATCTCGGTCGGGATCACAGCCTCCGACCCGTAGACCATGGCGAATGGCGTTCTTCCTATCGACCTCCGCTCCGTGGTTCGATGGGCCCATACAATGGCCGATAGCTCTTCTAACCACTTGCCTTTAGCTTCCTGCAAGTTCTTTTTTATATTGCTAAAAATGGCCTTGTTCGTAGCCTCTGCTTGGCCGTCTCCCTGAGGGTAGTTTACGTATGAGAAACTGAGCCTTATATTATACAGCTTACACAGTTCCTTGAGCTTAGCATTCTGGAACTGTGTGCCATGATCAGCGTGTATCTCTTTCGGAATCCCGTATCGACAGATTATATTTTTCTAAATGAAGTTAATCGTGTCTACCTTACTAACGGTCACGTAGGCTTCAGCTTCTACCCATTTGGTGAAATAATCTGTGGCCAGCAAGACATACCTTCTTTCCCTTGGATTTCTGGGGAGCTCTCCGATAATGTCCAGGCCCTATTTGGCAAACAGCCAAGGAGTTATATTTGAATGGAGTTCCTCCGCAGGTTGGCATTTCATGGGTGTGAACCTCTGGCACTTATCGCATTTCTGGACAAATCGGGCCGCCTTGATTGTCATGTATGGCCAGAAGTATCCAATTGTCAGAGTCTTGTGGGCGAGGATACGTCCACCAGAGTGGTTTCTGCATACTCCCTCATGGATTTCCTCCATCAGTTTCTGCGCTTCGATGGGACCTACACACCACAGCATCGGTCCCATTATCAATATCCTATACAGTCGCTCCTCCACTATCAAGTATCTGGCAGCCTTCAGTCTGATCGAGCTCGCTTCTCAGGGGTCCGCGGGCAGATTTTCCAATGCCAAATACTGGGTGATGGGTTTCATTCACCCCTCGTCTGCGGAGCTGGTTACAAATACATGGCGTGCAGAGGTCTTTAAAGGGTCCCTCATGCTCTCACCCTCTAGGAGAATCTCCGCGTGTTCAGCCGTTCCCCCTATCGACACGCTCTTAACTAGCTCATCGGCCTTCTGGTTCATCTCCCTGGGAATTTTTTCGATATTGAAACTGCTAAAGCGGGCTGTCACCCCCATTATCTTAGAGAAGTACCTGTGTAGTCTTGGCTTTTACTTCGAAGTCTCCCATGACCTGACCCGCGATCAGCTGCGAGTCGGTCTTTACTGCGATGCTCTCCACTCTGAAGTACAGAGCTAGTTCAAGGCCTTGTAGCAGTGCCTCGTACTCCGCCTCATTGTTCGTTGCCTAGAAATCGAGCCTCAAAGCTTTCTCTACTCTGAGTCCTGTTGGGGTCTGCAGGACTATCCCGATACCTGACCCCGAGGCATTCGTGGATCCGTCGGTATAGAGGGTCTAGGCTGAAAAGGGGCGAGGCTGAGACGTCTGGAGTGGGTCGTGCAACTCGCTGAAGGATTTGATTTCTACCAAGAAATCTGCCATGACTTGTCCTTTCTTCACCACTCGAGGCCGATACTCGATGTCGTATATTCCCAGTTCGATGGCCCACTTGGTCAGTCGTCCCGATAGGTTCGGCTTGGCCAAGATTTTTTGAATTGGGAAATCTGTATACACAGTGACCGAGTATGCCTCAAAGTATTGCCTGAGTCTTTTTTTAGCGTTGACCAAAGCGGGAACCAGTTTCTCTGCCATACTATATCGCATCTCGGCATCCAGGAGCATGCGGCTTGTATAGAACACCGACTTCTGCTTGCTGTCTTCCTCGACGAATAGCATGGCACTAATGGTTACTTCGGACACAGTTAAATAAGCATATAGGTGCTCTCCCTCTGCTGGGGAAGCCAGGATAGGCGGATGACTTAAGTATAGCTTGAGATCCGTCAGTGCCTTATCCTGCTCCTCCCCCAAGCGACAGTGGAGGTTCTCTTTAGGCACTGAAAGAAAGGCTTGTATCAGTCAGATATCTTGGAGACTTACCAGTTGAGAGCGGCTATCTTCTCGGCTAGGCGCTGGACCTCCCGAAGAGTTGAGGGTCTCTGCACGTCTATGATTGAGGACAACTGGGTCGAGTTGGCCTCAATATCCCTTCTACTCAAAATGTGCCCCAGGAACTGGCCGGAGGCCACCCCGAATGTACATTTCTTGGGGTTCAGACACATCCGATATTGTCTCAGAATCTGGAAGCATTCGTCTAGATGTTTCAGATGGTCTGACGCTTCTCTGCTCTTTACGACCATGTCGTCGATGTAGACTTCTATAGTCTTTCATAGTAGCCCGGTGAACATTTTGTTCATGAGCCTCTGGTAGGTTGCCCCTGTGTTCTTTAAACCAAATGGCATGCGTCTGTAACAATACTGACCTCACTTCATAATAAATGCCGTGTGGATCTGATCTTCCTCGTACAGGGGGATCTAGTTGTACCTAGAGTAGGCATCCAAGAAGCTCATCCTATCAAATCCCGCCATTGCATCTACCATTTAGTCGATCCTTAGCAGGGGGAAGCTATCCTTTGAGCAGGCCTTGTTCAGGTTGGTGAAGTCTATGCAAGTGTGGTCGTTGCCATTTTTCTTCTTCACCACCACCGGGTTGGAGATTCAGCACGGGTGTACGCATTCCATGATCAGGCCATTCTCCAGTAGCATCTCTACCTCCTTGTTGATCGCCCTGTTTTTCTCTGGCATGAACCTTCAGGGACTCTGCCTGACCGAAGGGAAATTGGGGTCTATGTTCAGCCGGTGGCAGGTGTGTGCGGGGTCTATCCCGAGCATGTCGTTGTGAGACCATGCAAAGACGTCTTTGTTCTGCCTCAGGAACTTCAATATCTCATTCTTTTCCTTCTCGGGCAGCAGGGCCTCGATTAAGACAATCTTCGTCGGTTCTGCTTCTTTCAAAAGGACCGCCACCAGCTCCTCAATCGTGGATTCTGGTCCATCGGACTCCTCTTCGATCCACTTCATGTATGTTGGCAGACGGTCCTTTGATTGCTACCTATCCCAGGCTGAGGTGCTCGTGCTCGCATCGGCTCCTCTCAGGGTGGTTGAAAAATATTTCCTGACGGAGGCCTAGTCTCCCTTGATATCTATCGTATAGGTACCATCCCTTGATAGACATCTTAAGACCTGATGGAGGGTGGAGGCGACCCCATGCATGGTGTGGATCCATCCTCTCCCCATGATGACGTTGAAGGAGGACTGGCAGTCGATGACGATGAAGTCCACATCCAAGCATCTCTCCGCAGCATAGACCTTCAAGGTCATGACGCCCAAGGGGTTGACCTTGGTACTGTCGAAAGTGAACAGCGGCTGACAGGTCGGCCTGAGCGTGTTTTGATTCAGGCCCATGCTCTCAAACGTGCAGAGGAACAGGATATCAACACTGCTCCCACCGTCGATCAGGACCCTTCTGACCAACGCGAAGTCGATTTGCAGCTTAATCACCAAAAGGTCATCGTGAGGCCGGCGCACCGTGGTCAAATCTTACTGGGTGAAGGAGATGGGGGCGGCAGAGGTGCAGCTTTCTCCCACTATCAAATGGTTTACGGAATGACCCATCCCCCTCAAGCGCTTCACCCTTTCTTGGGTCTTTTTGAGGTATTTTTCCTTTTTCTTCAGACCCTGGGTCGGCTCTGGTCTGCCCACGATGGTCGGCATTATCCTCAAAATCTACTCTCCTAATCCGAAGGCCTGGGTCTGCTTGCCTTTTTCGGGCCTGGTGGCGTCTTCCTGTGGCTGGGTTCTGCTGGCCTTCACATACTATTTCAACTTGCCGGCATAGATTGCCATCATAACCTGCACGTAAAGGTTGCGGTAGTTGATGGTGTCATGCTCGTGATCCCTGTGAAATTGGCAGTACCTGTTCCTATTTTTCATGTGGCCAGGAACACGAACTTGGGCGGGTCTTTGAAAATGCCCTTGTCTCTATTTTAGAGGTAGATCACGTCGATCGGCGTGTTGAGCTCGTATTTTGATAGCAGGTCACGAGACGCCTTCCTCCTCTTGTCGCCTTCTTGACCGCCTTGGGTGGGGGCTTCCCGTTTCGGAGTCAGCCCTTGGTCTGGCGCGGGCCTCTTTACCCCTTGCGGGGCCGGGGTTTGCACTGGCACTGTTGTTATCATGACAGAGGCTTTGGGTGCTTTCTAGCGGCTTTCCAACACCCTAAATACCCCTTCCGACTTTGCCTGGACGTTCGCCATATCGTATGGAAGGTTCAGAAGCAGATGGTCCGACAGCATCGATCCTGGCTATAGGCCCCTGATGAACGATCTGTGGGAGCTGTCTGAACCATAATAGGGCTGGTCCTGCCAGGGTTATGAAGAAGACTTTGCAGGTCACAGCCTCGTCTCTGGTTTCCAAGGCCATCTTCTGCTGAAAATGGTATATGTGATTGAGGGGGTCGGACTTTCCATCGAATGGCCTGAAGGTCAGGGTTGTGAAGTCTCTCAGCTTGGGCTCCATCTGGATCCAGTCAACGAAGGCTATCCGGATGATCCCTCGCACAGTTTGCTCTGCCAGATCATCAGGGGTCTGGTTATGATGGGCCCCGAGCCTCTTACTCAGCTCCGCCATCATTTCTTGCTTCCAGTTGGGAAGCACACCTTCTGGGTGTTCTTGGTGTTTTCTGTCCACTGCCACTCCGGCTCGAAATGGCCTCATCTGGCTTTATCGCTCCCCATGCATCCGCGATCTGGATGGGGCGGGAACTTCCCTCGGTGGGCCCCATACTCTTATTGGATTTCTTCGTCAAAATCTACCCTTCACTCGCTCCTGGCTTCGTTTGCCAGCAGCCCTTCGAGGCGGGCGTTATCTCTGCGCACTTCTGTGACTTCTTCTCTTAAACCCAAAATGGCCTCGTGGGCAATCTCTGCCTTCTGGTTTGCTTCTGCCAAGGCGGCGAGCATCTGGTCTAGCTTTTGCTCCAGACCCGGTTGTGCTTCCCGGGAGCTCCCTTCGGCGTCGGGACATATGCTCCTGGTTGCCATTCTCGAAGGTGCCATCCTATGTTGTATGGCCTTTTATTCGGGGAGAGCACGTTCATGAAACTCCTACTCTTTTTCTAACACTCAACGGTTTCCCACAGACGGCGCCAAACTATTGGATCAGTTTTTTACTAGCTGTCCACGTGTCCCTAAACTGCTGATGTCATATCCTCCAACTGTCCACGTGTCCTTGGTATCCCAAAGAGCTTTTGACTTCAAGTAGGATCGGAGAGGCAGGGGAGGCCACTTGTAAAGACTATCCGATGCTTAAGTCAGTTGTTTATCTTTGATTCAGGACAGTAAAGATTTTGTTTTTCTTTGTATGAGTATATCTTTTAAATATTTCTTTTTGTATGCATATATGCCTCTCTTTTAGGGACGCATGGCTCATATATATAGTCCTGAAATTGTGAACCTCATGGTTCTCAATCCCAGGACCGAGTACCTTTTTTCATCAAGACTTACTCAGAGATCACGGGCCAAGATTACTGTGATTCTCTCTGCATCATCGTAGCCTTGTTTCCACCGTCCCCTATGGCTCGAATCTGTCAGGGGCGAGATTTGGACAAACCACTGTTCTGTCAGGACTGTTTGTCCCATGCGCACACCTACTCAAAATCGCATTAAATGCTCTGTCTGGGTCTGGAGCTGTGAGTTGCTTCCAATTGTACTATGGTGAAAGACCCTTGGGGCTCCCGACCTCTAGCTATTGAGGTAAGAATCGGACTGGGCCGAGTCCATCCAGGGTCTGGGATGGGCTCGGTCCTAGCCTCGGATAGCCCATGGGCCTATGTGGTACCACTTGCAACACGCGTAGCCTTTAATTAGTCACTCTGGATACGTGTCAGACGGTGTGCCCTATTTATGACCTGTTCTGCCACTTAATCGTCAACATGGTGTATGATTTAGGAACAGATCCCACAGATACTAATAAGGATAATGAAAAATATACTTGTCTGTGGTGATTGCCATCAGTTTATGAAGTTTGTATCAAGAGTTACTGGAAGGTTAATTGTGCTGAGAGATTTAGAATCCATCATTTTGTAGAGGGGCATGCTCTTGTAAGGACACCATTAAAGATCAAATTCTCTATAAGAGCACAAATTTTGTTGAGTTCAGAGAATTTATTGAAGTTTTGGAAAGATGAATACATGGTGAAATATCAACATAAATCTTATTGTATTTAATAGTATATCAAAATGAAAGCAACAAGTCTATATATCAAAATGAAAGCAACAAGTCTAACTTCTCCGGGACTAATTTGTTAAAATTCATTTGGTATTTTGATATTCTCACATTTTGACCTAGGACTAATCTAACATCACTAGAGCTAACTCAAAAGATCAAGACCACAACTTAAATACACATGATCTTCTTAAAGCATACTCGATGTAGAACTTGAGACATTATAGTTAAACTATTGCAAGATCCAAATAAGAAAATATAGTGAAAGCCTGCGTTGGTTCTTAATTTATGGATGAGAATATTAATATCAATGTAAGATGAAAATATTAATATCGGTGCTAATGTCAGGATTTAATTTGCTGATAATATTGATGTCAAAGATAATCTAGAATATTAATAAAATTTGTGTTAAAATACAAAATTTTCAAGTAAAACTCTGAAAATGCTACTACAATTAATTTGCAAAATTTCTATTCGTTTTAATTCAACAAATCTTATAAAAGACAATTAAATAACGGATTTATTAAAAAAAAGATTGATTTTGACTTCATATTATAATTTTAAAATTATAATGCATATGCTATCCATCAAATTGTTTGTTGAATATCTTTTATATTAGTATCTTATAAATTATAAGTAGTGCTAAGTTAGAATAAAAAAACTAAAATAAAAAATAATTTAGAACACTATTAACAATGCGATAATGTAGAAAACTTCAAATATCTTTAATATGAAAAAAAAGTGTTTTAAAGGTTACAACACTGTTGCAAAGATTCAATTATTACATACATTTATGTTTATATATCAAGTCCTCTTTATTGTGAGGAATAATGAGAATGAGACTTGATTTTATTTTTATTACTTTTTACTTTAAAAGAGAGTTTGCTAAAAAATTTCAATATGCATGTCAATATTTAAAAATGTCACTAATATTTTTATAATAATATCTAATATTAGCTTATTTACCACCTATTTTGTCCACATCAATATTTCTATAATACTATCAACATTTACAAGCACACGAGAAAATATATTTTCTCTCGTTGCTCATGTCAAAACTTCGGAAAAATAATAATAATAATAATAATAATAATAATAATGTCGCTATAATGCCGACAAAAATCATAACATTTTATGGTTTTCAATAGACGAGGTTCGTTCACTCAAATCAAGCAAGATGAAAAAATCTTTGTACATTTTCATAAATAGACATTTTTATAATATATATATATATACATATATATGATTTAATAGTAGATTTATAGGTTTAAAAAAGGACTTTTTACAAAAATTCAGGCCTAAAGTCCAAAAAATTAAAAAAAATCTAAATGGACTAAATTTTTTGAAAAATTTCGAAGTAATTTAAAAAATTATCACATTTTCAAAGTTTTTCTTAGATAGAATATTTTCAAAAATTATTTATAAAAATATCATTTTTCTTCAAAATTGATATTTTTCTATGGTATTCGAGATTGCCAGTTGATTATTTGGATAACCAATACTTGGACGTAATTAATCCGGTTACCTCATATAACTTAATTTATTACTTCAAATATCTCATTAATTAATAAAAAATGATATTTTTCTAAATAAATTTAAGACGTTGAAATTGTATCTGCGATTTTTCAAATAATTTCAAAATCTAGGATTTTTCATTTTTTTTTGAAAATTTGTCATACAAAATCAAATTTCCTCTTTAGAAAATTGGCAATTTTTTTCCCCAAAACTAGTGTTCATTAAATTCAACTACTATGAAAATGAGAAACAAAAGTGGGGAAAAAAAAACCCCTCAAATACTAAAATAGTGATTTCTGGTCTAGTTTCCTCAAAAAGGGGTCTTTTCACGACAACCATTGGAAGCCTAAGCCTTTAGGTGAATGGGCAATTTTTGGAACTCGCTAAAAAGATATCAGGGTTTTGATCTTTTGAAAAACGTCTTGGTTTATTAGTCGATATACGATCAATAAAGTAAATTAGATATGACATCAATATGTTTGAACAAGTTCGATTGGCCTTATTTAAGAGATTTTCAACTGAGTTTGAGTGTTTTAAGAAAGCAATGGCTTTAGATATGGCTTTGACTGGATACATCCAAGTAAAGCATGAGTAGTCATCAGTAAAATGAATATGGTAGTGTACAGTAGTTCTCACTCCTGATGTTTGTAAAATTGAGACATGAAGATCGTGGCTCAAAGTTTATGTACTGAAAACAAACATCCACTCTATTTTGCTCTAAGCATCCTTGGCTTAAAAGGGAGGTAATTAGGCTGAGCAGCAATTTGGAGGATGGTATTAGATTTAGAGTATATTAAGGAAACACAATATACACACAATGATGATGTGTCATTAATTTTAATCCCATAATATGTAAAATAGAGCCCAATTATCTATGTGAGTCGCATATCATTGTGTATATATTATGTGTGTACTTAGCATTATTTTTAGATTTGTAACAGTTTCTGGCGGTTTTTCTAATGAAAATTACAATGACAATGACTAAACTGCTATCCATGAAGAAGCCAGCCCATCAAGAGGAGAGTTTCTGTAGAGGCCCATTTTGGGTCTTCTTAAATAGGCCTCGTTTATGGCCCAATCAAGCAAGCTAAAAGGGATGGCCAAGGATTGAGTAGCCCATTGGCAAATGGACCTATCTAGGACTAATTTGGGCTGAAAAGACTTTTCCACAATTATTTTTCATAATCATTTTCTGGGAGTTTTACAATAATAGTGCCTACCTTATGACCATAAGTCGTGAAGAACAAGCACTAGTCACTAATACAGTGATCACTAATATTATTGACACTACCTAAAAAGTCATCCTATAAAATACTTCTAAAAAAGTCGTTTCAGCACAACACACTAAAGTTAGGTCTAGCCCATTTGCTAGGCAAACCTCTAAAGAATCATACACTTGTTGCTTCTCACTCTGTGTGGAGAAATAGAGGGATCTAATGAGCTATCGATCATATAACATTATAACAGTCCTAAACTAATCGTAATGAAAAATAGTAATAAAAGAATTATTTTGCCCCAAATTACTCCTATCAAGTTACAAATCCTCTCTGCGCGTCTCCTTCAGCAGAATACCAAGTGTTCATTAACTCATTGTTGGGTTTGCCTTAGCATGTGGTACAAACGAAAAACAAGAAACACAAGAAAATCTTTCTCTGCAAAAAGGTCATTTTCTGTTTGAATATGTCACCCTGTCGCATCATGTTTTCTTGACCCTAACCCTACTGTGATGTATTCTTTGAAAGGGCCTTTATCGTCTCTCTACCTGCCGACTAAGGCTAAATGGATTTTGATTTTTAATAGTTGATCTCTCACTAATAGGCATAAAACTAATACCACAAAAGCCAAAAGGACAGATAAAGACACAGGGCAACGAAAGAGAAACAATGTCTGCCTAATAGTTTTTTAATTATTTTTTACGGCAAAATATGTAATAGTTAGAGACAATAGTTAGCCTTTTCGAACCCAAAATTAATGCCCATAAACCGACTTGAATCAAATTCAAACCACCATTATGAAAAAGTATAGGGAAAAAAAAAATAAGAAGTATCACTGTCACGTTTGATTGGTAACTAAGTTATCCATTATATTATGCACTAGCAAGCTTGACTGCGGCAGAATTTAAGTCTAATCATAATTTGGTCTTATATTATTATGCGGATTTATACATGGCTTATTAATTACTAGTATATAACATTGTGTGATTGAAAAAATATATTTTTATATTTTTGCAAGGTAATCTTTGTCACAGGCAAATTGTAACACTCATTTCAAATTCAGTCCAAACTTCAAATTTCATATTGGGTTAAGAAAGGTGGTGCTGGTCCAGCCCCTTGTGTGTGTGTTTATTGTTTGCGACCATGCTTTGTGTCACTATTCATAGAAGTGTGTGCAACATTTAAACTGATGTTACAAAAAGAAAAAAGAAAAAAAAAAAGAAAAGAACCACACACAAATCTGTGGCCCAAAAATTTAACAGTCTTCAGAAAATTCAGACTGGCACTGTGGAATGACATGAAAATGAACAATGCCATGTGCAGACGACGGTCCCTTTTTTTCCATTATTTTAAGCTAATTTAACTACTAACTTAGTAACTTGTAACATTCACATGGATAACCAAGTTATTGTTTCCATCCTGATAAATTACCGAATTTCCTAAGTAGAATCTGGGACTATGATAAAAATCCAATCCCAATTAGGACCTTACTTAAATCTGCTTATTTTCTTTTTTTTGGTCATAAAATATTCAAAACCGTACAGACTGTATTATAGCTTAAACAATATTTTGAAATTAAGTCTCGTCTAACTAGTTAAGATCATACCTTGTTTAGATTTCGTTAGATTTATTACGTAAACTAATAATATTTAGATTGTTCTGAGTCTTGACTATAAGTAATGTTATAAAGCTATATTATCAAGTTAAAAATACACGTATCGTTAACAAATTTATTTTATTTAGGATAATTGATTTGCTTTCCAACATTTTTTTTTAAATAAATTTTGGTTAATGTACACTGGTGTGTGTTTCTGTATTAAGTGAGACACGTCAGCTATACTATATAAGTGGATGAGGAGACTCAAATTGTTAGCAACATCTTTTTTTTGTTTTAAAGATCATCATAGCTACCTTTTCAGATAAGAACATGATTTTTTATTTTTTTGATAACAACGTGACTCCTAAAAGAGGAATGCCAGAAATCTAATTTAATTGTGCATACCACTAATGATTCATGAACAAAAAATGTGACATATTATCTCCTATAAAATTCGTTGGAATTTATTACAAAGTAACTAGCGGGGAACAAAGAATAAGGTTCACACCTAGAACAAATCTTGATTGATTTTCGTGCCTTTTGGACCGTCTGTAGGAAATTTTCGACATGTGGGGTTCGGAAAGGTACCACGTGCGAAGGCCATCCGGCTTAAAAATATGAATAAACAAATCAACAAAATAAATCTGTGCTCAACTTGGGCTGGGTTTTAGGCTAACGATTATGGACTGGACTAGACGCCGCAAATCCTTGAGGCCCCTAATAAGATCTCTTGGAGGTCAGACTTTGACTATGGATTGGCGAGATCTTACCCACAGACAAATCCAAAAAAGAAGTCACCGTTGATGTCACTCCAGCCGATGGTTGATCCAACGGCTCACAGCCCATCTTCTTTTGATCATTTTTTTTTTTTAATTTTAGGTTGTCGGCAAAATCTTGTTGGAGCTACTCGTGGGACCCTATTTGTATTATGAATAGTATTACTTGCACTGTCTTTTTCACTTTTTTGTCTAGTTTCTTAACATTTGGATTTTATTATAGTTTCTAACATTGCTATATACAATATGGGAGGCTTTCTCTTAGGTTTTTTTTTTTTTTTTTTTTTCACCTTCACTTTGCGGGCAGCTCTCACCTCTTGGTCTATCCTTTCATGATCAATAATTTGCAGAATTTCAAGGGGCCATGAATCAATATGGTACGTATTTCAGGCCCATCAAACCTGCTTGGCCTAACTCCAATTTATTTTCAAAAGGATATCTAAAAAAAAATAATAGCTGAAATTTGAATATTTTGTAATTTAAATTCTTAAGTTTGGATTCTATAAAATAATATCTTAGAATTAAAATTTTTCAAAAATTAATATTCTAGATATATTTTTTTGATAAATTTTATGAACGAAAACTAATAATATCCTCCAATACATTAATCCATATTATTTATTTTAATTTTGAGAATATTATTATATTTTATCAGTTAAAATTATTTAAAAAGTTAAATTAGGTATTAATTTTCAGAAATTCGTAATCTCAAGAAATTATTTTACAAATTTCAGAGTTTAAATTGCAGAACATCCTAAGGGATTTTTTTGCAGTTTTCCTTTTTCAAAAATATTATAATTGCTTATATATTAAAAGGAAAAAAAAAAAACTTAAAGACTCTTGCAACTATAATTTTGCTTCCAAAAGTCATTGAAAAAAGTTCATAAACTTAGAAATGATCGATTGCTCAAAAGTTGACATTCATCGTTTGCTAAAAAGAATAAGAGTTGGTATTCATGTATTATCTTATACTCAAATTTTCTAATGTCTAGTTATTTTCATAGCTCTGATTGAATCTGTTATTAGAATTCTACTACTTTACAATATCGTATTTGACTAAAAAATTGAATTGTTTCACATATTTGTGGGAAAATATATGTTAGTTAATCTATGAGAGTAGTAGATTTCTTTTCAATTACGAATAATAATACATAAAAAAATCTTCTACGACCTGCTATGTGTATGAGAGACTAATGGATGATTACTGCACACTGAATCACGATTTTTTTATTTTTTATTTTTGGAAAAAAGAAATACTAATAAGTACCAAATGTGAGGAAGAAGAGAAACGGATTGTTTTATATCACTAATTATTGGAACATTAACTCATTTAGCAAAGAACGAAAAGTATATATGAAGAGAGAGAGAGAGAGAGAGAGAGAGAGAGAGAGAGAGAGAGAGAGAGAGAGAGAGAGAGAGAGAGAGAAATTATAGTCCAAAGTCTTGATTTTTTTGAGAACATGATATTTCGTTTCGACTTATTTAGAATTAGAAGTAGGTACCTCATACCTGAAGAAACTTTCAAAGGCTATGTCGTCCACAACTTTTTTGGTTGAAAAATAACAACATTATTTTGATGTTTTGTCGACCTGTTGTCGACAATCAAGATGAACCAATGAAAGAAAAAAGCATGAGATACTATAAGTTTTTTATTTAAAAAAAAAATTGCACACGCTTTGGTTTTTATCACCAAATAGACAAATTGAACATTTTGACCAGATATATTTCATCATGTTTATATGGTCCTCGTTATTGCATGCATGCATCAGAATCTTTCATTATACATTACCGTCTGTCTCTCATCATTGCTCCAAATAAAATTCATGATCGTACAAAAAAAATATATAGTGGGTATATGTCCAGATATAATCCCCTAAAAAGAAAAAAACACGTTCAGAAAAAAAAAAAAGTAATTAATGTGTTACATGTATGTTTTTGTAAATATTTTGTTGGTGCTAGTGGCTCTCTTGCAAAAAGTGGAATTTGGTTTGGTAAAACTCTGAGATTCTTGACAAATTCTAAAATATGGAAATAAAAAAAAAAAGAAGAAAAAAAATTGCCACATCAAACATTTCAAATGTACAAAAGTTTTAAATATGATGTGTTGCTTATTATGATTGTACATGAAGTATACGTTTTCAATTTTACCTCAGTCTTTCTTTTTGGAACCTATTTGGTAAAATAATATACTCTGAAATCTTAAATTCGTGTATGAATTCTACGAAGAATTAGCTGTCTAACCATGGGAAATATATGGAGCCACGTCGGCTCCAAAAGGGCAACTTCCCTAAATTTTATTTGAAAATAGTATATAATTTTTTTTTTCAAAATTAGTCTTTGTTTTATTTAAATTTGGCCTTTGATGCCCTATAAATTTATAAAATTTCAAGTACACTTCTCAAGTTTTGAGTTAGGACCTCTTACAATTAAAGCATATCTGATGTTTGTCACATTTGGTTAAATTCTTCGATCTACCCCAGGATATAGTTCTATTTTCACTCTTAATAGCTTTTAAAGTGCAAATTCTCAAAATAATTTTCCAATAAGCAAAAAGTCTAAATTACTCTTTGATTTTACTATGATAGTGTGTCACGTATTTTGTAAGAACTTGTCATAGACATTATGACTATGAGAAAAACTGAAGAAAGAAAGAGAGGAAGAGAGGAAACTTAGTCAAACTAGAGAGAGAAGAGGAAATTTAGTCAAACTAGAGAGAGAGAAAGAGAGAGAAATGGGCTGCCTTTGGGGCAAATTTTGAAGAAAATGGAGAGAGGAAAAAGTTGGCAAAAGTGAAAAGAAGTAATGCAAGGGATATTTTAGAAAGTGAAATTTTCTCACTCCACTTAGAACTATAATGCCATATTTTGTCCACTAGAATAGGCTTTGGAATGAAAAGATCATTCTTCCAATATTTGGTTTAAACTTACTTTGGGCTAAAGAATGATAATTTTTTTGCAATCTCAATTCTAATACTTGCTTGAATTAGAATTACACTCCCCAATTTATTGAATAATTTTTCCATTCCTTACTAAATTTTTCTTTATCCTTTTTGCCTTAAAATAAGATTCCTTCTTTACCTTCTAGTGTTGGTCAATCTGCCCCTACCACTCACCAGTGTTGTTATGTGTATACGCAGGTATCAATAGTAATTAGGCAATTTTTCTATTACTTTTTTGGTTTATTTAAAAATCAAATAAACTAATTTAATATATTATAGTTTTTTTCCATTTTAATTTTAATAATATAATTTAATTACATATTATTAATAAATAATTATAAATAAATTATAATTTTTTACTAAGTAAAATGATATAGTTTTTAATTTATTATATTCATACCTTTTTTGAGGTAATTATATTTATAGCTTTTGAATCAATTTTAAATCTTAATAATTGAACAATATATGAAATTTTAAAAATATAAGTATTTCAGTCAATGTATTAGTGATTCCATTCTAACGCAAACAAAATAATTATTATTCTAATATTAATTCCTAATTTTAACTAAATAATAGAATATTATTTCTATTCTTATATTAATTCTATTCGATTATGATTCTGATTATCATTCTAATTTCATTCCGTACACCAAACACAATATCGAAGAGTTATAAAATTCCGTAATGACTTACATTGCACGTGAAGTGACTAATTCCGTCCATTTCCCTTTATCCATAGTAATGACTTTACATTGTACGCTGTAAAGTTTCTTAAAATTAATTGGAGCACAAAGTTTGACGAAAGAGTTCAGTTGGACCATAATTTAATTTTATTTATCTAATTTCAGCAATTGGACTAAACCTTGTGTCTCTATAATATTAATTTATTATAATTATACATTAGATGAGACTTATGTAAGATTAAATCTAATTATATTCGACCAATAACAAAAAGACCATAATTATTGTTGCCTCTTTGACAATTAACACTGATGGCACCCATAACAATAATCTTAAAATGATAACGTGAATAGTAAAGTATCATCATCCTTAAATTGTAAAACGTTGAAAACCAAACCTTTCTAATTCTTGCCTTCTCTTTTCTATTAGTTGAGCATTGAGGCTTTAGAACATTCATAAACTTTTCAGTATTCAGCAATAGAAAAAAAAATTTTAAAATAATATTTTATAACAAATGTCTCTTTTTCACATCAATTTTTTTTTTCAAAAAAACCTATTTTCTACACCCATTTAGTAAATGGCGCTTTTTTTAATTTTATATTACTTAAATAGTTGTTTTTTAGTAAATTAACTTTATGTAAAATATATTAATTTTATGATTGTATATCAATTTTATGTATATTATATCAATTTTTTAATTATATCAAATATTAAAAAAATATAAATTTTAATGGTGTGATATAATATATTTCCTATGAAACTGATTTATTTTGGCATTTTTTTGATAAATTCAGCCATTTTTAATAGTATTTAAAAAATGGCCATTTTTAAATAATAACTCGATATTCGGCAATTTGGCTAACAAGCCCGAAAAATGGGGGAAAAAAGGCTAGAGAAATTTACACCTAATACCTGTTTTTATACTTTATTTTCATAAATACCCTTTTAATTAAAAGAGTATATTTACGAAAATATGGTTTTGAAAATGGTATTTATGAACTTTTTCCCAAAAAGCTATCTATCAAACTAGGCCCATACGCGTTCATGGAAAGCCCTATTGCTCCGACAAAGCCACGTTCGGCCCAACCAGAACAAATAGACAAAATAGGAGGAAATTAGTAAAATGGAAATATTACATTGACACCCCCTCGACGGATAATAATTCCAATGACAACTTGGAGCTAAAATAGAAAGGGTGAAAAATCTTTAGAATATTCACCACGTAGGTATGTTATTAATAATATATTACTATTAATAATGTGAAAATTTAATGGTTAAAAGATAATGTGAAATATAATGAGTGTAAAGGAGGTGTTTAAATTTAAATTCTAAAATTTGTATTTTGCAAAATAATACTTTAAAATTAAGAATTTGTGACAATTGATACTCTATACTGATTTTTTTTGATCATTTTAAGCAACAAAAAAAATATTAATATTTTTCATTAAAAATAGATTAGTTTTTATTATTCTCTTTAATTTTGATGGTATTATTATTTTTTTTACTTGTTAAAGTTATTTAAAAAATTAATCTAAGATATCAATTTTTTAAAATTTTTTAATGGTATTATTTTACAGAGTTCAAATTTCATGATTTAAATTGTAAAATACTTAAATCTCATAATATTTTTTTTACAATCTACTTTTTTCTTTGTAATTTTAAGGCATTAATTTGATTTCGGGATATGGCGTAGTTTTTTGTCTTTTTTGTCCAAGGATGTAACTACTATATTAACAAAATCAGGGATATCGGTGTAGTTTTCCAAAGAAAAGGGGTCGATATTTTGTCAAACTCTAATTTGATTCTTTCTTTTTTTGTCCAGGATTGTTACTATTATATTAACAACATCAGGGATATCAGTGTAATTTTTCAAAAAGGTCAAAACTTTGTCAAATTTTACGTTTTTTCTAAGAAAATATAAATAGATTCCTAATGCAATAGTTATATTTTTTTTTCTACATTTATAATATTTTTAAAACCGTTTAATAATAATTTAATTATTATTATAATTTAAATAGTTAAAAAATAAAGATAAATAATTATTATTTAATATTTTTTTATTAACTTTTATTATAAAAATAATATACATAATAAATTTTAATTCAATAAAATAATACTTAAAATAGACTAGATATAATATATTTGCTAATTTAAACTTTTTTTATTTTCGGTGAAGACAGCCGCAAATCTTGAAAATTGAAAAATATATTTTAGGAAGAGTAGAGAATTGAAAAGGAAAAGAAAAATATGGGACTCATAGACCTTTTTAAACCTTCTACCAAGCCTAGGGGCCAGTGTCAATTCTTATCTGATAAAAGTCTTGTGTAATCTAGTGAAGAAGCGTTGACGGGGTTATGCCGAGGGTGAGGAGAGGGGTGCGTATGAAGCATGCACGTGCAGTGACCTCCGCATGCCGACAGTCGTTGTTAATTGGTCGCTGTCTCCTTAGCGATTTTCTTTTTTTTTTTTTTTTTTTTTTTATAAAAAAAATTAAAGGAAAAAAAGGTGGGGAGAGAATTAAATTCGCTTTCGCTGTAGGCTGCAGCACCGTCACCAGTCACCACCTGCTGAGGTGGAAAAATGACAGGCCCACACGTTCCAAACGCGCTTCCTCCGCCGACGCCGTGGCCTCTCCCCCCCAGCTACATCGCCATGGAGGCAGCGTTGCACGTGACCACCCCGCACGTGTGCGTTTTTCAGTGCGTGAACCAGAACATCAGCATTTGCACATTTAATCACTATGGGTGTAATTTACGTGTGATTATCCGAGTACTGTTAAATGCTGATCGATTTATTTATTTTTTAATGTGAATATATACATCAAGTAATGTACTTGGAAGTGATCACGTCTTTTTCAAGCACAGAAGGGAATAAAAAAAAGTGCTCACGTCTTTATTATGACACTTCTATTGTCTTGTTTTTGTTTTATTTTATTTTTATTTCATTTTTGGAAACAAAAGTTGTGTGTCTGTCTGCGTATATTTGACTATGTCTTTGCTAGAGGTTGACAATTGACAATAGTGATGAGAACGAAAAAATCATAGAGTGGGAGGAATTAAAAGTTACTATTTATATTATATTTACAGAAAAAAAAATATAAGAACATTTATCAGTAACGATAAAAAGAGGAAAAAAAAAAAAACATTGATCAACCACGATCAAATGATTCACCAATTGCTGAAGAATAATAAGAATATTCTTAATCTCATTTCAAAAAAAAANTATCAGTTAATGATATTATTTTGGGTTATTTTTATGTTTACCCTTGAACTATATAATGTGTCTCAAAATATTCCCGCATATATCAACAGCTTTAATTTTGTTCCCTCGACCGATCGTCACTCTCCTTGGCAAATGTGTGAAAAATGACACTATTTTACTGATTTTATTCTCAAATACTTACCTGGATTTTCAAAAAACACTCTAAAATATGGTAACTCTACACATGCCATTTTCCCTCTTCCCTCTATTTGCATGACAAATCTAGTGATGATTTTAGTGGTTTTGAGGAGCAAAGTCCATACTTTAGTTCGTAAGGTATGTTAAGGCATCTACATAGTTCAAGGGTCAAATATTTAATAATCCTTAATTATTATTGCGGATGCTGGACATTTAAATTTCAATCTATTTTGAACATATTCCGAGAGAACCAATTTTAGATGGGTTTTGAGAATTAGTTATCTATTCCAATAATTTAATCTTTATGCAATAAGTGATTGGATTAATTCATTTTTCTCAATTGATTTTTAATTATGAAATCTGTTAACTGAACCAATTAATTAGTATTCAAATTATCCATCTATGGAATGGTTTAGATATTGAATACTACCTATTATTTTACCATGAGTTGCTTTAACTCGAACTCCTGCCCTTTGTTCAGAAGTCCAGATCCTTATTACTAGTCCACATGTTACTTTTGATTGTGATTAACCATTAGTTAACACGTTCTATTTTGTCATGTTCTAACACGTGGGGTAGAGTACATATATATATATATTGGTTGCAAAGAAGGAGCTTAACATTCCTATGTCCCACGAAATTGCGAAAAAGCTTGTTATATAGGAGATCAAAATGTGTAAATTAGATAGCAACAAGTCAGTCAAAAAGCATCCAATATACATATAGTCCTTTTCATGATCTGGATATATATAATAATTATAAGATCGTTCAATAATTAGTCTATAAAACCACAAACTTTCTAATCACAGGTGTTAATTAACTGTAGAAGTGCGCATGCCCCGTGGATAGCTATAATTAGACTATGGTTTTTGCTTTATCAGCTGGTAAAATTATCTTTTGCTTCCTGATAGAGATTATTATTCATTCTTTTTAAAATTTTATGAACATAAATAAAACGGTCCAAGGGCGGAGGTGATGATAGAAACATAAATATTGGAATGTTGTATATACTTTGACTTTTATATATCTCAATTATAATGGGCCCTATCATCATTGTACTAAATTAATAATAAACTTGCTTTTCTATCGGTTGCTGGTAAAAGTGGGGCCTGTTTTTTCACCATTAATGTAAATCAATATGATTATCAATTAGGAATACGCTGTCATTTTATCATGTGTGTTGCTTTTTTAAACTAGATATCGATCCGTAAATTTTTATTTAAAAGAAAGAAAAAAAAAGAAGAAATTATTATAGGAGTACTATAAGACGAAAAATATAGAGGGAGAATTCGGTGTGGAGTCAAATTGGTTATAACTAGCTAGCCCAGCAATGCAAAATCGATTCTAATTTACCTTAAAAAAATTAAAAAAAATCGGTTCTAATTAATTTGGCTAAAACTTGTATATTCATTTGGCGCCATATTTCTCTCGATTACTATGAATCTCATTCCTACCCTCAAATATATTTTATTTATCGCTTTGATATAGATATACACCTTTTGTTTCGAATTTTACTCCATGTGTTTATTGTGGACGAATGAAATCGATAAGTTAATTTGTTTATCAATTTTTTTTAATAAAAAAATTGGATACCTGTGGAACATATTTAATAGACTAAATGGTAAATAAATTATTTATCCAGGTAACTACTATATAAATAAGTCTATAATTGTATAAAAATATTGTTGATAGGCAATGACAAAGACTTCAGTAAGAGTATGACTGAAGTTCTTTATTAATTATATTAATATATGTTAATCAACATTAATAGTCATTTCGATAGTTGTAATTTTCGTTTTTGATGGGAAATAATAATAGTTGTGATTTTAGCCATGTGCTTAAATTGTTATAAATGAACCTACGTGGCATGTATTTTGCATACGCAAAAGGCTCAATCCTTTCTTCTATTTATTTATTTTTTGCTGGAAAAAGCTAAGTAAATAGAATTCATAATATCTAACGTATTTGGTTTGTGCTTTAAT
>JXTB01000114.1:207775-215275 GCA_002914805.1 Parasponia andersonii
GTGGATACCTTTCCCTATCAGACGCGTTTTGAAAACCGTGAGCTGCGGAGGGCGGTTTGGTCCAAGTGGCAAAGCGGACAATATCTGCTAGCGGGGTTCTTGGGCTGTTACAGTGAACCTTTTTTTTTTTTTTTTTAAGTAATGCTAAGCGATACCTTTAAGGTATCACCGTATAAAATATCAGTTTTTAATCTAATGATTATAATTTGTAGACTGAATTATATAAAAAACTGACATTTCGAATGCTACTAAACACTTTAAATGTCTAATCGTATTAATTTATTTTTTCCTCTTTTTATATTGTGTTCTAAGATATGTGTCAATATCTTATTTAATTAAGTGCAAATCACACAATAATACATAACTTGCATTATATTTTATATATGTATATGGTTGTCAATCCAGTATGTATCATGGTGCCTGTACACATGGTAACATATTGCAGGTGATAGTTTCATGCGCACACGCAGCTTCTAAGTGAAAATTATTTCACATAACATAATGACAAACAATCTTAGTTTTTCCTTATGCTCTGTTTGAAACTTGGAATTTTGGAGGAAAAAAAATTGTGATAAAAATGTTAATGAAAAAGAAAGAAGAAACATTTTTCCAAAATTTTGTAGAACTTTATTTTTAAAATTTTGATCTTTTCTGTTTATTTTGACAAAATTCTATAAATTTATAAAAAATGACATGCATTAATTCTAACTCTCATTTTCCTTAAATTTTTTTTCTATCTTTTTTATTTGAGTCTAAATAAGAGAAAATTGAATCCCTTGTAATTTTTCTTTTCTTTCTCTAAAGCTCCAGCTCCAAATTAAAAGTCTTAAAAAAAAAAAAAGGATACACGGCATTACTGCATGCAAAAGCAGAGGGAAAAGGGGCAAGCCCCACTCAATTTTTAAAAATTTTTATATATAGACGATATATTTTTTCCTCCTTTTACCACCATTAAAAATTTATTTCATAATATTATCCTCACTAGTCACTATAAAATGAAAAAAATGAAAATGATCAAATTTGGTCTAATTTATGAGTTAAGATCCACTTAAATTTTAACTTCTCTTTTCCATTTAATTTTTAAAATAAACATTGAGGGAAAAAATCGAATTAGAAAAGATTATTTATTTTGTACACATATTCCAAAATGTTTTCTTTTATGATATTGTATAAGTGAAGACAATTTTTAGATGGATATTTTCATGAAATTTTAGATTTTCTGTTTACGTAATATTTTGGATTTAAAAAAATTTTCCCCGGTGAAAATTAGTTCTGGTTCCACTACTGCCTGCATGATGTATAGATGCCTCACAAAATAGATTGTCAACATACTCTGATCACTGCGGTAGGACAGCAAATTTGAACCCGATCTTTACGAAATTAAGATCAGTATTACTATAGTGCCTTATATGAGATATTGAAAGCTGAGGAAAATGGAAAAAAGAAAGAACATCAAAATTATATGTGGTCATGGAAACAGAAAACAGTACCCCTCGTCTTTTACATTCGAAACGTCATATATTAGAAGCCAAGATTCTATCAAATTTGGAAACATGAATAGATGTCTCATTGCTCGTTGCGTTTTTTTTTTTAATTATTTTTTTAGAATAACATTGCGATTTTCCGCGTGTGTATATGTATGGATGTTGAGGTGGGCCTATGGTTAAAGCCATCTGTTAATTCGTGTTACTTACCTTTCACTTTATTTTTGTTTTCTTGCTTTAGGTCGACAGCTTAATTAAAAGCCGATTCTACTATTTTTCAACTTCGATAATTTAGTATGAGGTGTAACTAGAAGACGACACAAACTACTGATTATAAAGTGGGTAGGAGATCTCAGTTAAGAAGACACCTAAGCAAACTTCTCTTTATATCGTTTCTCAATGTTATTATTATAAGAGAAATTCTAGCAATATTTTTTTTATATTATTTTAGTCTCATTGTTTGATACAGATGTTAAGATTAAAAAGTGAAAATGAGATTGTATTTAGTATTTCTCTCGTTATAAAACATAAAGCACAAAGCATAACAATTAGAACCTCTTATTTTATAATTATAAGGAAATTAACCAATTAACAGCTATATCTTTTATATATATATATATATAGGGCATCAATCCAATAAATTTTTTTTTTTTACCTATGCATAGATATCAATTTGGGTAATGAAAATTTAGCATGCACATTTTTTTATTGTAAAAAATAAGAGAGAAAAAGAGCATTAATAATGCACGTCTTTTCATACACTTCCTTATAGCCATTGGATCACCATTAGATGGTGATCTAACGGTTAAAAAAAAAAACCTACTCATAGGCAAAAAAAAATACGTATTGAATTGGCAACCATATATATATATATATAAATTGCTCTTTGCTCGAACATTTTAATTTGGTGGACCTTCAATAATTTGGGTGCTATGTCTTAACTTAAGTTCAATTCTTCTGGCAATCTATATATTTATATATGCCTAAAAATACATGAATAATTCTAATGATCAACTCCAACAAAATATTGCACATTGAAAGAATTATTTTAATGAAGGAAAAGATTAGGTTTCTTAGGATCTTTTAATTGGTTTTTAATCATAATACAATTCACTCGTTTGTCATAAGTCGAAACGTTAGATATTACCCAAACAGTAGTACTACTACTATTGTAATTACACAATAGTTTACCGACAAGCAATTACTATTATTGTTCAAGATGCGCGCAGGAGAGGAAATTCTTTAAACATATTGTTATGCGGTTTAAAATCCTAAGGTCGCATAAGTTTTATATGCGACCTCCTCCAAGAAGGATATATGCGACCTCCTCCGTGATGCTTATATGCGACCTCTTCTGCAGGTTTTTGTGCGACCTTCTCCGTATAGTTTTCCTTAATAAACAGGGAACCTATAGGAAAAGGGAAACACGAAAACACTATAAAGGAAACCTACAAGAAGAGGGAAATAGGTAAATGCTGTGGAAGAAACCTACAAGGAAAGGGAAACTGAAGACTCCTATTTGCGATTAACTAAGTTATCCTTTTCGAGTAGTTATCTAATTGTATTGTTTGTAATTAACTAGTTATCCGTTTTGAATAATTATCCAATTACTTAATTGGATAATTACCCAATTGTATAGTTACCCGTTTATTCAATTAGGATCCTAGAGACATAAGGAACCTAGGGGGATAAGGTCACTACAATCTATATAAAGGGGGGCTCTATGTTCCGAAGAGATCATCACAAATTCTGGGCAGAAACAAGTCACAGAGAGTAGAAGTCAGAGCAAATACACGCTTAGGGTATTCCAAACTTTGGGTAGTCTAAGTCTTGAGCATTCTTCAATAGCTTTCGAGTATTGTACCCTTGAATATTCATCAATATAGTGAGAAAACAGTGGACGTAGGCTCATCTTTTTCGGGGCCGAACCACTATAAATCTCTCTCTCCTTATTTGCTTTAANTAATATATTCTCTTATTTTGGACATGAGTGAAGACATCATCATGCATCGGATGAAAGGTCCATATCTTATATATATATATATGCCCCCATTGACTGTTATATATATATATATATATATATATATATATATATATATATATTATCTTTTTTGAATTAATTGGCTGGTGCATATTGAAATACATGCATAATCATTTTCTTTTTGAAAGTACATACGTGATCAGATTAACTGTGTATCTATTATTTGCTTTCCTTATCATACATTCCCCAAATATCTGTGTATATATTTGGTCTGAAGAAATTAGGTTGTTGAACATTGAAGGTCTTATAAAAAATTGTCCATCCTCTAGCCAGAGGTACAATATTACATAAACCTCCTTTTAGACTTTTCTTTTTATTTTTTGCTTGAAGCTCAAACAAAATAAAATAATACGAGTGTGGCAGAAAAAATATATATTCTTTCTTTTTTCTTATAGATAAGATCAAAGGTTCTAATATTTATGGTCATATATTTAATTTGACATTTATGTCGCATACTTGATTTGATTGATAATCATATATCTACTTTCAATGTCAAAGTTAAGGTTCGAAAATCCCACCGTCTTATTAAAGGAAAAAAGTTATCATGTTATTTCTATAACACAGTAACAGATGCATCATAAAATGCTACAACGATATATGTTATAAAAATGCTAAGTGGCAATCACAAATCAGATGTATGGGATGTATGTGTAAATTTAAAAGCGGGACCCACAATTTAGTACTATAAAATACTTAAACTTTTTTTTTTATTTTAATTTTTTTAGGGAATACTTAGATCTAGTTGTTATTTCCTTAGTGTTGCTAAAAAATATAACATATCGCAGATGTGTATACTAAAGAGCACCTATGATCTGTGATGGATCGCAGGTTTTGTTCTAGTAGTGGTCGCAAAATAAGAACGAAATGAATATTCAAACCATAAATAAAAATGATAAAATATACTTAAAACTATCTATAGGTCCAAGAGTTAGATATTCTATAATGGCAAAATATTGAAAACTCAAGTGATTAAATGTAAAGAAATTGTTGTTGCAACGAGTGTTGTTTTTATGAAAATATAACCTGTATTTTTCTTATTATAGAAAATTTTTGAAATTTATTCAAACAAGTTTAATTTTCATATTTGATGATTCTGATGATTATATAGGGTGAAATATAAAAAGAATATTGTGTTTTTCTATTAAGTATAAATAAGATATTCTTTCTATCAATTACATATCAATTGTTTTTTTTTTAATATTTTCTCTATATATCTTCATTCTTTTCTTAGTATATTGTATGTGATTGATATCTAATTGTTCCTAATTAGAACTAATGAATTTTGATAGATCTTTGAGGGGAATTCAAGAGAATTTTTGACAATCAATATGTTGGATATTTTATCATCAATTAATTAATTTCTTATTAGTTAATTGACATGTTTTGTTAAGTTGTTATGATCAAATGTCTGATCTGTTGCAACTATGGAATAATTAGATAGTTTTTTAAAATCTTGGTATATGATTGTAATTAATAGAGATATGATTTTTTTAGATTAATTATCAATCTTTGGTAGGTATAATTGAAGGGTTTTAGCTTGTCAAATCGTATCCAAAAAATAATTATGAAGTTGGGCATTGTTATGTTAATTGTTCAGAAGTTATTGTAATAATTTTCTGGCAGATTACACAATTTTCAGAATGATTTTGATTTGACTTTTGATTCTTTCTATAATTGATTTCAGTCTTTTCATATTACAATGGACGATCAAAAAGAGTGAAATTCACCTATAAAAACTCAGCTATTCCAAAGAATTCTTATGTACTTTGAGAGAAAAATATACTAAGAAAGAGCTTTTATTTTATAAGACATAGAGTATTTTCTATTATCATTGTGAGACTTAGAGAGCTTGTAAATTTCTAGATTCTTAGTTTGAGTACACTTATTTTTCGGGAGGTAGTACAACACATTAACAGAGGAGGTAAATCTGAACCAGTGAAGGGAATTCACGAAGTGAAAGATCAACAAGATGAGAGAAGTTCGCTAAATAAAATTAGTAGAGTGATTATAACACATTGTGACCATTAAAAAATAGGGAATCTTTTATTGCATTAGTCAGTTGATGTTTGCAATTTTTTATACTTCAGTAATTTTTTTATTTTCTTGTTTTTGTTGCAATATAAGTAGTCATTATTGCAATAACTTTTTCATACACGTGGTATATTATAATTAATTAATTATTAACTTAATCTATTAATTAATTATTAGATAATACAAATAAAAACAGATCTTTCACTATCTTTTTTTAATATAACATTGATAACAAATTACAATGTCTCTACAAGTTGTCATGAGGCATTGAAAACAACCTATTATAATTTCATTGAAAATATCTTAGTCAATATATAAGATAAAACATCATAAAAATAAATATATAATTAAACATAAAAATAAATATCAAGTAAATATTGAAGTTCTGCATTTACAGTTTCTAACAATTAAATTATATTATTCCTTATAATTGTACTAAATTTTAACAAATTCTATAACACCTGAATGAGTTTTAAAATAAAAATAAATTCTTTAAGAGAATAATATTACTCTAAGTAATAGGACTTCATTGGCAGCACAAGCATAAGGATTATAATTTCAAACTCCTTTAAGAAAGAAGACGATAAGTAGTTCACAAACGTAACAAAAATAAGATTTGTGAGTTACCATAATTCTCCAAGAGAAGAAGATAATAAGGACTACTAAGAAACTATTATCTTCACTTGCTATTGGATTGCCTTTATGGTGGGGTAGACTATGAATCCAATATCAAACGAGATTTATGCCTGCTAAAAAAAATTCATCTACGTAACAGATCTCAATTAAAGAAGAAATTCTCAAATTGAAGATCTAGTAAGTGGACTTAAAAATCGATATAAAGATGGTATTATGTGTTGGTCATAATTTACAAAAAATGTGATAAAATCAAGATGAGTAGATATATAGAAAATAAAAATTTTTCCAGACTATCGTTTTTCATAAATCCTTTTAAGAACTTTGCTATGGTCTAAATACATATAATTATTCATACTTCAACTAGTGAGCCTTCTTTATTAAATACTAAGTTTGAAACTACAGAAATATGTGCGTACCTCAATCTTGCTCAACTTCAAGTGAGAATCCAAGAATTCAAACAGCCTCCAATTGTAGCTTCAAGAATTTCTCTCTCTCATTTTTCTCTAGTTTTCTATAGCAGCCACCGAAACTAATATTTTTTAGCAATTGAATGTCACCCACAAAGGAAGGCAAAATAGCCTATAATAGGCTCCTTCATAGGACTAGGGCTAGCCGAAATTTTACATATCATAAAGGGCATAACAATGGGCTCTAAAAGCCAACTGTCATTATAGTCTATTTCTCTTTTTGTATTAAAGCTAGAAAAACTGTTTGAGTCTAATTTGGCTAATCTTATGCAGTCCAAGATGTTAGTATTGGGTGGGAACCCAAATAGACCTATTTAATTCAAGCTTCAGTAGACAAAGGCCAAATTCACTTTTAATACAAATGAACTTTTACTAATAGATATAGACTTATTCCACTAAAAGTTCAAACTGAACTCTTGAATTAAATAATATCACAAGATATTTTATAATAAAAATTATATCTATTAGATAATTAACATTTTGATGTGTATCCCTACATGAATACCTGTAAAAACTCGGATTTTGGAACGGTAATTTGGATATTTTACTAATTATTTGGATATAATATTGTGGGGATTAATTTGCAAAAATTTTATGCAGAAGGACTAAATTATAATTTTTGGAGGACAGAATTGATAGAGTTTGAAATTTGGCAACTTATGTGCAACTTTTGAAAAATTGCACTACCCTATATAAAACAGGCCATGTGGCCTGTTCACTTTCATTTCTCTCTCTTTCTTCTCTCTCTTCTCCTCCCCCGACTCTCTCTCTCTTCTTCTCCCTGACTCTATCTCTCTCTCTCTCTCTCTCTCTCTCTCTCTCTCTCTCTCTCTCTCTCGCG
>JXTB01000114.1:222775-227845 GCA_002914805.1 Parasponia andersonii
TCTCCTCTCTTTCCTTTCTTTCCTTTGAAGTTGCAGAAACGTGCAAAGAGCAAAAGAAAATCGGAACTTAAAGATAATAGGTAACTAGAACACAAATAACAATAGGTCTGGAAAAACTTAGAAAGCAAAGATTATGATTCCTTTTTTTTTTTTTTTAAACTGTAAAGGATGCAAACATATTCAAACCTGATGAACCTAGGCTCTGATACCAACTGATATGAACCTTGCCAACGATGTGACAAAACCTGTTATCAAATCTGGAAACACAACCCCAAGATCTTTCAAGTTTGATGGAAAACCGCAACCCGTTGCTTAGCAAAGTAAGAACCTTGGTATGGTGAAGACACCACAAACGGGATGGAGAATCCATTTGATAAGTCAGATTGAATGCTACAAGGAATTCCTTGATGAGTTCAGAAAAGTCCCTTCAAGAACTCAAGAAGAAAACTCTCTATCTTTGCATTAATATGCAAAATCTGGCCTCCTGATATAGGCGGCACATATATATAGGCGGCACAAATATACCCTGCTAGGGTTTTGAATGTAAAATTACTAATCTACCCTTAATGAAGAGAAAGAAGAAACAAGCCTAACATAACCCTAGAAACACTCAAAAATTAAAAACACAAAATTAAAGATAAAATTACAAAGAAAGCAAGTCTACATCAAATTATAATTCCCCCTTGTATAATGGATTAGACTTGCAATGGCTCAATGGACGTGTATGGTTGATTAGTTTTCTCCCGGATCGACTTGGATGAGTAGAACCAATCTTTGTTCACCTTCAGTAGTGAACACATTTTTTTCTTGTTGTAGGACTCTCCGAACTAAGTTATTCAGCTCTTCTTTGAATCTTTTAGCTCGAGCCCTCGTCACTGGACCAACAGCAACTTGTACTGGACCACGAGTCTTGACCGCCATGATGACCTCATCACTGTTAGACATACTTAGTGCCATCATCCTGGGTTTCCACAGATGAGAGGATGAGAGCTCATGGGTATGAGTTAATTTGTGTCATGTGCATATATGAATTGGATGGTTTTGATTAAACTGCTTATATATATATATATATATATAGATTTCCGGTTTGGATTATATATATATATATGTATGTTTTGGATTAAACTAACCATAGAGGAATTCTCCATCACTAAAATATTTTCGACCGGGTAATTGTTTTTCTTACTGGGCATTTTATGCTCATCTCCCTACTTTCTTCCTCAGGTTGTATCCAGTACAATCTCGGTGATCAAGAGGAGTAAGAGGTCATCTTGACTGTAGTTCGTTATCTTGGAAATACTTGGAGTGTGTTATCGTGGTGTTTGGTATATTTGGGTTTTTTGTTGGCATTGAATCAAGATTACTACTTTCTATTTTGTCTGTGAACCTATGTATGCCATTCTGGAATTTGAGTTTCGTTGTGGATGATAATGTTGCTTGGAATTATATTTGATTTCGCGTTTTTAAATAATTATTCGATCTATGTTTAATGGTGTATACGAACTGTGGGAGTGGTTCACGGGATNTTTTTTTTTTTTTTAAACTGTAAAGGATGCAAACATATTCAAACCTGATGAACCTAGGCTCTGATACCAACTGATATGAACCTTGCCAACGATGTGACAAAACCTGTTATCAAATCTGGAAACACAACCCCAAGATCTTTCAAGTTTGATGGAAAACCGCAACCCGTTGCTTAGCAAAGTAAGAACCTTGGTATGGTGAAGACACCACAAACGGGATGGAGAATCCATTTGATAAGTCAGATTGAATGCTACAAGGAATTCCTTGATGAGTTCAGAAAAGTCCCTTCAAGAACTCAAGAAGAAAACTCTCTATCTTTGCATTAATATGCAAAATCTGGCCTCCTGATATAGGCGGCACATATATATAGGCGGCACAAATATACCCTGCTAGGGTTTTGAATGTAAAATTACTAATCTACCCTTAATGAAGAGAAAGAAGAAACAAGCCTAACATAACCCTAGAAACACTCAAAAATTAAAAACACAAAATTAAAGATAAAATTACAAAGAAAGCAAGTCTACATCAAATTATAATTCCCCCTTGTATAATGGATTAGACTTGCAATGGCTCAATGGACGTGTATGGTTGATTAGTTTTCTCCCGGATCGACTTGGATGAGTAGAACCAATCTTTGTTCACCTTCAGTAGTGAACACATTTTTTTCTTGTTGTAGGACTCTCCGAACTAAGTTATTCAGCTCTTCTTTGAATCTTTTAGCTCGAGCCCTCGTCACTGGACCAACAGCAACTTGTACTGGACCACGAGTCTTGACCGCCATGATGACCTCATCACTGTTAGACATACTTAGTGCCATCATCCTGGGTTTCCACAGATGAGAGGATGAGAGCTCATGGGTATGAGTTAATTTGTGTCATGTGCATATATGAATTGGATGGTTTTGATTAAACTGCTTATATATATATATATATATATAGATTTCCGGTTTGGATTATATATATATATATGTATGTTTTGGATTAAACTAACCATAGAGGAATTCTCCATCACTAAAATATTTTCGACCGGGTAATTGTTTTTCTTACTGGGCATTTTATGCTCATCTCCCTACTTTCTTCCTCAGGTTGTATCCAGTACAATCTCGGTGATCAAGAGGAGTAAGAGGTCATCTTGACTGTAGTTCGTTATCTTGGAAATACTTGGAGTGTGTTGTCGTGGTGTTTGGTATATTTGGGTTTTTTGTTGGCATTGAATCAAGATTACTACTTTCTATTTTGTCTGTGAACCTATGTATGCCATTCTGGAATTTGAGTTTCGTTGTGGATGATAATGTTGCTTGGAATTATATTTGATTTCGCGTTTTTAAATAATTATTCGATCTATGTTTAATGGTGTATACGAACTGTGGGAGTGGTTCACGGGATGAAATTCTAATTATTTTATTTAAATGGACCATTTTATAAAAACTAGAAGTTTTGACACTTTTCAAATAAATTAAGGAATTTCCCACTTTTGTGAAATTCCCCTTCTGCCACTGGTCCAGGTTTTGGGTCGTGATAATACTAATAATTGGAGCTAAGTAAAATTACTATTTTACTATTCTAATTATATCTTTCAATTCATTGATACAAGACTATATATAATGGATGAACACACTTGCAAAAGTCTTCAATTAATAAAATAATCAATTTTTTTAAGTATCTAGCTGAGGTTTAAATCATCCAAACTCCTATAGCTTCTTAAGGTAGTAGTTACTTCTCTATATAATAAAGTTGTGATTCCATATCTATAAGTATATGTTTCCAATGTTCATAATAATACATTACCAAAATGTTAGGATCTAGATGATTAATTTCTTGATCCGTATATTTTAACACTTCAAATAATACAAGTTATAAACATGGATTCATCACTTACATTAGTATTAAAAAAAGACATATGTTAGTTATTAAGTTTGTTAGAATATATTCTTCTCAACTCAACGACACTTATTATAAGAATATATTTTACATGGTTATTGTTTAATATTTATACACTAAGAGTTTTATACATGGTTATACTAATATAGATTAAGATATACTATAAATGCACAAAGGTTTGTAATACGATCCAAGCGAAATGTTCATATTTTCTTATTAGTTATGAACATTCTTATTTGATTTAATTAGAAAATATGTCTTAACTTTAATAAACAACTTTATTAAAATATTCTTCTAATGAATAAATCATAGAACTTTTTAGCATCTATTATTGTATCAATAGTCAAAATATTATTACAAATACTATGCATGAAATATCATTTTATTAAATATAAAAAATATTCAATAAATATCCATAAATGATAAATATCTTTTGGGCATAATTCTAATATTACAATCCAAACTATACATCGACTTATTAGAAAATTAAAAGAAAAGAGAAAAATATATCTCATTCCTGGGAGAGGTCAGGGAGAAAGAGGAAATAGGGAGAATGAATGGGGGGAGGTGGAGACCATAAAAAGAGAAGGAGACACTCCCCTCTAGCATCTATTAAAGCAGTGATAGATGCTTTTTTTTGAGAGAGAATAGTAGATATAAGAGAGAGAGAATGTCACACTTTTTTCCTTCTTTTTTGATCGCTCAAAATATTATTACTCCCAAAAATATAACTAATTAACACACATTATTGTAGATTTTTATCTTTTTGAGAAAAAAAAGTGTATTGTTTTCCTTATTTTTTGATAAATTAAGTTGAATTTAGTTAAGTTAAATTAAAAAAGTAAAAAAAAAATCCAAATTTTGATGGCCACCATCAGTTCAAGGCTGAAGTTTAGCGTCTTGAATTAGCTTTTAAAAAAAAAATCGAGTGGATGCTTAATTAATAAATGATAATATACTCATATATATTGAGAAAGAGAATCTTTTTGGTCTTGATAATAAAATTTTTATCCAATGTTTTCGAACCATGAAATTTTTTTGGAGACAATTGTAATATCTGATAGCTATTTTTGTTTTTTTTTTTTTTTGTTGGAGTTTAAGCCCCATTGACAAAATTTTCCAGCTTCGTCCCTTATTACACGTTGTTAATTATGTCAGGTTTATATTTATTTTTTGTTTCCTTTTACTCGTTAATAAGCATAATTGTGTTCGGAATGAAGTGTCATTACGTCCATCTGCATATGGTACGATAATATAAATTATTAGTCCTAACACCATACGCGAAGGTATGCGATACACCACGAAATTTTATATTGATTTATTCCTCTCTATTAGAAGTTCCCATGCATAGCATTGCTCTGCTGTGGATATCGCTTTTGTTTATTTTTCATTATTAATGAATGCAGGTTGCCGGGATCATATCAAGTGTTCCACACTTTTTGATGATCGGTTAAACCACATTAAAAAAAAAAAAAAAAAAAAAAAGAAGAAAAGACATGCATGTAAAAATTCGTGACCCAAAAGTGAATTCGAACAGATCTGGCCTTAGCTTCGATAAAAGTAAACTCGTTCTTACTAATGCACAGGACGATATAATCTCCTCAACAAAATTGGTTTTATTCATATTTTGGCTAATAAATATTGGTCATGAATTAATTTGGTATCT
>JXTB01000114.1:229848-355164 GCA_002914805.1 Parasponia andersonii
TAGTTCTTCAATTTTGTAAATTAGTCCCTCTATCAAAATTCCTTTCAAATTAACCCACAATTTGAATTTTTAATTCAATTTATATATATATATTTTTCAAAAGACTAAAATACCCTTCCAAAATTTAAGGAGTTTTATATATATATATATATAGGTAGCCAATCCAATAGGTATTTTTTTTCTTTACCTATGGATAGGTATTTTTTTTTTAGCCGTTGGATCACAATTTAATGGTAATCCAATGGCTATAATAAAGTGCATGAAAAGACGTGCATCATTAATGCTATTTCTCTCTCTTATTTTTTACAATAAAAAAATATGCATGCTAAATTTTCATTGACCAAATTGATACCTATGCATAGGTAAAAAAAAAAAATACCTACTGGATTGGTGCCCATATATATATATATAGGTTGCCAATCCAATAGGTATTTTTGTTTTACCTATGAGTAGGTATTTTTTTTTAGCCTCTTTCTTATTTTTTATAATAAAAAAATGTGCATACTAAATTTTCATTGGCCAAATTGATACCTATACATAGGTTAAAAAAAAATACTTACTAGATTGGAATCCATATATATATATTTATGCACGATCGAGAATTTAAAAAAGACGAAGAAATTATTAGGACTTAAAAAGTCATTAAAAAAAATTGATGGCCTAGAAATGTGCATTATTTATATATAAGATAAAGTTAGTTTTGCGTCGGATACATTTTTTTTAAGGCATAATTTAATATAACTTTTACTCGTTATTACTCCGATGAGACTACATAGACTGATCACGAACTACTAGTGCATATTTTATCATAAAATTGAACCCCATTCAAATTGTCTAATCGGAAGGAGCTCCTTAATTCCTTCTCCAACAGGGGAACTTTAAACTCTCACTGATCAATGTTGATAGATGACCTTTGAACCGCCCAGTTGCTTCAGTTAGTATTTTGAGAAAAGACAAAAATGGGCACGTGGTTTGTGTTGAAAAGCCGTAACAATTTTTGCATCACATTTAATTTTGACAACTGCAGCTACGTACCTTGGGTTTTACTGCCTTCGAAAGCAAAGTTTTAATAAAGAAAAATAATATATATTTCTGATGCATTATATATATATATATGAAAAATTGGAGAAAGACACTTTGAAAGTACATTTTAGTAAAAAGCCTATTTTTAGATTTTTTTTTTTTTGTAATATAACTTTAAAGTTATAATTTGGTCAGTAGATATATGTAATATATGTCAAATATATATATGGGCCAATTCAATAGGTTTTTTCATATAAATATTGTTTTATTTAATTAAAATTTATTTTACATGTAAAAAGAAAAATCATATTAAACAGCGAAAAAAAAATCTATAAATAAATAAAAGAAAATTTATTAGATTGGGAGATATCTATATATATATATATATATATATTAATATTAATATATATATATATATTAATATTAATATATATATATATAGAAGATACTAGTTGTTTTAATTATAGACAAATTTGTGCCATGAGATGATGATAACATGATTTGCTAGACCTATTAATTAATAGCAATGCTACGATACATTTGTAGTGATTTTAACTATGATTAATTAATAATAAACTAACATACTATGTAGTATTGAGGACTATATATTATCTTATAATATTAATTATAAATTAAGGGGCAGACATTGTAATACGATTTTTAGTTTATTGATTTATCTGAGTTTCAAAGTCTTTACATTAAAGTCAAAAGGTTTTAGCAGTTTTTAAGTAGGTTTTACTTCACCTTTGTAAAAGGGCCTGGTTTATCTTGCAAGTTTAAATTTGTTCCATTTTTTCTTTCTTTGAAAAAGAGAGTTTTAACAGGCTTAAAAAACACCAGGATTTTAAGTAAATTATTTCAGAACTTGGACATTGGGACCGGAGCATTTTGAAAAGCAACAAAAACTTATTTGTCATCCAGTTAAACTGAAAGTAAAGGTTATGTGTTATGTTGTTGTCTTACAAGATGCGATAGGGCCAAGGCTCGATTCATTTACATGACTTGTCATTTGGGAATATTGACAGATTCCTTTGTTTGTTTTTTTTAAGGGGATGGGAATATTGGGAGATTCGTTACCCTTGATATTAAAAATTGTTAGCTTAATGGATTAACCACAATTACTAATAAATAAAATAAATTTTTCAAAAGAACAAAAAAAAAAAAAAAGATCGAGTTTGGACTCTCCAGTCTCCAACCGTATTTGTAAATTAATTAATTAGGGGCATCAATTCTAATTATCCTTAATAAACTATATATGTTAAGTTTTGAGCTCAAGCTCACTGATGATACGGATTACGGACTATGGAGTTAATGCATTACCCTTTTTTTTTTTTTGGGTAAGGAATGAAACCGTTACATACTCCTTGAAAAAAAAAATACTTCCGAAAAAAAAATCCAACTAACTTCTAATAAAAAGAAATGCATCAAACAAAAAAATAATAGGCCCTTTACAATTAAATAGAAAAAAAAATCTGATTCTATATATACATATAATATGTATTTATATTATTTAAGAATAGCAGATTCAATATTTGTTAATAGTAGGTTTGTGATTTTGGATGTGACTCCTATTGGCCACGTTAATATGCACCTTAAGCAATAATTTAGAAAAAGAAAAGGGAAAAACAAAAACAGAAGAAGAAGAAGTAGAATCGTTAATTTAGACACCCCAAAAGTTTTTGATTTATTTTCGAAAATAAATGAGTTGGACATTAATTAATAAAAGTTGTAATGCAATATATATATATATATATATAGCACTAATTCAGTAGGTATTTTTTTTTTCACTTATGCATAAGTATCAATTTGGCCAATGAAAATTTAGCATGTACATTTTTTTATTGTAAAAAATAAGAGAGAAAAAAAGTATTAATAATGTACGTCTTTTCATATATTTCATTATAGTCATAGGATCACCATTAGATGGTGATCCAACGGCTAAAAAAAAATACCTACCTATAAATAAAGAAAAAAAATTCCTATTAGATTGACAACCATATATATATATATATATATATAAGAGGTAGTACAAGAGTAGTTGTACACAAATATAATTCTTGTCTATTTATAGATCACCGTCGGTTAATAATATTGGAACTCTTATTAAATATTATTTTTTAATGATCATCTTCTAATCAAATTAAGCAAGCAACTTTGGTTGGTCAATTTTGGCGCATACAATGGCCTCAGGGTTTTCATGTGCAGCGAGAAAGCCAATGGAATCCCAATATTTATTATATGCATCTAATTCTTTCAATCTCGACCTTCAAGAATGGAATAGAAAATGATTATGTGCTACTTAATCAGATCTTTTTGAGTACGATGATTTCATATATTTAATTAGTAAATAAGAATGACTTGCTCATTAATTATTTTACTCTCTCTTGGACTGATATACTCTTATATAGCTAATATTACTATTCATATATATACCTAATGAAGAATAAATTATTGTATACTACTTAAAAAAAAAAAAAAAAAAACCTTTTAAGGAACAATACATTTTGTTTGACTTTACGAGTGTCATGTACTATAAGGATAATTTGCTATAATCATATAATTAACTTTACCAATCAAATATAGACTATACAAAGTTAAATTGAGAAGTTGGATTCGTTTACTTTAGATAACAAGTTTGAATATATTTTTTAGGGATGATTGCAAAAACATATCCTGAGATTTGAGTATTCAGTAATTTAAATACAGAATTTTAGACTTTGTAAAATAATATTCTGAGATTAAAAATTTTTGAAAATTAATACCTGAATTGACTTTTTGAATAATTTTAACTGATTAAATATAATAATATTCTTAAAATTAAGATAAATAATATAGATTAATTTAGTTTTAATAGAAGATATTATTATTTTTTCATTCTTAAAATTAGTTAAAAAATCAGTCTATAGTATTAATTTTCAGAAAATTTTAATTTTAAGGTATTATTTTGCATAACCCAAATTTCAAGATTTAATTAATGTATATGTAAATGAAAGAGAAGAAAAAATAAAAAGCTTAAATATTGAAAAGCGGTTAATTACAATAACTTAATTAATGTATATGTAAATGAAAAAAAAAAACTGATTTACTGCTGGAATTATGATTGACTATTATTTTTTTTTTTTTTTGATAACTGGGACCTCAAAGTTGGAATGAATGTAATTACTAATTAAAAGCCAAGTTTGTGACCACTGAGTAACCAAGTTAAGGATATTAAGAATATAAGGTTAATGTTAGTACGATGGACTTGGAACTGTATTTATGGTTATCATAATTTAGGAGACCAAAAATCAGAAGCTATTGTACAAGGAACGTGGAAAACACAGGTATGCAAAAGCTGCCAAATGCTTAATTCGGGATCCCCAATTAATTCCTTGAGTAATAAGGGTCAACTTTGTAATTAAAAGGGCACGTGTGACTGATTACTACAGCTAACCGAAAAGCAATTAATTATTAATACATCTCAAAAAAAAAAAAAAAAGCAACTGATTTTATAATAATGCAGTGTGAAACCTCATTTTTCTAAGGACTTCCACAAATGGCAACTCATCAACTCTCAACCTGGTAATTAATTTATCGATTATGCAGCAACATTAACCCTTGTCTGTCAAAATTGTTCAGCATGTCCTCTTTATTGTAAGAACTTAACAAGCATACACAATTAAATAGTTCCAACTTATTGTTAAGATTAAAGGAAAAAGATTGTTACCCTGATTGAGATAGAAAAAAAAAAAAACTCAAATGTCAACCACTTAATATTAATAGACGTGGAATTTAATGATATTAGACCATATTAAATTAGTCATAGTCATGAAACTTAATTTTCACTAATGAAAATTTATTATATATATATGCATTTTTTTCTTTTTTATATCCCAAGTTGTGATGAATTATGTAACTCGATAAAATTATACCAATAGATAGTTTAGATGATCTAGTATACCACCACCGAATAGGATGTAGAATGGTCTAGTGGTAAAAATTCGTATGTGTTAGGTTATGGTCACATATTCGAATACTATAGAATCTTTTTGAAAGTTCAAATACTAGTAATATTCGGTGGAACTAAAATGATGCGTTTCATCGTTTGACCTGATAAGATTTACTTAAAAAATCTTCAATGAACATTCTTATTAACAGAGTTAGAAACTCCTATGATAATACCTAGTGAGAGATACTACTTTAGTTGCTCCATTTCACTCATTTTTCCTCAACTCAAAAGAAACAAATAAATAAAGATTTAGTGTAAATAAATAAATAAAAATCCAATGTACTCTTTTCATATCATAAATCATAATACATCTTTATAAACAGTGTACATATCTTAATTTTTATTTAATTTTTAACTGATTGGAAAAAATTTCACTACTCACTCTAATTTGTTAACCAAGTGCGTAAAAGTACCGCTTTAATCAATTAGATTTTTTATTCACTAATTATTTGTACCTATCGTGTATGTATATCAATAGGATCAATAATAATATTCTTTATGTATACAGTATATGCTATTATTTCATTTTGACCTGATTTTGATATATATATATATATGTATGCTTTGTATTCGGAATCACACCGTGCATGGATCACAAAACCTCCCAACAAAGAACTTTACAAAACAAAGTAGCTAGCCAAAGCTACTACAGAGACCGGAGAATACATAAAAGGATAACTACAGAGACCGGAGAATACATAAAAGGATATGCTGGAGAAAAATGAGGAGAATCCATAATGCAAATATATGTCCTTACAAACACGTGTGCAGTACACTCACCGATTATTGGTCCATTGATGTATTAACTCCAAATCAAATCAATCTTATTACCGTCTTTAAAGGACTATCAAATTCCAACCACGTAAAAGAAAATTATATATATATATATATATATATATATATGTACCGTAGAATAATGATGGATATAGATTTAAAAAATCTTACTTAGAGGACAAAGATGGTAATCAAAGAAGTGGGTCCTTAATTGGCTGTGCTTGTACATCCTCCAGCTTCTAGATGGGGTCATAAAGGTTTGACTTCAATTTTCAATCAAATTATTCTTGGTGGAAAAAACCCAATTAATAAATCAATTGTGGGCAGTGAAAACAGATTGGAATTTTGGGTTCGGGATTTCCTTAACTTCCGTACAGTAAACTGACCGAAAATTTCATTTACAATAATAGTTTTCCAAACCTCTTCACTTAATATTTGTCAATGCTTTTACAGTATTAAAGTGATCTGGGAAATTGACCAAGACTAATCACCATAGACCTTAAAATTTTAATGAGCTTGTGGGTCTTTGCTTAAAAAAAAAAGTTTATGACAGCTTCTGAAAGTCAGATTTTTGTTGTATTTTTCTTATTATGGCTTTTGGGGTAAGTGGAACTGGTAAGGGGGTTAACTAGTTTGGCCTGGTCTCTTTCAGAATGTTCATCTTTTAGCTGTTTGACCACTATTGTCACAGTTCATGGACTATCACATCTTTTTCTGTAGCGTGCGGTCAGTTTGAAATGGAATCCAACAGGCTTTTAGGCTTTATTGACATAACTTGTTTGAAGGTAAAGGTAACTATTAGTGTGACATATATATTAGGTAAATATTTGGGTCTATTACAAATATATCGTTCATGGTTTTTAGTCTACGTATGTTTTTTTTTAAATTTAGTCATACATTTTTAAAATTTACACTTTCCTTATAGGAACGTAAAATTTCAATTTCACTCCTGAAATATCTAATTTTAGGAATAAATATTAATTGACAAAAGTACACCTCTCCTCAGTGTTTTGAAACATAAGCTGCTTTCAAATAACTTCAAGATTAATAGAATACTATCAAACAACGAAAAATGAAAAAAAAAAAAAAAAAAAAAAGCTTGAGTTTTCTATTAATTTAGATTCTATTTAGAAATAATTTTTATTTTGAAACATTGAGGAGATGAGATATTTCATCAACTTTTTCCCAGTAAATATTAGACGCTTCAAGGGTAAAACTTAAATTTTATGTTGCAATATTAGGGAATAAAGTGTAATTTTCAAGAAACATAGTTGAAGTTTTAAAAATAAAAAAAATACAGAGAATAATATTGGTAATTACGCTTTTATAATAAATCTTAACCTTAGACCTCATAAGTCAAAAAGTAGGAGCTAAGAAGAAAAGCAAAAGGAGTAGGTGCCGTAAATATTGGGATGAATAATGCCGAGTTATATCAACTAATTTATCAAAATTTTCGCGCACGGATATAAGTTATTATTATTTAATTAGAATATTAAAATTTATCACAAATAAATTTAATACCATTAAATTATTATACGTGTTAAAAGTAAAAATTTGGCAAATAATATGAGATATTTAATATTATACTTTTGGGATTAACTCCGTCTTAAATGGTACATCCTTATTAAATTGGAATGAATGACATTTGTTATCTCAAAATATTGTCTTATTTGTTATCTCATCCAATTAAATGCTGATAAATTGTTCTTAAATTGAGTTCTTTTTAATTATTTATCAGTAGTTATATTAATGGGATAACTTTTTTTGAACAATCAATTATTTCTCCTGAATTGAGACTGGTAGATGGGATAAAAACTAATGAGTTCGGATATTAATAAACTCTATAAAAGAATTATTTATCGAAACAATTCTCTTATCGATTTTTTTTTTAAAAAGTGGGACTTAACTAATGACCACTATTTACTACAAATTTAAAGAAAAATAACATACATACATTCTATCAAATTTGATATGAACCCCTAATTTCCCCAAACTTACATACACATCCCTCAAACCTTAGACATTAACAAGTAAATCTACGTAAGGAGAATTAGTAATGTGGAAGGAGAAATTGGTATAAGAAGCGTCTCAGACCTATTCAACGATCAAATTTGCTATATCAATGTATCTCTCTTTAATTACTATGAGATAGGACTACATTAATTATGTAACTTTTGTTTTCCATGTGAAACTCTAAAATTACTTTCCAAGTCTATTTTCTATTTTCTATTTTCTATTTTCTATTTTCTAGTTAATTCGTGGGTCGATAAAGTTCTTCCATTCCAAAATTTGATAAACTTCGTTTAGAATTATGACCTAAACACGCCATAAAGAAGGCCAAAGAGCCGTGAAGGAATTATATAAATGGGGAAAATAACTATTTTTTGTTAACTCATATCTCATGGTTCTTATATTAAATCCAACAACCGTTTGAAGCGTCAAAGGGAGATCCTACCAATAACAGGAAAGTATTTTTAATGAAAGCTCTAATTTATATATGTTTTCCCTTGCTGTTAACCCAAGACACCTACCTGTACTTGTCATCCATACAAAATATTCATCCCGATTTTCCATATATATAAATATATATATATATAGGTTGCCAATCCAATAGGTATTTTATTTTAACACATAGGTGGTATTTTTTTTTAGTCATATCACCATCTAATAGTGATCTAATGACTATAATAAAATGTATAAAAAGACGTGCATTATTAATGCTCCTTCTCTCTTATTTTTTATAATAAAAAAATGTGCATACTAAATTTTCATTGGCCAAATTGATACTATATATATATATATATATTAGATTTAAAAAAAGAGTTTGTTTGTGTACGTGCATGTGTGATTATCAAATATGGTGTGTAACGTTTAAAATAGATACACATCATTCATCAATATACATTACATATGATTTTGCATAGAGCTGAGACAAAGATTGTTTTGTGACAAAATAAAACATTTCAGTCAAGCTTTTCATATATTTATTTGTTTCTTTAATTTCATATAATAATAATAATAAATTTAAAAGTTGGGTAAGACCTTTCATAGAAGTTGCAAATGCAAATTTGGATTTGGAGGACTCGAAACGATGAAAAGAATTAGTTTTTACTTGACTATCAAGCAGGATCGAGTGAGTGAACTAGCTATAGCTTAGCCAATATAAATTTGGAGTGCCTTACTTGTTTGTTGGGCAATAGCCAACATAGACCAACATATAAATCCTAAACTTGCCTTCTTTAGGCTGTAATTGAAAATGCTCTACCATTATTTGGTCATAAAAAGAATGGACTCCTTTATCAATGGAAAATAGGCCATTCAGCCCGAGTGTTATATTTATGTTCTTCATGTTTGGCTCCTTTACAAATGGTCCAAAATTTTAAAATCTCCATCCTCAAAAGTCAAAAGAAACATTATGGCAAAATGCAAATACCCATGTTCTATTTTGATTAGTTATAAATTCCATGAATTAACTAAGTATAAAGAAATAAAGAATGTCTTGAAAATCGAAACCCCATTTTCCAAAAATTTATTAGTTTTTCTGCTAGAGCTTGGGCTCAAAATCATGAAGCAACCTTTGGTTAATGGATTTAGTATTCTGTTAACACAAAGTAGATATCTACTATAGAAACGATTATTAATAAAAATTTAATATGAAGAAAAATGGGAATAAAAAGAAGATCACCCTTTTGTGATTTAAACTCTAATTCATTATTAGGAAAAAAAAAAGAAACAAAAATTAAAATGGGGGTAAAAATTGACATTCCAGAAGGAACAACAAACTGCAAAATTCAGCCACTTTGTATGTGGAGAGAGTAGTACTTAAAAAGCATTGTGGAAGAAAGCAAACATTACACTACTACTAATTGTAACAAGTAACAACTTAACAAGCAAGGAACGTATTTCAGATTTTTAGGCCCTTGAAAGGAAAAATTGAAAAGGGCTCACATCAAAATTGAAAAGAAAAGAAAAGGGAAAAAAAGTAAAAAAGAAGAAGCAAGCACACAACTAGGCAATCCATATGGTTCCAATTCCATTTCATTTATTAATGTTGCCACAATAAAGCCTCAAAGGCAGAGGGAATGGCACACTCTGGCTCTGACATTGCCGCTATATTGTCTATGTGATAATCCTCCCTAAAGCATCCATAATCTTCATCAAAGCTGTGATGATACCACGGGTGAGGATAGAGCCACCCAAATTGATCTACTGAGTCCACAAACACGAACTCGTTCCCCGACTCGGGCGACTCGTAACTCGTCCCCAGGCTCGGCAGCTCCACTATCTCGCTCAGCTCCTCTGGCGTTGACGACGAAGACGAAGAATTAGAAGACGACATGTCGTAGCTCGATGATAACGTGGCAGCCAAAGACGACGACTGCGACATTGATGATGACGATGACGAAGTAGAAGAAGATGGTTTATTGACAATAATCTCCATTGAGGCGGCTTTAGCCGCCGCAGCCTGAACATCTCGGGGCGAGTTGGACTCGGGTCGGGGCAAGGACTCGGCGAGTTCCGGGAAGTTGAGGATGGCCGAGTTGCCCTTGATGCTCAGAGCAGCCACGTCGTGCGCACGCGCCGCCATTTCTGGGGTGGAGAAAGTGCCGAGCCAGATCCGATTCTTCTTCCGGGGCTCCCGGATTTCGGATACCCATTTTCCCCAGGTCCTCATTCGGACCCCTCTGTAAACCGGGTGCTTACTGTCGCTGTTGTCACTATTTTCCCTGGGTCTCTTGATCCGTTTTTGATCCGGGTCGGGCGATTTCCTTTGAACCGAAGGAGAAGATTGGGAAGTATACGAGTTAACACTCGATTCAGCCTGCTCCAAGTTTAGCGGGTCAGCCATTGCTGATGGTGACTCAGTTGGCAGCATTTTCCTTCTTAAATTTCTCGCTTCCTCTGTTTATATGTATGTGTATATATATATATATATATATATATATATATATAAAGAGCGTCCAAACAAAATAAGAAGCTGGGTTTTTGTAATCTGATCAGTCGTAACCAGAAAAAAAAATATAATCCATAACTATACGTATATTATAAGATGTGTATGGCACTAATTGGCATAAGATAGTTTTCAGAGAAGGAAAACTGAACGTGAAAGGGAAAGGAAAAGGAAATGAGAATGGAGAGTGCGGAGAGTGAGGAGAGTGAGGGTTATAACTTATAAGTAGAGCAGGAAAGAGAGGAAAGGGTTCAAGAAAATATATATGGGAAACGTGGGACTTCCGTGTAAGTGACCCCCACACGACTAGGGTAGCCTACTCTTTCCTACCTTTATAATACGACTTATATGACCCTTATAAAAATATAAATTTTTATTCTTTTTTTCCCCCTAATTTCTATACATTAATATTTATTAAATGCATATGTTAATGCCTTTTTTTTTTGTTTGCCCTACCTTTGCCCGAATGGCTACTACTAGATCCAAGAGTACTATTGTTGGACTGNCTTTTTTTTTTTTATGCCTATTCGCAATTAATAATAACACAGTCCTGTTTCGATCTTTCACCGTACACTAATAAAAAAATGCGAGTGACGACGATAGAGTATATGTATACACTTATATATATACATACGTGTTTGTTAATTTAATATGTATTTTTTTTAGTTATGTATAAATAATTTTTTTAATAGTTAGAATATCATTTAACGGTGATATACAACTATAATGAAATGTATAAAATAATATGTATTTTTAATTTTTAATTTATTTTTATAATAGAAAAATATATATAATAAATTTTTATTGACCAAAATGATACTTATGTATGTATAAGTAAAATAAATATTTATTAAATTGGTACACATGTATATATATATATATATATATTTCTTTACTATGTCAATATAATAAATCTTCTTCTCCGATGGAAATAGGTTTAGATTTCTTTGTTCTTCCGGGAACTCGAATTTACTAGGGAAAAAATTATAAGGAAAATTTATGGAAAAAAAAAAGGAAAAATACTTTTTAAAAAATTTATAGAACTTTATTTTGACATTTTTTATTTTATTTATTAATATGTCAATATTCTATATATTAAAAGATAACATTAAATCAAATTCATGTCTTTTTTAAAAACATTTCTATCATTTTTTGTAACAATTCAAACAAGAGAAAATAAAATCTCTTGGAATTTTTTTTTATTTCGTTTCTAAAATCTAAGTTCCAAAGGGAACCTAAGAGAGCCTAATAATCGTTGCCCCTTTTTGAGTTTTTGTCCTTTTTACTGATTGTTATTTGTATTTATTTTTGGAGAGATCATTGTTGTTTTATTGACTTATCATTTTTCGTTAAGATTCTATATAAACATGTATCTTTATGTATTAATAATATAATACATTTTTACACAAAAAATGAGTGGAATGCGTTTGATGTTAGTATTTTTTTTAAAAAAAACCACATCTTAGTTCACAATTTTGAGATTTGCACTCTATACTAATGAGTATTGCTCAGTCAAATACCTGCTACATAGCATATTAGGACTAGTTGCATGAACATAGTTTAAAAACCTATCGTTTATCAAATTTAGCATGTATTGTACTAATAATATGCACATAATTTTTAGTGAGCTGTTGTTGTCGTCACACATAGAATCTTTGTTGCTAGGAGTCAGTCTTTTGTTAGTTTGTGTTATAAGACGCTATATGGGACGGACTATAGAGATAGCAATTCCCATATCATTTGTAGTAAAATCTAGAGAAACAAATTTTTAAAGAATGGGTTACTATTTCTAATATACAGCTAAGCTAGGGGCGTTTATTGCTGATGTCATGGCCCTTTACTGGTATGGTCCCAGCTTGAGAAAAAGCTAATTTAAGTGTTTAATCAATTGTCCAATCACGAGGATAAGCTAATATACAATACAATCAAAGCACCCACTCCAGAAGATGAATATTCTATAAATCCAAGTTTTTAAATCATTAATTACCTGCAGCTGAGGGAGTACCCAAAAAAAAAAAAAAAGATTATTGGAATCACAACTCTAAAATAGCTATGATGCTACCGTAGTCATATTAATTATAATAAACATTAATGAATCCGATAATCAGACAAAAAATGCCTTTACTACGAGTGGGTTGGACTATCTATGCGTATTGGAATCCACATACACAGGGTTTAATTTAACTAATCGTACGATTGTTATTCGATTTTTCCTAAGTTTAAATATCTGGGCTTACACTCCCCACCCCCCCCCCCCTCAAAAAAAAAAAATCTTGGGTATCTATGAAAGGTATTTATATGCGTTTTGAGAAATTTTAAAATGAAAATTGCTAAACATTTCGATTGATTTTTCTGGATTATGCATAATAGCATAATGCAATCATTTGGTGTTAATAATTAGGAAACATAAGCAAAAATATATTATATATTTGAGATCTCTCAACTCTGATTACAGTTATTGTGACAAAGTCTGAATATTTGCCATGAAAGAAATGCGGTGCACGGATCCGCGCTAACTGGTCCAACAAACAGTGACTAACAGTTCAACTTGTGTTATCACAACCATTATCATTAATCCTTTATTTAATTGTTTTTTCAGAATATCAACCATTATGATCTGTCCCTGAATGAACTAGCTTATGGACCATTCAATCTAATTAGTTCAAAAACCAAATTGAATAAATTTATTTTCCGTATTGATTCATTTTTCGTGGCTCTAGTTGTAAGTTTCCCTCCTCCTTGTTTTCTTCTTATTTTTTTTTTAAATAGATATTGTGGATTTTGATGCAATATCTCTCTCTCTCTCTCTCTCTCTCTCTCTCTCTCTCTCTCTCTCTCTCTCTCTCTCTCTCTCTCAGTTAAACATATAATTAACCAAATTATTATACTAAGATATAGTTAGGAAGTTTAAATAGTATGTGAGTCAAAAGTGAAAATTATTTGTAAGGTACCCAAATTGAGAATCTTTCCATTATTTTGTAAAAGTAAGAATCTCTCCGTTAATAGAATATAATAAAAAGTCGTTCTTACAAGCTAGTAGTACAAATTGCTTTTTTATACAGTAGTTCATTTTTTTGTGAAGTACAGACAAGATAATTTCAAAGGCTTATTCAAGGGGCCCGGTGTATTCTTCTTCAATTTTTCTGCATCACCCCAATTTATGTTAGTACAAAAACAAAATTTACTCATTTCATGAAAATGGTACAAAATTTTTTTAATTACTCATAGGGTCCTAGGGAATCCTTGTCAAAAGGAGAAGGTCCAAGACTGAATTATGAGTGAAAAAATAGATACAATATAAAAAAAGGAAAAATATTATGCAATGTAAATCATTTTACTTCGCTTATAAATGAATTTTACCCAAGTTATCTTTTTGAAATATGTTACTCTATTTCTAAGAAAGAGTTTCAGTAATAAGTTGAAATGTACCATATGTATGTGAGCTGTCGAATCTGGGCTTTTATTCGTTTTAATTTGTTTGCTTTGCATTATCCATTTTTACTTTCTGCAAATGGAATAGGTATGTATATGTCTGTATTTTGATTTTTGGTTCCTTAGGGAATGGACAGGAATTAATTCCTTGGCTGCACATCTTTGTATAACTCGTACCTAATTAAAGTAATGTGAGGTTCCGGGCTAATAACAAGTGGAATTAAGTGAACCTGAACTCGATATGGTCACTACTAATTAAGTGAGCTTCTATATATTGCTTTCTTGTCTACTCTACAACAAAGGAAAAAGGGATTTTAGATCACCTATCTTTTTTACTTTTATCTCATCCATTTAGATTTTGAAATATTAACTTAAGAATAAATATATTTAGCAAATGTTAGTTATTTTAATATTCTGTAAATGCTCTGTTTGAATGACTTGACAAATATTTGAGTGATCAAAGAATAAGACAAAGGATGTATCAAAAAATAATTTGAGTGATCAAAGAATAAGACATAGAAAACGGACAAAAAGTTTATTCTGAATAAAAAAAATGAAACGAAAAACGAAGAAAAATAGATTTTAAAGAAAAACACTTTTTATGGGAAAAAAAAAAAAAACACCTTTATTATATGAGTAAAGTGTAATTTTTCCTACAAACATAATTAGAAAAAGTTGCTGTAGTTAGTTATATATCTATGACTTGGACACTTCATTCCCACAATAATCTTCCTATTAAGTAATAAATTGAGAGAAGAAGGAACAACATAATAATTACCTATTCAGAAGTCCGTACTACGCTGGACTACTGGGTTTAAATGAAGGACAATAATATTGTTTTCTCTTTTTTCTTTCCACTGTTAATAATTTGTCAAGATCTTTCAATGCAGGATATATATCCACTTGAATAAGGCCATTTCTCTTTCTTTTTCTGTTATAGATGAAAAGTTAAGGACCTTCTTTAGAAGAATTCTAGTAATATTTAATGGTATTGAACGATTATACATATATGAGGGGACTTGAATACAATTGTTTTTCTTTTTCGTTGTTAATTTTACTAATTTTGTTAAGTAAATTTATTGGTCTCAGCAGGCATAGCACTTAATGGCGTTATAAGTAGTTGCTACGGAGATTAAAGTCTACTGCCAAGTGTTATTGAAATTTATAATTAATATAGCTGCCACCTGTGGAACCACCCTATCTTAATGCATGCTAGAAAAGTTTATCCAAACACTTTAAACTAATTCGGTATTTAATTACATCTATGCAATTAAAGGAAAATATTGCTTTCATAGTTTCTAAAGTTCACATTTTGGGGTTTTTTTTTCAATTTTTTTAAAAAATCATGCCCTTACTTATTTTGAAACAAAATTCAACATCAACTCATTTGGTATAGTTGAAATGATCATCTATATGATTCGTTTCCATTATCAAACCAAAACGAAGAACTCCCTTATAATTGAACCTAAAAGATCTAATGAACAACCGTACATCATTTGAAGCTTCCTTTCTCTTGAAGATGATTGTAACCCATCTTTTCATATCAAAGGAAGTAGAAAAAACCTTATGTGTGAGTGATTGAAGATATTAATGCAGATGGCGATTGAAGTGCACGATATTCTGAGATGGCGATTGAAGTGCACGATATTCTGAGTAGTCGATAGAGAGCAGGACCCAATATTTTGATCTCTTAAATACTGTGGAGCCAATCGTCATTTGTTCTTTCTTTTTAATTATTTCATTTTTTAATTTTTTTTTATTTTCTCTCTGATCTCTGAATTTTGTCCAACAAATGTTTAAATGCCAATTGTATGCAATCTCATCCACATGCGATTCACGTGTCTCCCATACTCAAAAGTAAATGGCTGGCTTCTATTAGTTCTAGAGTGGTCACATTTTTTATATGTGTTTTTTTTTTATTTCTTTTGCAAATTTTAATAAATGTATAAATATTTGTATACATGTATAAGTACATGTATTATGTTTCCTGCTACCTAGGTTTTTGTAACCATGTTATAAGATGGCAGCACATCATGGACCAAGTTTTGCCAGTATATCATGAAGGTTAAATTTATTTATGAAAATAAAAATATCTTTCACATTAGATACTTCTAAGTGCAAAAATGACTGTTACTCAACTGCTGATCAAAGTGTTACGTGTGTGTATTTTTTTTTTTTCAGTAGACTAATATTTTGGATATGTCCACACAAAAATTTCGTTTCAAATTAAATAAAAATTCTTGCTCACCAAAGTCCAAACGATTCTCTACTTGGAAACATAGTCATGAGATTGCCCTTGCCACTCCCAATTTAAGCTGAATGAACGATAGAACAGAAATCTTACATTTTAGCTTGTCACATTGTAAAAATGAACGCATACTTGTACCTTGTTTTATTTTTTTTCATCTTTATGTGGCATTTGAAAAATGAACATCTTAAAAGCTTCTTGATTAAATAATTAACAATTTTATATCCATTGTTTTCTAAAATTGTCACTGAATTTGTCATTATCAGTGGTTTTTTATTTGACCCTCTTTTTTTTTTTTTTTCTATAGAAGTTTAACTATGATTGTACATTTTCACACTTGTATTTTGATTTTTTTTTCAATTTAGACCATGTTTTTTTTTTGTTAATATCAACATTGGCCTTCAAATTTAGAATTTGTAACAAATTTATATCCTTTCTAGGTTAAATACCAATTTTGACTCTTGAGTTCACCAAAATACCCTTAAAAGTTCAAATATATATTTTCAAAAAAATCAAATTTAAAACGTATGTAAAATTGGTAAAGCTTTTTGTAAATAATATTTAGTTTTTGTAGGTTTTTACAATTTTTTAAGTTATTTTTTTATTTATTCTTTAAGCTATTAATATTAATTTAAATTAAGTATTAAAATATATATTCTTCAAGGTTAGAAAGAGATTTTAGTAAATTTAATGGTCAAAATTAATATACAATCTAAGAAAAAATGTATAAATTTCAGATTTAGAAATTAATATTGATAATAACTAAAATGTAAAGTATAAACTGAATAAACAGTAAAAACACTTTTAAAAAAATGGAATTATCCCTTGTTTCAATGGTTTTCCTCTTCTTCGACACGTTCAATGGTCATGGACACATACTTAAAGGGCTGGAGACACTGGGCCTACGGAATTTAATATTTTGGACTTGGAATCTTGCCATTTTTGTGGGTTTTGAAAACGAGTATAGGGGTGGCCCATATATGATTTCCTTCAATAATCATAACAAAATAGCTCAATTTTAAGCCAGCATAAAATCTCTGCACAAAATTACTGCTTTCCCAAGTGTTAGCCAGTTTACCATTCTCATGCATAGTGCTTTCTTAAGTAGGGCCCTGCTTCACTTAAATTATACGTACTGGTACTTATAAGCTATGGTGTGCAAAGTCTTAGGGAGTAATAATACATGACCCATTTTTAGAGCTCTTCATTGATGAGAGCCTACCAGGACCATTTTACATAGTACACTTAATACTTCTTCCGTTTTACAAAAGGAAGCTAATGATGTACCTTCAGTGTTAAACACAGTGTCCTTTTAGTTTCAGTCTATATCTGTCCACAGCCCATGGGTTGAATGTCTCCGTAATATCCGTATTTTATAATATCAACGTCGATATTAGGTGGAAATATAATTTTTTCTGTATATTCGTGATATATCCATAAAATGTCGAAATTAATAAAATGTATATAAAAAATAATCTAATATTGAGACATTTACAGATATCATCGTGACAATGATTTTGTCATTTTGAAATGTTGATAGAAATATTAATTTTTTTTCCAAGTCGTCTTTTTTAAAAGAAAAATAAAAAATGATAGTAAAAAATTAGAATTTGTAAAATATTAATATAAAATATATTAAATAAAATAGTGTGATATGTATTCTAATTTTAAAATTTTTCTATCAAATGAAATTAGATCGTTTTTCTATTATATATGTATATTTTATTGTCTTATATATTATAAGGGTAAACTGCAAAAAAATACTCTGAGATTTGAGTATTCTACAATTTAAGCTATAAAGTTTGAACTCTGCAATATCATGAGATTAAAAATTTCTAAAAATTAATACCCTAAATTGACTTTTTGAATAGCATTAACTAGTAGAAGACAATAATATTCTCAAAATTAAAGAAAATAATAAGAACTAATATAATTTTAACGGAGGGTATTATTATTTTTCATTACTAAAATTGGTCAAAAAATCAATCCAATGTATTAATTTTCAAAAATCCTTAATCTCATAGTATTATTCTGTAGAGTCCAAACTTTATAGCTTAAATTGCAGAATACTCAAACTTTATGATATTTTCTTCGCAATTCACCTTATATTATAAATGAATAATACTATGTATACCAAAATTTTTATTAAATTTTTAATACCAACATATATAGCATGTAAGTTGACAATATTCAATTGGTGAATATGATTAACGTATTTGTTGTAAGTATTAATACACTAATTAAATAATACTAACTCAGCTGCCACACATGTTGGTATTAAAAATTTAGTACAAATTTTGGTACACCTAGCATTATCCATTATAAATAAAAAAACTTTTTGAATAAAAGCCAGTATAAATAATGCAATATCATTTGTTTTAGCATTTCCTAGAGTTTCCTTAAAAATATTGAGTTTTAAGATAAATTTTCAGTAATTTCCTAGAATGTCTTCGACATTGATATTATATGTAAAATCAAACCTCGATATCGACACCGATATCGACATTTTAATTCTTGGATTATCCTCATAATGTAAGGGTAAATATTGTCACTATCCTGTTTTTTACTCTTTATTTTTCATATTGCCTATTATTTTTTACCTTTCAAATACTCTTTCAGATGCCTCCACGTAAATTTTTGGTCAAAAAATTAATAGCAAGTTACAATGTAGATAGTCTAGGGACTAAATTTTTACAAATCAGAAAATTCAAGGACTTAATTGCTACAATTGAAATTTAAGTATCAAATTGCCATAGATTGAATACTTTAGAGACCATTTGTGCCATTAACTCTTGTTTCAAATATGTAAATGACCAAATATATAAGCTTTCACATCAGGTATATAACCTGATATAAAGATAGCTAGTTTAACAAAGAGTCTATTAAGAATGATAAGTCATCTACTCCAACAACCTTACCCAAATTCAAATAATTTAAAAGAGTTGTTGTATCTTATCCTTAGTTTAAATGATAGCTGGAGTTTAGATTTTCTTTTGCATTTTGTTTCAAATTTTCAGCCTTTGTAATCTATTGTAATCTCGTTTAAATTTTGATTTGTAGATAATTATTATTATGTTTATATCTACGCATACTATCAATAAAGAATTATCAAGTTTCCAATACCATATCATAGTCTTTTCATTGGTAGTCTTCAATATCTCTCTCTTACTTGGCCTGATATTTCATTCACTGTGAATCATTTGGCTAAATTCATGTATTGACCTACTGAATCTCATTGGTATACGACTAAATGTCTCTTGAGATATTTGAAAAATACAATTCATCATGGTCTCTTCCTCAAATGCCATCTCTCACGATGTTTTCTGATGCAAATTAGGCTGATAACAAAGATGATTGTACCTCTACCACTGGCTACATAATCTATCTTTTGAGAAATAAGGGTTTCAATCTTGCTCACTCTTATTTTGAAGATAACAAATATTTGATTTAGTACTAATGATTGAGTGTGTAATGAAATAACTTTAAAAGTTCTAACTCAAGTTGATCAGGGAATTAATCTTGAAGATAGATACATATTGAACTGAATAAAATCAAGCTTCAATAGATTATAGAAAAGAGCTTGAAGACAAAGTTCAATAATACAAGACTTAGACTAGTAAAGGTTAAACACTTAGTTCTTATATTTGAATACTTGTTTACACATAATTCGATCTTAATTGCTCAAATTTTTCATAAAATTGGAAATTTTCAAACCGTCAAATTTATTTATCTCTAATTAAAATATAAAATTTATTTTACACAAATTTTTAAGTTAATTTATGAATTTCTATAGTATCTATATTTTATATAAATTAATTTTATGAAGTCATAATTTTGAAAAGAATCGAAAAAGACTTGAAATAAAATCAAAACATACTTTCTAGTATTTTCAGCAGGTCGATTTGTGATTTTCGATCTACCGATTCTTTGCCGAATTTTCAGAAATTTTCAAATTCAACCATTAAAACTGCACTTTCAATAACTAGTATTTTCAGTCTACTGAAAACACACTTTCAGTCTATCTAAAATGATAGAATATTTGTTAAACAGTCTAAAATTGCTAGTTTTCATTTAAGTCTATAAATATAAGCTTTTCGAATACTTGAAACAAGTTTTGAACATCTTTACATTGTTTATATCATATATTTAAGTTGTTTAAATCAATTTTTGTGATCCAAACTTTCAAATCCACTTTTTTACAAAAATTAATTGAGTCAAACTAGTTAATATCTTGTATTTCTATCTATTCTCTTTAAGCTCATCTTATATTAAATACTTTTATTAGAGAAAGATTCTAGTCGAGAGATTCAACAAAAAATCAAATTGTAATCGTGTATAAGTAAGGTTACTACCGGAGTCTAAACAACCCGATTTAGGTGAGGTTATCACCAGAGTCTAAACAATCTGAGTATAGGTGAAGTTTGTCACTATAGTCCAAACAACCCGTAAGTTAGTGAGATTAGCACTATTGTCTAAATAATTTGTGTAGGTGAGGTTATTACTGGAGTCAAAACAATATGAGATTAGACGTGATAGAGTTAAAGTCAAGACTATTATAAAAGAGTGGGTAAGCCTAGAAGGAATTTACTCCATTTGTAAAAAGGTCGGTCATGTCCACAATCTTGATCCGAATAGTGAAAACTCAAGGCAAGTTGCCAAGAGCTAGAGACAGGCAAATCGTCGTATTTGTCGAATCTCGTAAAAACTGAATTTACATTTTCTCTATCCTTACACTCGTTACTTTATTGCAAATTATTTGATTGTTTGTTTAATATTTATTGTGCTTAATTGACTTGGTATTATTGTTATATATTTTACATTATTGTTCATTTAGTCTCAAAGTTTATACTCGTTACTTCATTGTAAACTATTTGATTGTTTGTTTAATATTTATTGTACTTAATTGACGTGGTATTATTGTTATATATTTTGCATTATTGTTCATTTAGTCTCAAAGTTTCAAAATAGTAATCTATGGCTTTACATAATTGAAATTCTTTTTAAAAAGTTTTAAAATCCAATTCACCCTCCTTTTGTAATCAATCTTGGGCTAACACTATCTTGGTGATAGTGCAGTTTCATGGTATTCTAGAAAATAGAAGTCAACTGCTCGCTCGCCTACTGAAGCAGAATATCATGCTCTAGCATCCATAATAATAGAAGTACTATAGCTCAAATATCTTATCTGTGAACTTCACATCTCTTTAAAAGGTTCGCCTATGATTTATTGTGACAATATTGGGGCTACGTATCTTTCTGTTAATCCTGTTTCACTCCAAGATGAAGCACATCACAATTGATTATCATTTTGTTCGTGATTGTGTCACTTCTGGCTCTTTTGGTGCTTCATATATCTCTACTAAAGATCAACTTACTGATGTCCTTACTAAACCTCTTGCACGCCAGATATTTCTTTCACTTCGGTCCAAGATTGATATCTCCGATGGGAGCACCATCTTGCGGAGGCATATTGAGAAGGATGAGTCATATACTCCAACAACCTTACTCACATCAAAATAATTTAAATTAAGTCAGTTATATCTTATCCTTAGTTTAAATGATAGCTCGATCTAAGATTTTTTTTTTTAAATATTTTATTTCAGATTTTTAGCCTTTGTAATCTATTATAATCTCATTTAAAATTTGATTTGTAGATAACTATTATCATGTCTATAAAAGAATTATCAAGTTCTCGGGTACCACATCATAGTCTCCTTAGAGTCTGTCTCTATCATTTTTCGATGAAGTCAATGTATTTGTACCAATAGATTAATTGATATCTTCGGCCAACTACGATATTTAGAAAAAGGATATTTGTTTTAAGGAGCACAAAATTGGGCTAGTTTGCTTGAAGCCTCATGATTCAACCCAAGATTGGGCCTTTCGGGCCCGATGGCCTGTCCGGAGTTGTATAAAGGGTAAGCAGCACTTACGAGGTGTCCCTTTTTTAGTGGGCATTTCAAGCTTTGAGGATTGGTAATTTAATCAAGGCTTATTAGTCCCCAAATTTAGACGCCTTGGCATATTGGTCCCAATCATTTTATTTTGGCATTTAAGTCCCCAAATTTTGAGTTTATGTGAAGCAGTGGTCCTTGAACCAAATTCTGTTAACCTATCTGTTAAATTGTCACGTCACAGGCACACTTAATTTTAAAATATTAAAACTTTATTAAAAAAAATCATTTGAAAAAAAAAACACCTTTGCTTCCTTTCTGTCGACTCTTCATCGTCCTCTTGATTCTGTCTCAAGAAGTATTTTCTCCTACTATATCCTTCTCATTCAGTTGGCAAACCCCAGTAAAATGGCGATTGGTTCGGGTTCTACGATGTTCTGCAATGACCTTAGGATCCATGAGAGCGGGTGCACGAGTACGGTGCCAAAGGCTCTACCGTCCTCTGCCCTTGATTCATGATCGACCCACATTACGTGAAACCCGACCACAATGCGTTTTCCCTCGGGTTATCTCGGGATGGGTTGAACCAGATATGGTTCTTACACTAGAGCCCAGCGGATTTGGATTCCGACCGGCCTTTCGATGCTCAGGTCCCCGTTTTTGGATCTTAAGGGTGAACCAGCCAAGGTCCTTCTCCGTTGCCTGAAACAAGTCTAATGCTCAAATCATTAATGGGTCTCTGATTTTGGGTATATATATATATATATATATATATATTTAAAATGGGATGGAAAACCGTTTGTTTTGAATATGATAACGACCATTTTGGGAAGCTTTAGACGATAGAGGAAATCTCCTTTTTCTTTTTCTTTTTTTTTTTTTTTGGTTATATTATTATGGTTCTTTTTAGTGAAAAGTAAAATCGGGGAAGGGGAGGTGGAGCTTTTGGTTTACGTGAGAGGAATATGCATGTGGAGCTCAACATGCGAGAGGAGGTGGTTTTTGTTTTGTTTTAATACAATTTATTTTATTTTAAATTGAACTTTTAATTTCTTTTGATATTTTAACATTAATCATGTGCTTCTCATGTAACAATTTAACAAAAAATTAACAGAGTTTGGCTCAAGGACTCTAGATGCTAAAAAACGTCTGGGAAGTGGGGACTTAAATGCTAAAATAAAAATATTAGGGACCAATACACCAAGACACCTAAAGTTTGGGGACTAATGGCGCCAATAATCTTTTAATTAAATAGTAACATAATATCATACTCATAGGCCATGCCATGTCGTTTCAAGTCTAGATCTCTCTAGTTTTTATACAACCCTAACGGTAAAGGTAAACATTGTTGTTAGATCTGCTATTACCGAGTAATAAATTAATTTAACTAATTAATTAAGTGTAACACAGTTACAAAGTTGCAACGAAGAAATTTTTTTTTTAAAAAAAAAAAAGACAGCATTTTTAATACGGTTCGATACTCACCTACTCCTTGGTATTATGTCGTACTAAAAATTAAATAAATTAATAAAGTTATCAAAAGATTATAAATACTAATTAAATCAATTAATAAAGTTATTAAAAGAACATAAATATTAATTGACTAACACAAAGAAAGATTTTTTATTTATTATTATACAATATGTTGTATTTATTCTATCAATCCAATTTAACAAGCTCTCTTCGACTTTAATTGACTATTTATATTAAAATTTCTTTCAAGCCTCGGCTATATGAACACTCGACTTAGTGAATCACTATAAGTACGCGAGATTTTTTTAAAAAAATATTTCTTTTCAACTCCAAGCCTCACAGAAAATATAATACCAAGCTCAATGAATTAATCCTTAACAAATGACACCTTTCTACCGTGAAGCCAAGACCCTAATGTCGACCAATCTAAAAATTACCATTAAAAATTCATTGATTTTGATAAAGTGAATAAAATCATATTCTCATATTAGGAAAAATAATTATGTATTTATATACTGAAATTCCGGAAAATCTTATGATGTTGCAACATGAATTATGAAATTTGCAACATCATTCAGCATCAGCCAGAATCTTCAATTTGACTTGAATCACTTTCTGCAAATAACATACGAATTTGACAGCTTGAAAATCAATCAAAACTCTATCATTCACTCAAAAGATATTAGCCAATCAATTAGAAAAAAATTCTCGAATCAATAACCAATCACAATCTCTTGACCTGAGGATTTTTCTGCTCAAAGATGATAAGACAGAATTAAAAGCAAAGAGAACCGAATATTATCTTTCTTTAACAATGCACACAATCAATCCATGTTCACGTATCTCAATCAATTAGTTTCTATAAGAAAAGAATCATAAAAATCACAAAATTGATAGTCAAGTGATTTTTCACAATAATTTTGATATTAAAATAATATAATCATAAAAATCAACTTGTAAATTACACCAACATGAGAATGGCAAAATAAGAAGAACCATCTTTTATTTGTGGCAAAAATTGAATCACAGACAAAATCTTGAATTTTTGGTGTCATGTTGCAAGACCATTTCGAATTTTCAATATGAAGATGCAAATTACTAAAGAACTTTCAATTTTCTTTTTTAGATAATAAACATTGCTACTTTAATCACCATTTCTTTCGAAAAATAGAATTGAGAAAGAATTTTGCTCCCTAAATTTTGTCCTCGGTATAAATTTATCCCATTATTTTTGTTTTTGTATTCAAGTACCCATTAATGGTGAAGTTGTTCTTCTGCACCGTGCTGAATACTAACATTGTCAATGGGTAAAAGTTAAATAGTCTTTCTCTTTTTAAAGAGTTAAATAAATACCTTTAATTTTTCAAGCAACTAATTTTTTTTATGATTATATAAATGAAATAAATTAAAAGAGGTTAAATTTTTTTTTTTTTAAAAGAGGCTGTAACATAGAGTAGTTTTTTGCATTTTATTAATTATATTCAAAAATGTTTTTGAAGTCATGTCCCAAAAGATGCATAATTTTATATCTATAATCCAGAAGACTCTCTTGAAGGCGAAATAATTATTTAATATTTGCCCACTAGTGGTCTTCTAACAATGTTAATATTAAGGCCAAAAGAGAAATCTTTTTACAATTTAAGGGTATTTGAATACAAAGTCAAAAATAAAGACATAAATTTATATTGAGGACAAAAGATAGGGAACAAAATGACTAATGGTTTAATTGACAAATTTTTTGTGCTATGCATTAAAGTAAATGCACGAGAGCACACGTTAGTTGGTCCAAAGCTTTAAGAATGTATATATGAGTTTGGAGGGTCAGAAGTTCAAGCCTTAGTAGTATGTGTGTGTGTTTGTGTGATATTTTCCTTTAATTTGTAGTAAGTGGTGGTCATTAGTTAAGTCCTATTATTTTTTTAAAAAAAAAAATACATGACAGTGCATGCAGAGGATAGACATGAAAACCTATTATTCCTAATAGAGTGAGGTGGAGATTAGGTAATAGTAGGTATTTTTTTTCTTTAATTTTTATTAAGTAGAGACCATTAGTTAAGTTCATTTAAAAAAAAAATGCACAAGAGTGCACATATAAGAGTGGATAATAGTTGTGATTTTGAGTCAAAAGTTTGAAAGTAATGCATGTTTTGCTGATGAATAATATAAAGTTGTAATTTTGAGTCAAAAGCTGGAAAGTAATGTATATTTTGCTAATGAATAATAAGTTATCTCCAAAAACCCCCAAAACCCTAGTCTCATTTTTTTTCCTCTCTTAAAACTTATGTTGTTACTCTCACAATAAGCTAAAAAAGAAGTGTTTCGATCTCCTTTTCCAGCTCTCATCCTGCACCTCTATCCTCTCTTATCTCTTTCGGAGATGTAGGGTTTTTCCGTTTTTTTCTTTTTTCTTTAAATTTCTAATGAGTTCAAATTTAAATCTAATTATAAAACTATATTTGTGTGATTTTTGTACCATCTAATCTTTGATCTCTATGAGTTTTTATTCTGTTTACTAAATCTTGAATTTATGAATTTTTTTTTTTTGATTTAGATCAGTAATACAAATGGGTCTTTTTTTTGGTATAAATTTTATTTGATTTTGGAATCATAGTACTCTACTTGCTATGAACACAGTCTAGTAGCCGGTGAAGATAATTATTTACTAGTGATCCTTGTTATCTTATCTCTTAGGAAATTATGATAGCTCACAATCTTCTTATTGTTGCATTTGTGATCTATTTTTTGAATAATTTAAAATTGTAATCTTCTATATTGATAGTGTAATTAAAGCTTGTTTTTATTAATATTATTTCTTTGAGGAGCCCGGTTTTTATCCAAAAAAAAAGTTATCTCCATCACATTTTCAATCTAACTAAAAATAATAATCTAAGAGGATGCTTTCATTTTAAAATCCTAAGATTGGTAGCATAATTTAGCAAAAATTCAAAGTGTATTCATTTAATTCTTTTTTGAGATAGAGAATACATATATATAAATATGAAATTTCATTTCTTAAAGGACATAGGGTGATATACATATATATAAATATGGAATTTCATTTCTTAAAGGACATGGGGTGATGGGTAGTAGGTTTATTCTCATTGGCAACTATATTTACCCTTAATGTTGAGGTATTAAGTTCAAATCTCGCTCTTAATTTGTCCCCCACAAAAAAAAGGCTAATAATTTCGTTTGACGTAGGGGTCTTGATATAGAAACGACAATGTGTTATGACAACAAAATTTGAAAATGACGATAAAATAAAAACAACAAATTGGTAAACGACAATTGACAATTAGAAAACATGACATTAGAACATGAAACGACAATCAAGAGGTAGACAACAACAAATTTACAACAACAAATTGGCGAGCAATAATTAAAAAATATATAAACATTGACTATAAAACGACAATTAATAGCATGGACATTAGAACTGAATATGACAATCAAGAGGCGTCGACACGAAACTTACAACAACAAATTTGCGAACGACAATTAAAAAAAAACATGTAAACATTGACGATAAAAACGACAATTAGAAACATAGACATTAGAACTGGAAACGACAATCAAGATGCAGAGACAAGAAACTTACAAAGGATAGCAAAACTGGAGATGACAAAACGAGAAGACAACATATAAAACTGAAAACAAGACAAGAAAATGACGATAACATTTAAACGAGATGAACTTATTGAACAACATCATTTAACCAGAATTATTAAAATTGAGAATAGGGACTAAAATCGAGGAAAAAAAGAAGAAAAGAAAAAGTTTAGTTTTAGTAGTAGAATGTGAGTCTTGTGACATTACCAAAATGATTGGGAAAAAAAAAAAAGAAAACATAGTACAGTAGTTCAAATCTGGAATATTTTAAAAGTCACTGACCAAAATGGGATTTAGATTACTTTTTCAAAGACTAAAAATACGATCAAGGCCAAACAATAAAGAACAAACGACACGAAATTTAAAAAAAAAAAAAAAAAAAAAAGTAGTAAAAGGAACCAACGAAAAGCCAAGTGGTGCACAGAAAAAGGCCAACAAAACTAGCAAACGAATGGAAACCAACATCAAAAGGAGAGAGCAAAAAAGAAACAAGAATGACATCAAAATTGAAAACTACAAGTTTAAAAACTACACGCCTTCCTTGACCTATTACTGTAATAACATATTACAATGTACTACGTACATGTAGCATTTGCTTTGCCTCCAAGTATATTCTCCCAAACCATAGTAGCAAACTACAAAAAAACCTTAGTCTGAGGGTTTAATCAAAACCAAACTTATCCAAAAGAAAATCACCATTTAGAGGAGAGAAAAATAGTGTCTACATGCACAGTTTGTCTGTTCAAAGCCTTTCAATAAGAATATAATAACTCCATAAAATTGCATATCAAAACATCGTTGCTTTTGAGTCCAAAACAATCAATATTCTGCTAAACAATACGGTAAACAAAAGTATAGATGCTAAACCACAAAAGAAAGTTATTTTCAGGACTTTTGGTTCTTAGCTTTGTCCCACTTCTTCTTGCTTCATCTTCCCAATCTCCACAAGCAGAGTCAAAAGAGCCTCGCACATTTCACAGGCATCTGGCTCTTTGGAATTCTTCTTCGATGAACAATAAACCATCCAAGCATGGTCAAGTTTCCTATCTGGTTTGACAACAACTGAGCCTGGAACTTCAGCATCCCGGCATGTCACCAAACCATCACTCTTCTCCCCATACCGCAGCTGCAGGTGGAGTGCACACAAAGCCATAGCAGCGGATATAGGCATCACTACAGGTACCTGACGTCCTGCTCGAAGAAAATTTTCAGACTCCTCGTTGTCAAACTTCAGGAGGGGAAGCCAAGAAAGCTCTGCATGAGCTATTTGAGTCATGGTGGCAAGGACTCCTGGCGCGATACTGGCTTCGGAGTGGAAGGAGATTAGAGGGACTTGTTCTGGTAGTTTGTACCTCATGATGAATTCCTTCCGCTTCTCATATGTCAGATCCTCTAGTGCCCGTATGTCACCCTACAAGGTTTGAACTTATGAGAACTACAAACAGAAGAGAAGTTAAAAATATGGAAACTCCTGTGTCTGAAATTGAATGAAAAGAAATTGTGTAGAATAACATGGTCAATAAAAAAGTAAAGAGACTATGGGAGACAGGACATGAAGGTGGAACAGTTTGAAATCAGACGGATAACCTAATAACCCTGTCTGAGATGGTTGGAATATGATAAAGAAAATAGATGTCAACTGTGATACAACATGAAAGGAATTCACACAGCTCTAAGTCAGTGAACAAACTGCATAACCTTCCAAAGCATCCAAACATCTGCCCTGTCATTTTCCAAGAGCTTCACAGTGATCCCATGGATATTCTCATTAAGAGAAGAAAGAGAAGTTTATACTTTACTAATGCATTAGAATATATCTAATCTATGTTTACTAAAGTGTTTTAAAAGCTACAGAAATTTTCTTCCTATAGTAGATTAACTAGATGAGATTGGCTTGTTCTATTCGATATGTAGTTGTACAAACTACAAGTACAACACAGCAGAATGCCACCCAGATACAAATATCTTATGCAAGTTGCAAATGACCAACTTGGTGCTTCCCATGAATATTAAACCTCTGACCAATGAAGTCTCTGGGTACAAGGAACCCAGATCATAGCAGTTTAATGCAACAAAGACCGCCAAATCAGAGGCTAAAATGATGGTCTACGACTTTAGACAATCCAAAATAAGCACTTACCAAGCCCAGATAATATTTAATTTCACTTAATAACCATTATTTCCTGCTTGAATGTGAAATGTTTCTAAGCACAACTTAACCTGGAGTTCATGAAAAATGACAATACTTTGAGCAAAGAAATCGTTACCTTGATCAACTTGCATATTAAAAGCTCCATAATCCTCCTGGTTTCCTTGTCAGCAATCTGGCCTTCACGAAGAATATCAGAAGCTAAAGGGGTGCCGCCATAAGGGCTTTGTACAAGTGCTAAACCAGCAACTTTGTCTTTCAAATTGTTCCAGTGGATTGACAGAGCAGCTGCAGCATCAACCCCACCCTTGCTGTGGCCTAGCAGCATTACAGGCTTGCCAGATCCCCAGTAAAGCTCCTCAATGTATTGCCTGAGTTCCCAGGCATTGTGTTCTACAGATGCCTTCATACAAACAATAAAGCGGAGAGAGTGAATATAGTTTTCAATATGTCGGAAGAAAAAATTTAACTATTTGGGACCTCTTAGTCGGCAAAATTTTCAAGAGTTAACATTTGATACCTCACTATGAATCTTTGCAATATGACAAGCTAGACCCATCTTTGAAAAGAATCTTTTAGTTTCCACAAAGTACAACGGACCGTGATTACTAAAGAGGCCTGAAAAAATGAAAGTTACATTGCAAGGGGTTACTAATCATGTCCCATGAGCAGAACAAACATCTTGTTGAATATCATGACAAGGGCATATACCAGGAATTAGTAGATAAACATATGAATTAGGGAGTGAGTGCTCTCCATTCCTGGAGTAACATCCGAGATAAGTACGAGTAGTTAGACTCAGATTTAATTGACTAATCAGCAGTCAAAACTAATATAAGAACCAACAATGAAAAATATAACATATGAATCAAGCTTCTGGGGGTTAAGCCTGTTAAATGTTTATGATTGACTCAAAATAAGAGTTTATCAAACTAAATGAGTTAAAGAAATACCAAATAACCATGGCACCTTATTTCTGCAAGCAATTCCAAAAATCTTTCTGTACCATCCTTCACAGGAGGCATTCCCGGAGTTTTCTGTAACCATCCAATATCATCAGAAGAACCTAGCAATGTCTTCTGTACTCGAGATATTATGCTGAAGATGCAAAAATGAGTATTAATGACCCATGTGATGCTAAATTAAGAGACGAATAAATCTAATTGTAAATAATTCACCATCCTTATAAAGGTTTAAAAAACAGACACTTAATACAAGGATGAAAGAAGCCATCACAAGCACTTCAATGGGTAAAGACCTACTCTTTTACCTACAAAGACGAACTTGAGCACATCTAATGTAAGAGATAGAACATCTGCAAGAGGCCATTGCCAACCTCCAGGCAAACTGTAATCCAAATAGCGGGAACATTAACCTACAGCCAGCAAAATTGTCAATAAGATATGCGAAAACATTAGCAGAATAATGCTTGATATTTCAGAATTATGAATAATTTCAACCATTCATCTATACCACTTCACAGAGATGTACTTCACTAAGCTTTAGCATCACATAGAGCTTTTAAGACAACAAAATATTATTAATTACCCTTGAAAAATGAAAAGGCTTCCCGCATAAAAATCAATGATTTCTATAATGTCAGATCTTGTATCTACAGTAAACTCTTCCCTGGGTTCTCGGGCTCTTCTTGCACGAATTCTGGGGCATGTACAGTCATTACAAGGTTTATATGATGATGAAGAATCTTCTGGAAAAGATTCAGAAATGCTATGTCTCAAAGGGCTTGAATGTGGTTCACTAGAACTGACCATTAAATTCTCCAAGCATCTGCTAAGATCTCCGAGTACAAGATCCTCTGCAATAACATCATCATGCCCAAATAAGAACCATTAACTTCCATGACCACAAGGCATGTCGAAAAAGATATAAATCTTGCATATCAAAAGAAATTGATCTAATGGTAACAGAGGTACATGAACAACACCCTGCATATCAAACAACGATTAAAGCAAAAAGCTCACCAATAAATTGCATCAATTGGTCGCCTATATAATTGGCCAACGTCAACAGACGGGTGAAAATGTCATCCATTGATGAGCCGAATTCAATAACATCTGTATTATTCACAGCACTGTCATGGGCCTGATACAAAGACCAGTGTTAGAACTAAAAGAAGCAATCAATAAAACCAAACTGAAAAAAAAAAAACCACCAAGTAGTGATACCATCACTCGCTAGGCAAAGAGGTATTAAATATTAGTAAAGAGAGATGCATCAACACACAGGGAGAAACACAAAAATTACCCCGAAAAATAAAATGATGATAACAATTATTGGCACTTACAGTTGAAGGGAATTCATATATTTCATTTTTGACATATACATGTCCCATCAATTCTTCCAATCCTGAAGTCATGCAATTGCAAACAAAAATAGAGAATTTCATTTCATTTTTCACAGAAAAGTACAAGCATAATAAAAAGAAAATATCTCTTGAAATATTTCCAGGTAAACACAGCAAATATATCTCCAAAGGAAATGGGCTAATTACAAACTCGAAGCAAAAAAAAAATCCCATCAGATCTTCATAAACAAATAAACAAGGATAACTTTCATGACACGAATGACCACTGAATCAGAGAAAAAATAAAACTTCAATTAGAGATTTCGAATTCGACGAGATGAAACGAAGCACGGCAAAAGGTCCAATACATTGATCCCAGGCATTGAGTTTGGACTCAGGTGGCTATGTTTTTGTGGGGTGGGGTTAAAACGGGAAATCTACAGCTGGTTCTTTCTTTCACCAAGTTTGCATGAGCAGAGTAATGAGAATGAACAATCTGATTACCGATTCAGAAATTTGGACCATAGTCTAAAACAGTGTCTAAAAGAGCCTAGGCTGCATAAATCTCCAAGTCATGGACATCCACATCTTGAGAACAACCACAGAGGAGCCAAAAACAGAAACTGAACTGACATTTCACTAATGTTATTAATCATTAAAAGAAACATGTACACAAAGGTATCAGAGAATGACTTACACTCACTAATTAGAGTACCCCAACTCTCAACTCCGAAGCCCAACAACGAAAGAGAGACTCAAATCTGCAAAACCCAGAAACCAAAACCAGATTCGAATTTATAGCGGGAAAAAGGGACAAAAAATCAGTAACCCATTTCCAAGAAGGCTTTAAAAATTCAAAGTATCAAACTTCATAAAGTAATAAATGAAAATTAAAAGTGGGAACGTTGAAAGAAAGATCTCAAAGTGTATGGATGAGAAAATATTACCACATATACATACCATACCATACCAACCGAACAAGAAAAGTTTAGTCATGGGAATGGGAATGGAGCAATAGATGATCGTTATCCAATTGCTTTAATTTCAATATCTCCAATGGCCCCACCAAAAAAATTAAATAAACAGATAATAAATAAATAAAGGGTCGCTTTAGAAAAAAGAAAAAAAGAAAAAAAGAAAAAGAAACTGCACCATGTACGTACATCGGTAGATTCAAATACCTCTCTTTATGTTCTTGGGAAGATAAGGACCGACCCAAAAGCAGTAATTACATTGGTTTCTTAGTTTTTACTCAAAAATCGAGTAAAGAAAAGCACCAACTGAAATGGGAACATTTTTAAATATCGGAAATCTTACTCTCAAAATCAATGCCATAATTGTGGAGACACCGTATTTTGGTAACTTTACTTAGTCCGCGGACTAGCTAGGGACTTAATGGGACACGCGGCTTTTGCTGAGTGCTTCCTCTAGTAGTAAGCAAAGCCGGGGTGTAAGAAGTGGCCCCACCGCTGGGGATTTAAAGTTCTGGATAGGTCAAGTTTGAAGAAAGGGACACGTGTCGTGTTGGGAACTTAGTCTCGGGTTTGCGTGGACAAATGTTACTTAATAGTTCTCCACGAAAATGGCGAGTTAGAAGGACTTTTCAGCGCCATGCCTGGTTGTTGAAAAAAGCGTTTTTAGCTTGAAAAATTCCGCATTCATATTTGTTAAGATTAGCCAAACTCTCGTATTCTTCATCTTAGCAAAAAGAACAAAAGATGAAACTCAAAGAAAGAAGAAAAATTGTACGGTCCACCTGAATTGTAAGAATCTGGCGATGCAATTACAATGATAGGATGACTATACTTGAATTTTCTCTACTTGGAACATAAAAGAAAGAGTTACAATTTCTGAAATTATTTAGAGACAACAGTACTTATATTGGTTTCAAAGATCGTGAAAATGGTACAACAAAATATGTACAGAAACTTCTAGCAAAAAAACCAAGTACGTGCCTAGAAGCAATACATTCCAAAAGAAAATCAAATTACAACTTAAGAGGAGCAATGGCAAGGCAGATAATATACAGAAGCTCATTTTCTGAGTCATGGGCTAGCATTACCACTGGGGTTCTTTGCATCCTCATTGAGTTCTTCAGATACTTAAAGCTTTGCTCTGAAATGTTTATCTGGGTTTTATCTGAAAAACTCGATTGTACCAAATTGAATGAAGGGTCATATGGAAGAGATCATATTTCATGGGTTTATCATGCCAGAGAAAATGCTTCTGAACCTTCCTGACCGCCAGTTGCATATCGAGATACTTCTCTTTTGGTATCGCGAGTAGTATGTCTTTCAATCTTGGAATGTCTTTCTCAGCAAGAACTACAGAGAATGCTTCCCAATTCAAGACCTCGAAATATGGAGGTACAAAATTGTCAGATATGATCACTGGAACACATTCATAGAAGATGGCTTCAACCACCCTTGGGCTGTTAACTTCATATCCCTTGGGGCAGATACAGAATTTGCTGCTCTTCATGTGCTGGATGTAGTTCATTTTGCTTGGAACACCAGGAGGCATTGGACCAAAGATCTTCATATCCTGGTCTTTACCCTTCCAGTACTTCAACAAGATTGGGCGTAAGTAACCATGCATGTTCCCTGCATAGAAGGCAAGAATCTGCCTCTGAAATGGAGGTTTCCCACCAAGATCTCTTAGAGGATTCCTTGCTGACCGGACATAAGTCTCAGGAAGAGATACATCCCTTCCGATTTTGAAGCCTGCAGTTACATCAGCATTGCAAAGGGCTTTCACGCAACGTTCCATGTGGTGTCTTGTTTCGTATGGAGCCTGTAAGAATCCGATACTTTCTTGTTAACATTGGCAAAGTCATATCACATTTGTTGTCCGTAGAATATGATTTTTGACTGTTCAAGTGAATACAAAAGAAGAGAGTTGCACAACTAGCTTACCCAGTCATGGCAGGCAACAAGAAAATGATCAGCTCCACCAGTTCTATTAAAGTAAGGATATTTTGCAGCTATTTTTTCAGTGTACTCCTTCAAATATTGGCGTAGGTTTGTCCGATTATGTGAGTTACGTACATACAGGGTGTATTCTAGCATGCGTGAACTGAATGGCATATAAAAGAGATGAGCCCTCCGGGGGTCTTTTACAATAAAACGCCTGTTTCCCTCCATCAGTTTCATAAACCATCCCTCTGAAGCATATAATCCCTTTAGTATTGGTTGATGGAAGATGGGTTTTCCCCCCTCCTTATAGACATAGACTTTGAGTGTGCGTTCCATGAGTTCGTAACTCCTGAAAAAAATAGAACCAAACTTGAAATTAGACAATGAACAAGTTTCAGAAAGGAGCTTTTTTTATTGACTTAATTCTTCCATGCAATGTTATCACATGGAATCTAGTATGGTATGTACTGAGAGCCTGCATTGCAAAGGGCACTTGGGGTACTCAGGGTAAACTTCACTTTCCTTTTGAACATGGAAATATTCCGAAAGAGAGGAGCATATAATTCTCGATCATTTATTGCAGGATAAGCATGCTCAATCTGTGGCTTCAAAGCTAGAATTTCATGATCACGTATGGAGGACCATCTTGGTCTCTACAATAAACCAAATTATGTTAGATGCTCTGAATTAAGCTAAAGCATTAAGGAAATTGCCTTATCAATAGCATCAATATTTTCGTACCATTGAACGTGATTTAGCGCGGTGCCTTGCTAGTATGTGGTTCATCTCCTGAAATGATGTTATTGACTTTGGGGGCATTTCACACCTCATCTTCTTTCTTCCAGGAATGCTGGCAATTGCAGAATGATTCTTTGAAATTACAAGATCACTTTGCTCTGAAACAGAAGCCAATGGAGAGCTTTTGCTGGATGTTGAGGTTGTTAAAAACGTGGTATTCATTGAAGCTGCTGCAGAAGATGCAAGTGTAGAGGGTTGAAAAGGAGTGTCTAGGCCACGGTCAGATTTTTTCAGCGACAGACTTATGTTCTCTGCAAGATCTGGTTCTCTAATCTGCTTTAGAGGGACGCCTGGCCTATCTTTGCTGGCTTTATCCATTATAGCATCACTCTCCTCATTTTGTATGCTTACCAGTGTTGATATGCCATTTACATGTCCAGAATTCTTAGATGGAAAACCGTTGTCTACAAATCTATCCAGAACATGTTGAGAAACAAAGCCTTTATTTTCCAATGTAACACTAACCTCCTTAAATCTGTCATTTCCCCTTTTTTCAGTTTCAAACCCCAGTTCTCCTCCCTTATCAAAGCTGTCAGCATCATTCTCCAACTCGACACTTGTAGATGTGTCAATCAAATCTGAAGCATTAACTGTAAGAGGGTTTCGGACCATAACAGATTTGGTGGAAGAACGAACAGTACTGACATTATATTTAGCGTATCTTGAAATCTCATTGTCAGGCAACATCGAGCGAAGAGCTTTTCCATATGGAAGCAGGAAAGATTGAAGCAACAAATGAGTAAAAGCCACAAACACCATCAGAAAAAGCCATCCTCGGGCTTTAGTGTGGCCAAGCTTACGAAATTGAAACAGGTTCTCCATAGAGCGCCCTATACTTGACAAACCCCAAATCACGTACAACTTATCATTCTTGGAGATACAATTTGAAATAGCTTCTAAATTTCTGCAAAAATTTCAGGAGCTGTTAAGTTAAAGCTGTTAAAGAACAAAGGTACTCAAAAGTGAAAATTAGCTTAGATCCTCTCCATTTGCAAGTGGGATGCAGGGGAATTTAGCTAAACACAAACATTCTAACTCTAATCCTTACAAACAGTCTAACTCTAATCCTTAGTACTTTTAACACATATTTCTATACAATCTGCTCAGGGATGTTTGATTATAATCTAATGATCCAAATTTGGTAACTATACCCCTCTAAATTTTAAGCAGAGAGGATCTTGACAAGGAAAAAGGGATCGTATTTACACGAGTGTGATAAATAATCATAGGCAACGTCCACAACCCAGAATCTAACATAGAAACCCACACAACCCATTAATATCTAAACCTATAAAAATTAAAAGCTTCTGAATATACAGTGGCAACAGTAAGTTACAGCTCTCAGAGCCAGAATATAGCATCATCTCAAACAAGATTACCTTGAACACCATTTACTTAAAATAAGACCAAAATCTACAAAGATTTTTGCTTTTCTCTTTGTTTTGGTACAAGAACAAAATTAAGGAAAGAAATATCTTTCTGGGTTTTGAAATAAAAAAAAATAAAAAAAAATAAAAAAAAAAACAAAATAAACAGTTTCAAAAAATACTCCCTTTAACAAAATTACATTTTGTGTGGAAATTGACTTACTACTGACACAGAATTCTCAAGCTTGAGTCCATGACTGAAAAGGGTTCTATAACCATTAGTAGGAAGTAAAACGTTTTGGGTTGGCTGGCTTCTGAGAAATCCAAGGAAACACTGACCCGGGTGGATGTTGTAGTAAAGTGTAAGCCTTGAGCTTGATTTTTCTAGGCAGCCAAACGGCAGAAGAAATAGAATCCTTGGAGTTGGGGGACATCGTTTACTGCATATGGTTTTTTGCTTTAAATAGAATTAGAGAGTATAATATTACCTATTTATTTCCATTAATGACCCATCTTTAACTTTTCCTGCTTACTGTTTTTAACTTTCACGGAGCCATGAACAAAAGAACAAATGTACCGTTAAAAGAGGAGGGTGGCGTCGTGGCGAGATTTTTTTTTTCCCCCCTTAAATTATTTCTGGAAGATATAATTATAAAATGACATATATTTTTTGAATTTTAATTTTATGTTTAACGAAACTCTCGTGTTTTTAGAAATATCTAATAAAATTCAACTTTAAGGAGATATTTTTTATCTATTATCTATCCTTAGATTTTTAACTAATTTATCTATCATCAATCACTCCAATTGGGTGAAATTAAAAGAAAATTAGAAATTTGCTCTTATGCTCTTATTAGAACTCGGAATTTGGAGGAAAAAAATTACAAAGAAAAATCATGGAAAATAAAAAAAAAATATTTTTTCTAAAAATTTATAGAGCTTTATTTTGACATTTTTTGCTTTCTTAATTAATATGTCAAAACTATATTTATTAAAAAGTGATATCAAATCAAGTTCTCACATTTCTTGAAAAAGGTTTTAATCGTTTTTTGTTCCAATTCAAAAAAGAGAAAATAGAATTTCTTCAATTTTTTTTTTCTTTCCCTCTAAAAATTAAAGTTCCAAACGGAGCTCTAAAGAACAATTGATTGGTTGAGAAGAGATAAATTTGATAGGTACTAAAATCGTAAGAAAATAATAACTAGCGTAATTGAAAGGACTATTTTGACATTTCTACAGAAATAAGGAGGATTTTATAAAGAAATTAACAAGTATAAAGTTATTTATTTTACGATTTTTGTTATATCTTCTTTTTTGGATTAACTATTATTTAAAAATTCTTAAAAAATTATTATTTAAAAACAAAATAGCATAAAATTACCTTTTGTTTATTTTTGATGAAATCTTCTGCTAAAGTATGTCGAACTCAATATTCACATGGAATTCATTATCAATTAATATCCAATAAATACAGGTGTATGTTGGCGGAGGTTTTGTCAACAATGAATTTAAGAAATTGCAATATATGACTTGTGTGTGAAAAAGATTGATAAAGCAAAGTAAATAAAAAAACGAGAGTTTTATAATAGTTTAACTCCGAAAAAGATGAGCTTATGTTCAATGTTCTTCACTATTTTCTAGAAAATTACAACATTTTCTCCAAGTCTTAAGGTGAGAACAAAGAGAGAATGATAGAAAATGTGTATAGTGAAGTGATTGTAAGATGACTGTAAAATCAAGCCCTCTTTATATAGGTACGGATAACTCAATGTTTCCTAATTGTACAAATGGGAAAATACATATTAGAAAATACAATCTGAGTAATAATATAAAATTGGGTAATAACTTAAATGGAATCGATCAGTTGATATTTACAATCAGAAGCTTGTTTCCCTTTTCTCGCGGGTTACCCATTTAGAGAAGATCAATCTAGTTTCTTTTTCTGCTAGTCGCACATTTATTCATACAGAGCAGGTCGCACTATTGATTGTTTCCAATATTCTACTTGGCACATTCTCCTCAACAGTTAACTTTCCTTTTCTGGCATTTACTAATATAGATTTAAAATCGCACAACAATTATCCCCCAGCTTCATTAGTCTTTTCAGGCAAAATAGAGCTTCATACTCTGATAAGTGCAAGCTTAAGAGTACGATGTTATGAGGTTATCTCAAGATCCTTGAAGAGTCGCATAATCTCAAACCATATTCTTTCAAAATCATATGCGTACGCTTTTTTCCTGACAGATGCAACCACGTGTCACTCATTCTCAAGAGATTAGTGAGATCCGAGGAGACTTCTCTGTTTCTCGAGTAGATGTGATGACATCGGTGGCATAAGCGGCTGTTTCAAACTAAGACTTTTCGTCTTTAGAAAATTAAATTCATTTAATTTCAAAAATCAATTGTCTTGTGTAAATTTCAGCCATTGGATCTGAAAATCAACCCATTGATTCATGGTTAAGATTTAATAAATCTCTAAATACATATAAGGAGAATTCATTTCCCTTATTCTATTATTTCTATTTTCCGAATCCTTCAAACTTTCAAACCTCAGAAATTTTCTAAAAAAGCCAAATCATTTTCAACAAGACAGAAGAATCCTCTTCCTCGTCATCGACAATCTTAACCGTTACTCCAGCTTTTCCAATGATACTTGTGATGCCCAAGATTCTTACATGCATATTAAGCCAATGATAAATATTTTCTAATTGCATATTAGGCATCTAGAAGTTGTTAATACTAGTTTTATAATAACATGCCCATTCATTATATTATGTGCATTTACATACATGTTATTACACTAATGATTGTCGAAGTGTCCCAATGCAGTGTAAAGGTCCAATACCCTTAGAGAGAGAGAGCTCAGTGTGCTAAATGAACAAAGAATATAATTATAAAAGTAATACTATGTGCATATACATTAAGATCGTATTTGTTGATAACTTAGTCAAATAGTAGTTTTTCGGTAAAATGTAATTTTCACGCATTTCGAAGCCGAATTCACGGTGTGTTTAACATGTCAAATATGCTTGATTCAATGTCTAGAACTCATTTATAGCATTTTATTTGTGGGCTCCAAGTAAGCACGAGGTGGCATTCAGGAAACTAATTCATATTTAGTCGCACTAAGCTAGCTTAGATTAAGCTTAATCGCGTAATGTCGTTTTTGTGTATTCTATTAATTGAGTGCTAATACTATGTTTGCATTATTAATTAGAGTCTAATTGACTTTCTTTTTATGTTTAATGATTGGTTAAGGAGCTAGGTTCCACCAAATTACAATAAGATTGGCCATATAGGATCATAAGTCAAAGTATGACTAGTTTTCATTTTCTAAGGTAGGATTCACCAACTTTGACTACACTTGGGTATATAGGAGTGACCAAGAAAATGGTGACTATGCTAAGGATGTTCTAGAGCTGGACACATGGAAAGTGATGTGCAAAATATCCAAAATACCCCTTAGAATTTAAGTTATATCTTTTCTTAGCCATTAAGTGTTAATTTTGGGTCAAATCTGGTCATTTGCTTTTCCTTTCTCTCCAGCCATGACCTGAAACTCTCCAATACTTTTTCTGACTTCTCTCAACTTCCCTCAAATATTTTCAAGAGTTTCCAAGTAGTAGAACTCAAATTGGAGTCCTAGAAAGCAAGATACACCAAAACTAGTCAAGGTAATTCTATTAAGTTGTTCTTTCTAGGTCTTGTCCTTTAATTTTAATTCTCTGCTTATTCTCACTTAAACAATGGTTTCTTCAGGTCTTCTTAAGTCCAAAATCTAATTCTAAGCCTAGAGAATCAGTTTGATGGAGGCAGAAGTCAAGAATTCCAACAAAAACTCAAACTAGTCAAAGTGAGCATTATGTATGATTTTGAACTTATAGTTAATTTCTTTTGTGTTAACCCTTAAACTAAAGCAATTATTTGATTATTAATGGTCCTAGAAACCCTTATATATTGCTGGAATATAGAATTTAAGGAGAGAATGCAAGTTACACCAAGAGCCCTAAATTTACTAATTGTGTATTTAAGTGTTTCCGTGGGTGTATTAAGCTTTCTATACTTCTAATCTGATTTTCTCAACTTGCAATGGATATGTCATGGATTCTATTATATATTCCATTGATTTAGTGGCTGTTTGTAGCTATAGACAAGTGCACAAATTGTTTTCAACTTGTCTAAACTGAAAAAGATTTGAAATATGCTTTAATGTTATCTTAGATGTTTCTTTGATGTGTATATGTGGGAATTGGATTGTTAATTGTTATGGCAGGTTTAAAACCATGATTTTAATCATGTGGGAATATTCCTAAAATAGGGGAGGTGCTGTCCAAATATTTTTAAAATGAAATGGCACCATTTAGGAGCAAATGGACTTGTTTTTACAAAATGATATGCCATTTTAGACCATTTTGTGCTAATGAACTAACATTCATATTTTAATACTTTTGAACAGTTTTTCAATGCTAGTTGTTGACTATCAAGTACCTTAAGTGATTTATATGCTTCCGAGTAATTTTAAGATCAAGTTTCCTAATTTGGTGAAAGTTGTTATTTCAGTCTTGTTCAAGTATCTTAATGCATTCTTTTTATAAAATGTGCATATTGAATAATAGTATTTTATGATAGGTGATTAGCACACCAATCACTAGAGGATATTGACTCTTTTCACTATCAATTCCTAAGTAAAGACTTACAACTGCATCACAAGAACTATATGGAAAATGTATTTATGTGAAACTTACTTATTCCTGAAAGTTATGAAATGGCATATACATGGCATGTTTTACATGCAAATGGAGACTTTTATTATATAAGTATTTGAAAGTGAGTACCATTGTACTAATTTTATAAGATAAGTTTTAATGGCAATTGTTAGTCTGTCGGAGCTAGATAGATAAGTCTGTTGATACAGACTCTCCCGTTGAAGTGGGATTTGCGGATTTTATAATGTGTCTAGTTGAAGCGGGACAATATTAGCGCGGTGTGGAATGCCCCTTTGATGAGAGAAGGAGTTTTCAAAAAACCTCACACGACGGTCGCACCTTATTTTTACTCTTGACCAGAGTTTCCGCCCAATGTTATCACGGCCTATCGACTTACGGGACAAGCAATGTCCTAAGGGGCCCAACTAAGAATAATTTTTAAGGAAAATGCATGGACTCAAATGTTTAAGAAAGAAAAGGGTACAATGGGAACTTTATGAGATTATAAAGCATTCATAAGCATGCATAGTTTTTACTTACTGAGCTTTAGCTCATTTTAGTCTTGTGATGCAGATGAGGAGGCACATTTTGGTATTGACTAGCTGGTTACCTGGTTTGCCTTTTGTCTCCATGATCATACAGATGTAGACGAGCTTGACCTGTGGGCGACATTTTTGTTTTGAGATATTTTGGTATAATGTAAATACTACTGTTGATAGCAAAATAGACTGGTGAAAACCTCTTTTGATTGTGCATTTTGTAAAGATACTTTTAACAAGAAATTCCATGCAGTTGTTTTTGTTTAAAGGTTTTAGAAAGTTCAAAATTTGCCCACATTTTTATCAAAATAAAAGATAGTGTTTAAGAAAGAATAATACTTCATAGTTTGACTGTATATGACAATATGGTTATACTAGGAGGTGTTACAATACCAGTTCAGACTTTTCAAAGACCTTTTTAACCAAAGGTTGGTAACTCTTTTTCTCTTCTTTTTTAGAAATACTTGTTTCTCATAGAAATCTATCAATTGTGCTCTGAATAATCCTATCATTCTTACATTCATGAACTCTATAGTAGAAAAAATCCCAAATTTTACTTCTACCAAACTGAATCTATAGTTCTCATTTTAGATGAACAATAGGCATGAAAAAATCCGAAACCGAGTATAAAGAAACTAAATTCCAGAATTGAAAATATAGATATGAAAAATTGTTGAACATAAATAAACTGATATGGATTCATTTGCATATTCAGTTGAACTTAAGGTGTGCGAATCAAAGACAACTTTTCTGTATTCTCTTGAATATAAAAGACTAGGTAGAATATGTTGAATCGAATGACGAATTGATGAAGAGTTGCTTGAATTTGTAGGATAGAACTACTATAGATAGACGAATCCATAAGCCGATTAAAAAAACTCGACCAGATTAGATTAGACGAATAGAGAAATGTTGACGTAAATCTTAGGGTTTGTGGCCCTAAATTGATCTTAAGCTCTTGCTCGCATATAGCGAGTATACTTGCAATAGATAATATAGCATGCCCATTTCTAAGTCGTACTTAGGTTAGTTTTTATAAACATTAATAAAGTTTATATAAATACATGCTGATTAGAGCTCACATGGGACCAAGTATCATTTGTTTCTTTTCAGATGTCTAATCGCGAAGACCTTAGTGAGGAAAATGCATTCTCAGGAGAATCGGAACACTCGACGAGGTTTAAGTCTATTAACATAGATAATTATATCGAGAAAGATCCCGAACCTGAAGTTATAATTACTAGGATTAGACAAGGAAGTCCTCGAATAGCCGACCTCCCTAAGGACCAGCACCCTCAACATGTAAGAGAAGTTCCTGAATATTCTTTCAGCTTCCAATACATCGAAGGTGAATGGTCCTGTGGTGACATTAAGTCTAATTGCACATGGGCAAAGATAAAGAAGATAAAAAAGCAGTACAACCTCGATCCTGAGTTGAAGATATTAACTCCAACTGAGTTCAATTGCCCTAACACTCCTCCACTCAAATATGCGGCATTCATCGATGCCCTAATACGAGCTAGAGTCCATCTCCCTCTACATCCATTCTTATAGTCCGTAGTTGACTACTACGACATCGTTCCATTCTAACTTACTTCCAACACCTATAGATACATGGTAGAACTATATATATCATACCATAAACACAACTTGGGAATCCCTACCCCAGAGGAATTCGCATGGTTCTACTGCTTTAAATCGAATTAATCTGATGTAGGCTTCTATTATGCATTTAAATGGCCTGGCTCTAATGTAAAGACCATTTCCAATGTTAAAAATAACATGGGCAAGTGAGTATGCTAAGAACAGTTGCTTCTAACATGCAAGTAATTATTCACCTTATTTTGCTCGTATGATTTTTGTTATTTATTCTAACCTCTTTTCTACCTCGTAGTTAACAGAGAGGAACGATTGACATTGAGCTCAAACCAACTCGCTCGAGTCAACAAAATCCGCGGTCTCCTTGAAGAAGAATTTGACTGGAAAACTTTGGAAACTACTGAGAACTTACTCGCATTTGACCTTTTTCCCAAAGGTGCAAGTCTACCATCCTCTGTGAATCACCTCAGGAGCACCCTGAGTCCAAAGAAAAGACAACCGTCTTCAAGTACTAAGAGGCAAAAAGCATCCTTATCTTTTGGAACTGCAAGCTCAAAGAAGAAGAAAACTGCCACCTCAACACAGGATATACTAAGCCTCATTCCAACCTAACCTGAAGGTAAAGTCTCATTCTCTCTCTATATACCTACTTCGTATAGTGTTCTTACTTTTCTCACCTCTTGCAGAAATGGTTTGCATTGGAAGCGAAATGCTGGCCCCTACTTCAACTTTGGGCTCCGAGTCCAAAGCTCCAGCTAGCTCTTCCTCTCATATGTCGAAAGGAGAGAAAAAAACCTCCGAAACTACGAAGAAGAAGAGAGTTATCTTCGAAAAGGATCTAACTAATATATCACCTCCTCCTACCAATACCTCAACTCAACCTCTTGAGACCTCGAATAGACAAGGGTCATCAATTAGAAAATCAACCTCGGCAACACCTGAACCTCTCAAACCAGCAAATCATCCACTAAAGATCAAAGCACTCTTGAGCTAACTACCCCCGAAGTCCAGTCTGACAGCTTTTTTTTCGACCGGTTCACAACTAACGAGGTATGGCAAAGATTGCAGAATAGGCCACCTTAGGTCGCATCTGAGGGAGCAATGAGGATGTTTGCCAATATAAGTGTTTTCGACATCACATTAGTTATAAATTAACAATACTTATAATTAATAACCATTATATATGCAGGCCATTTCTGTTGTGGTCCTTATGTTTGATCCCATCCTCAACTTAATGCAGGTTGGTGAAGAAAGTGAGAAAAAGATCGAAGTCCTGTCAAAGATATGCAAAGACTTGAAAAGATCGCATGAAGTTAAGATAAACATCTTCAGATGGAGAAACAACTACTCAAGGATGATCTGGAGAATGAGAAGAAGAAGTCCAAAGGGCTTGAGGGAGAAATAAAGAAACTTAATGAAAAGATTTCTCTCCATACTGATTCTCTAGACGAGGCACGTCGCAAGGCGGTGGATGATTTTAAAGAGACACAACTCCCAGAGCTCGAAGATGGAGCTAACAATTTTGGAGTCTCAACCATCGCCTACAATATTTATCGCGAGCATCCAAACTTCGACTTTTCCTTCTTAAGTTATGACATTATAGCCTTGATTGAAAGTTGGAGGGAGGACGATATGGAAAAGGCTGCAGAGGACTTCGAGGATGATACTGCAAAAGACGATTAATACTTTTCTTGTAATTTATTTAAAAACCATTTCTATTTTATTTGCATAATATGGGCTTGTCCCATTATTTTGTACTATTTTTACTCATACATGGGTGCGGGCTTATATTTATAAAGTTTTCTTTTTCAAACTTTTATCCTGCAAAATAATTAAAACACATCGCATAATAATATAAAGACGCATAATTTAACCATGTAGTTAATCACTAAGTGACTGATTGATACGCTATTGTGAATCGAATCCAACTAACTTAAAACAAATTTGAAGTGTTAGGATAGGTTAGGTCACTTAAAAAAAATAACGAGTATGAGGGATGTAAACTCAATATTGTTTCTCAAAAGTTCCATGGCAAAATAGAATATAGTGATATATTATATCGAACAATGAACTTTTTGCTTAGTTACTTTGTTGTTCGAGGAGGGATATCACGTAATACAACATGCTAAGGTATGAAGTGAAGAGATCCAAAATTCAGCGATCTAAAATTCCAATCCCTCTAAATGAATATTTGCACAGTCCCTTAGGAAGCGAGTATGAGATAACGATCTGATCCCACTACCCCTGACTTTTATAGTATTCGAAGACGGCCATAAAACTATAAAAGACAAACCAATTATAAGGAAATAACAAGATGATAAAATCGAAGAAATAATATCTTTATTGATGAATTTGGATGATGAGTAATAAGATGCCCCTTAGGCCTTTAAAGCTATAAAAAAAATATACATAAAGATTTACTGATAATAATGACTAAGTTGCTCTGCATTCCAAGCGTGCTTTGATCTTTTGTCCTCTAGTGCAAGCTAATTTATATGTCTTAGGTCAAATGACGGCATCAATAATATATGGTCCTTCCCAAGATGATCCAAATACACCTGCAGTGTGCTCTTTAGTATTAGGGAGAATTTGTCGAAGAACAAGGTCACCAACTTCAAATTGTCTATTTTTGACTTTAGAATTATAATATTGAGTTGTGCGTTGTTGGTATGATATAGTCCGTAGTTGAGATTGCTCGCACATTTCTTCCAAAAGATCGAGCTTAATTCTCATCAATACGTCGCTCTGATCTTACTCATAAGTAAATCGTCGAAAGTAACTTGCACCAATTTCAATTTGCACCATTGCTTCATATCCGTAAGCTAAAGAAAATAGACTTTCTTCAATAATGATTCGTTGGGTGATGTGATAAGCCTATAATACTTCGGGAAGTACCTCTAGCCAAGCTCTCTTATGTTTTCTAGCTTCGTCTTTAGGTTCTACTTAAGTACCTTGTTTATAGCTTTGACCTGACCATTGGCTTGTGGATGAATACCGGCAGAGAAATTTTTCTTGATGTCTAAGTTGTCGCAGAAGTTGCGGAATACATCACAGTTGAATTATTTCCTATTATCATAAACTATTATGTACGGTATTCCATATTGGCAAATTATAGACTTGTGGAAAAAATCTCTTATCTTCTTCACAAAAATAGTACTCAAGGCTTTAGCTTTTGTTCATTTGGTAAAATAATCGACTGCGACCACTACATATTTTAATCCTCCCTGTGCCAATGAGAGCATTCCAATAATATCAATTCCCAATACTACAAATGGCCATAGACTGGTCATTGAAGTAAAAAGTGTTGAAAATTCTGAATCAATAAATTTCAAAAAGTGATTTTTCCGAAAACGATTTCTGCAGTTTTGTAAACAAATCAAGAACGCAGCGGAATAGGTATTTTAAAAATTTTCTTGAAATTTTACAAAACAAAAACGTAGGATCGTTGATCTAACATAAATCAATTCATAAATCTTGGTTTAGTTAAAACCTAGAAGTACTTCACAATCATTGAGCCTTCCCATCTATTCTCTAGAGCCCGTTGAATGATCCAGTATGTGGGCACCTTCTTGATTCCCAACGAGAGATGAGCGAATGATCTGGAAGACGATCTTCCTTCTCCTTGAGTGCACATTTACGACTATAGGTATCTCTCCCTTAGCGGCCATAAACGAACACGGGACTTCTCCCGTGGTGGCTCGTCTCTCCCACTCTCTCTTTTTCTCTCTGTCATATGAAAATGCACAGTTACTGTGTATGAGTAGCGTGTACCACCCTTAGAGTTACCTAGGAGATCTTTTCTCTTAAGTATTTAAAGAGATGTAAACCCTAATGAGCTTATTGGGCTCAACTGACCATTCAATTAGTTATTGGGCTATGTGTGAGCTAGACAGGAGACCTTATGGATCCAGATAGTCTAAGCTCCAATGGGCTAACTACCCATAATAATAATTAACTCTTAAGTATGACTGGGCCATGTCCATTAATATTGGGGCACTCCACTATAGGCCCAATATTGCACTATTAGACTAAATGTCATATATAATCTGTGAAGCTAATTAACACTTTAATTAACTTGATCCATTTAGCATATACTATACCTACAGATTTACCCCCGATGCAATGCCATAGTAGTGAGGTAAAATTACCGTATTATCCCTCTAGTACATATTTACCTTTGAGTTGCCATTTTTCATCTAATGGATAATAATTGACTATGGTTTTTATAACTGTGCATACAAACACAGTCAAATTCACAAAGTGAATACCTGACGCCTGGATTTTTTATCATCCAAGTCCTTGAAAAAACTCAAAGTGACATTATATGCATGGTATCCAAATTACGAAAGATGTTCTCGTCAATTCACAAATCTTATCTTCCAAAATACCGGAGTTCGAATCATATAATCGGAATTAGTCCTTTAGTAAGTCAAAAAGATAAAACTCATGAAAGCAAGTCCGACAATCACTAGGATTAAGGTAATCTTGCAATAGTGCTAGATTAGTGAAAGATAGAATATTGAGTTACGGCACTTAATCTCAAATTCTATTTTCACTTGGTCCAGTTCAATGCACTTATAACTTTCTTATAACGCACTAGTATTTCTATCTGAATTCAGACACTTCGATGATTGGAGACTTCATCAATCTCGTTGAAATAGACAACACTACATTCTATGCCAAAATAAAGTATTCCATCTTTATTTGCAGAATATGAACTTTTAATTTAGACATAATGAAACAAATAATTTAGTCTCCCACATATGTACACTTCACACGAACAATTATTTATTACTCATGGAAACTTTTAGATGTTTGCATAATAGAAAACATAAACATCACATTTATATTATTTGGGACATAATATGGAATTTATTAATAACAAATAGATAACACTTAAATCCAATAAACATTGTTTAAAATGCCAAACAAAGAAACTGCTTTCTAGGTCATATTCCCAACAAGAAGAACATGTGACAATCTAGGAATGGTTGTAAATCGCAGACATTTATCACATTTTCGAGCTACTTTCATTGCATCTTTTTTCATAGTAGACCAAAAATATCCTTATCTAAGGGTTTTGTTGACAAGTGTCTTCCCCCAGAATGATTCCACATATCCCCTCATAAATTTCCCTCATAATGTAGTGTGTTTTTTCTTCATCAACACATAACAATAATGGCAAGCTAAAACTTCTTCGATAAAGCTTTCCATTATAAATGGTATAAGGAGCTGCCTTTTTTCAAAGTCACTTTGTATCGTCTTTATTTTCAAGAAGATCCCCATTTTATAGATACTTCATTATAGGATCTATCCATATAAGTCTTGGTTAACTAACATGGTTACTTGAGGCTCTACTTTAATACCTGGTTTTACGAGGAATTTAACAGGAACTACCTTTAGCAATTCTACATCTTTCATCAAGGTGAGCTTGGCTAGAGCATCTGCCTAAGTGTTCTTAGTGCGAGGAAGAAGTTGAATGCTATAAGTGGTATATGTCGAGAATAATCTCTACACTTCTTGTAAATAAGCTAGCATTCTTCCTCCTCTTACCTGGTAATCATCAATCACTTGACAAACGACCAACTGAGAGTCACTGTATACCTCGATCATCTCGACCTTCATTCTTGTGCGAGCTTAAACCCAACTATCAATGTCTCATAAGCTGCCTCATTATTTGATACTAAAAATCCGAAGTGAAGTACACAATGAATAATATGCCTTTCTGGACTGATTAGCATCAGGCCCGCACCAGCTCTATTCTCATTTGACGATCCATCGACATAGAGTTTCCATAATCTTGATAAATCTAAAGTAGTTTTTCGATTACTTCTGTGGGAAGATTGACATCAAAAATGAACTCTACAATAAAATCTGTGAGAGCTTATCCTTTAATCATAGTGCAAGGTCAAAAATTGATATCAAATTGGCTCAACTCGACCGCCCATTTGAGTAATCATCCCGACACTTCGGGTTTTCGCAAAACCTACTTTGATGGGAAATTTGTGAAAACTTCAATGGAATATACGTAGAAGTATGGCCGAAGTTTCCCGGATACGATAACAAGTGCTAGTGCCAACTTCTCCATCTCTTGATATCTTGTCTCAGCATCGAGGAGTCATTTGTTCACATAATACACGAGTCGCTGTATGTTATATTCTTCTCTCGAATTAAAATAGCACTTGTCCATATTTGGAAATAGTGAGGTACAGGTACAATTTTTCTCCTGGCTTTAGCTTCAACAAGAGTGGAGGAGAACCTAAGTGTTTCTTCAACTCTTGGAATGAATGCTCGCACTTCTTGGTACACTCAAACTTTTTCGATCCCTTCAACACTTCGAATAATTGTTAGCATTTGTCAGTTGATTTTGATACAAATCGACTCACTGCAGCCACTTTTTCCGCTAAGCTTTAAACGTCCTTGGGTTTGCGAGGTGATTGCATGTTAATCAGTACTTGTATCTTCTGAGGGTTAACTTCAATACCCCGCTGATTGACCATGAACCCCAGGTACTTCCCAGATCCTACCCTAAAAGCACACTTCTAGGGGTTTAGCTTCATCTGATACTTTTAAAGATTCCTGAACATCTTATCAAGGTGCTTAATGTGATCTTCGACCTTTTTTTTTATTTCACCAACATGTCATTAATGTATACCTCCATTATCTTGCCAATATGTTTTGCAAACATCATATTGACAAGACGTTGATAAGTTACTCCTGTGTCAATGAGTCTAAAAGATATCTTTTGATATCAATATAATTCTCGATCAGTGATGAACGAGGTATGCTCCTCATCTAACTCATACATGGGGATCTGATTATATCCAGAATACGCATCCATAAAACTTAGCAATTCATGCTCTGATGTCACATTTACAAGTTGATTAATTATCGGAAGTGGAAAGTTGTCATTCAGGCATGTGTTATTGAGATCATTGAAATCGATGCAAGTTTTCCACTTTTCGTTAGGTTTCTTCACCAAAACTGGGTTTACAAGCCAATTTGGGTAAAAAGGCTCCCTAATGAATCCAATTTCGAGCTACTTCTCTACCTCTTCTTTCAACACGACATAGAGTTTTGGATCTATTGCCCTTCTTTTCTGCTGCACAGGCTTCTTCATTGTATCAATATTGAGGTGATGATACATAATATTCGGATCAATCCCTACTATATTCGAATGTTTCCATGTGAAGACATCCAAGTTCGACTTTAGAAAAGTGACCAATGCAGCTCGCACGGGCTCTTACAGCTTCATTCCGACTTCTAACATCATTGAAGACCCGTCGATTGACAAATCCTCCAAGTCTTCTATGGGTCCAATTTTGACCTTTCCATCGATCTCTCGAGGGTTGAGGTCTTAGATTAACATTTCACTTGACGCTTCTTCATATAGCTAGACCATCATCGTGCGAGGTGTTGTATCTTTTGTTGCGAGCTTCAAAGAGTTGTTATAGCAAGATTGTGCATCATATTGATTGTCTCATAATTCATCTACTCCGTGTTGGGTTGGGAACTTCCTAGTAAGATGATAAATTGAAGTGACAGCTCGAGGTTCCCTCAGTGTTAGTCTTCCTAGTACGGCATGAAATGCGGAGGGGCAATCTACAACTAAGAATTGAGTCATTATCGTTGAAACTCTAGGATAGGTTCTAACATTAACCATCAGCTCAATCATGCCCCTTGACATTATGCTATCATCGGAAAATCCATAGAGTGGAGTGACAGTAGGTTTTAAATTACTATCACTCAACCCTATCTTCTTGAAGGCATCATAGTATAGGATGTCGACAACACTTCCATTATCGACTAACACTCACCAAGGTTGCATACTTCCATAATTGATCTGTGAAGGTTGCATACTCACTAAGGTTGCACTTTATGACAAGTGCATCATTATGCAAGTAATAGACCTCCCTCACATCCTACTCTGTGAAGGTGATATCTATGTTTGATATCTGTTGAAGCTTCTATGGTCGCTGTTTAAGATGCATAACATTAGTCAATAGCTATTGTTGAGCTTCTCGTGCATACCTATCCCGTGCCCTCCTCGAATTTCCATTAACATAAAAACCTCCGAAGATAGTTCGTACTTCATACTGAATTACTAGAGGTCGCTGTTAGTTTTCTTCCCTCTTTTCATTATTCTGCCTAGTATACTACAGTAACCGTCTCTCTTTAATTAATCTTTCGATCTCATCTTTAGGACATAGCAGTTACTGGTGTCATGTCCAAAGTCATTGTGATACCGACAGAACTTGTTAGAATCACATCTCGCTATATCTCGTTTTATCGGCTCTGGTTGACGATATCACTCATGCTGATTTGTGACCGCATAAATATGGTCTATAGGTGTATTCAGCTCAATATAATTATTAAATCTCAGGGGAGCTTTTTGAATCTTCTGCTTCTTCTGCTCGGACTGTTTTCAGTCAATTACTTATTTTTCCTCTTTTTCGACTTCTTGTTATTTTTACTGTTGGTCATGGTCGTATCTTTGTCCGTGTCTTCAAGAGTTCAAGAATTCTGCATTCTTGCTATAACAACTCTTCCTAAAGTTTAGTCTTTGGTCGCATCCCAACCATCATTAAAGTCAAAGACTCCTCCTTTAGGCAGGTTGTTGACCTTAGTCAACTCTAGGTTAAGCGATTAAGGTAGGATCACAGAGTCTCCTCTAAACCTTGTCGAATAGCAGACAGACTGATTAATGGGATAGTAAAGTTCTTCACAACCTAGAATTATCTTAAGAATTCGGTTTGAAGTTACTGCTAAGACGAGACTAGACCAGGCTTAAGTCCTCAGAACCACTTCTTCGTTGCACCTGTGAGAGTTACAGCAAAATACTTGCAACGTGCAAGGTCATTGATACAGTGGAGCTCTATCAGGTTACTGAAGTGATTTATATAGTCCTATAGATCAGTTTTCCCTTCAAAAGTATTTATGTTGGGGAATTTAAATCTAGTAGGTAATGCAGCAGCTTGAACCTCCTTATTAAATAGCGATTGACGATATCCATCAGCGAGCTCATCATTACAGCAAATAAGTGCGTCTAATGTAATCCTCAAATTATGAACATCGATGTTTGGAGGAAAGGCATTATCTTTTACTGGTGCCAAGGGTGGTCTTTGGTCATTGTTATCATGATATAAGGCAGATTGATCAAGCAGGGACTGCTGTGACCTTTGTGAAGGTTCCGTTGAAATAGTTTGACGAGATGATGTTCGATCGTTATGATGCGATGCAGATCGCTCGTGACTACTTCTTTGACATTGTTGTTCTAAATGTTGTCTCAGGATAACAGAATTTTGCCTCTGATCTCTGCTTATCCTTTCAAAGACACTCATTAATTGATGATTTTACTCATTGCTAAGATGCTTACGGTTGACGCTGGCTCTTCGAGAAGGTTGTCCTCGATCACGATCTGTGCTCGAACTCCCGGTACTAGATTCCTGGGACAAGTCCACAACCTTACTTTTTCCCTTAGAAGTGCGATCTACATGGAGCTCCTACTGGACGATCTCTGGGTAATTCATGCTGTGGTAGAGTCATTATCTGTCTTTTAGCAAGTCGCCATAGAGAATTATTAATTTGGTTGGTGATTTATTTAAGGTTTGCAAGAGCATCCTCCATGCGATCTTATCGCTAGACGATATTCTCTGTTGCGGTTACAGTAGGTTGATCTTGAGCGGGATCGCCTTATGCAGCAGCAGTACTTTGGGGTTAATTTTGGCTAACCTATTCTTCTTGATAGTGTTCCTGGTATTAACCATTTTTGAAGAAGCGAAATTGACAAGATTTTTACTGAAATAGCCCTCCTTCTAGTACCAAATTATTAACGGAGGTTGTGTCAACAATGAATTTAAGAAATTGCAAGATGTGGTTTGTATGTGAAAAGGGTTGACAAAACAAAGTAAATAAAGAGGTGAGAGTTTTATAGTGGTTCAACCCCAAAAAAAGATGAGCCTACATCTACTGTTTTTCACTATTTTTAGAAAATTACAAGATTTTCTCCAAGTCTTAAGGTGAGAATAAAAAGAAAATTACAGAGAATATGTATAGTGAGTGATTGTGAGATGACGGTGAGATCGAGCCCCTTTATATAGGTGGGAGTAACTCAATATTTTTCAATTGTACAAACAGAAAAGTATATATCAGAAAATACAATCTAAGTAATAATACAAATCGGGTAATAACTTAAATGAAATCGATCATTTGATATTTACAATAAGAACTTTATTTCTCTTTCCTCTTGAGTTACCCATTTAAAGAAGATTGATTTAATTTCTTTTTCTATTATTATTCACACATTTATTCATATATAGCAGATCGCACTATTGATTGTTTCTAATATTCGATCTAGTGCACTCTCTTGACTTTCTGTTTTTTAGCTTTGACTAGTGTATATTTAAGATCGCAGAACAATGTACAATCAATATTGCCAAAATTGGGAAATTAAGAAAGGAAATAACTGACTAATTTGATATTAGATATATTATTGATAGTGGTGGTTTCATGTCTACCAAGTAAATAGTGACACTTGAAAACTGTATTCAAGATGACAACACCTTACAAAGTGAAGATAAAAGGATTATCTAATCTGAACTTCCAATGACTGGGAGGTTTAGCAAGCAGATTAATAACATCTTTAATATCCATACCTTTCTAACAATCAGACTTTATGGAAAAAGGACTACCAAACCATAATGCAGAAGAAAATTGACAGTTCAAAAAAATATGAGAGGCATCTTCAATTGCAATATTGCATAAGGGACAATAAGGATCAATATGAGTCATAAAAAAGTTAAGGAATTTTGTGTTTCCAATGTCCATTTTATTTCATCAGATCTCATTGCTCCAATCCAGTAAATTTTCATAACTTGTTCCACCATAAAATCATCGAAAAGCTTTCTCAGTAGTGAAATGTTGCAGGTGCTAGTAATTGGATTCCACAAATCAGCAACACGTAAGTGCACTTCACAAGCCTCACGGCATCTAAGCCACGGTCGATAATAATTAGATCTCATCCATTGGTCCCTTCATAGAGGAACCAGATCCCAAGCCTTTGGGCACCGTTATTTATCGTCTGATATTTTACCCTGCCACCAGAATCTCCTAATAGCCTATTACTGCTAGTTTATTGCACTATGTTTTTTCTTCTTTTCTATTTTCCTTAGAAACATGTCCCACGGTTATTATGTAATTGATTATGTACGGCCCGTGGTAGCAAGACCTACACTATTGTCAACAAAATACTGCCACGCAATATATATATATATACACACGCATGTCTCGGTTACAGTTACAGAAAAAATAGCGAATCGTGCTCCAAAGCAAAAATGTTACACACTATCAAACTATTATACAGGGTACAAAGTAGATTTTAGAAAGCGGGAAGCATTTTTCAATGAGCATGAATATTGGGAAATGGGCCTTTTGGCCTTTTGATAGGATTCAGTGCCTAATTTGAACTTGTGTAGACGGATCATAGAATATATATATATATATATATATATGCTCATTCTAGGTATTTTTTTTTTTATATTTTTTTAATTGTTAAATAATATAATGAAACGTATAAAAATATGTACATTATTAATATTTTTTTCTTTTTTATTTTTTTTAACAAAAAAAATATACGTACTAAATTTTTATTGGTCAAATTAATACATACGTAAGTTAAAAAAAAAAAAAATAGGTACCATATAAAATCACCCATATGACCAACTCGAGAATGATCAAAAAAGCAAAGGCTGAAAGGGTCTCAGTAGGACGAACCATCCTTTAGCTGAGGGGCTCAACCCGTTTTATTAAGGAGGGAGCGGTGGCAACGATCAGAACCCGACCTGAATTTCTGGATCAGCTTTGTTTCAATTATAATGAAAATAAAAAATAAAAACTTCCGCAGACTGCAGACTTGGTGTGGCCAACTACGCTTTGCGGTTGTTTTACAATCCATTTTGACTCGCAATCGCATATCTGTTTTTTCAGTAACAAAGAACCTCAAAGCTCCTCATCTTTATCTGGTTTTTACCTGAAGAACCCTTTTGTTCCAAATTGAGTTAAGTGTCATGTGGAATAAGTCATACTTGACAGGTATTTTGTGCCAAAAGAAATGCTTCTGAACCATCTTAACTCCCAACTGCATTGCTTCGTACTTCTCTTCCGGGATTGAGAGAAGAATATTTCGCAAATTATGTATATCTTTCTCTTGAACGAATACTGAAAACACCTCCCAGTTCAATACCTCAAAGAAAGGAGGCACATAGTTATCTGATATAATGACAGGCACGCACTCGTAAAAGATGGCCTCAACAATTCTAGGTGTGTGAACCTCATAACCCCTGGCACATACACAATACTTGCTGCTCTTCATGTACTCCCTGTAAAGCCTTTTGCCTTCGATATCCCGTGACATCGGGCCAAAAATTTTCATGTCCGGTTCTTTGTTCTCCCAGTGGTGCAGCAGAATTGGCCGGAGATAGCCATGCATTCCCCCTGCAAAGAAGGCCAAGATAGATCTCTCTGAAGCAGGTTTTCCTCCAACGTCCTTCAGAGGGTCTGCAGCAGAGCGAATATACGTAACAGGTAGACTAGTATCCTTGTCAATTTTGAAGTCCTTACCAACATTGGCATTGCAAAGAGCCCGGATGCAATTCTTCATGCACGTCCCTGTAATGTAGGGGGCCTGAAATTCCATATGCACATTAGTTTTTCCTTATTTTGATGCTAATATATGCACATTAGTTTTACGTGCTTTCCAAGGAGTGTTAGGAGATACGTACTACCACATGAACATTAGCTTGGTCTATCAATTCTACGAGATACAGGAAGCTTGTAATACACAAGCTCTCAGCTATTTAATTAGAAGCTTGAGAAAATCGCTACTTGAAAATGTGAATAAAGGTTTACTTAATGAGAAACTACAAATATGATGTCCAATGTGGCATGGGAAGCTTACCCAGTCATGACAAGCAACAAGAAAGTGATCTGCTCCTCCAGTTCTGTTCCAGAAACGATATTTTCTTGAGATCAAACCCACATAGGTGTTTAGATATTTCTCAAGGTCCTTCTTCCCTCCAGAACTTTGTTCAGAAAATGTAAGCCTCAGCATTTTTGAGCTGAAGGGTAAATAAAACAAATGAGCTTTCTTAGGATTCCGCACAACAAACTTTTTACTTGTCTCCATCAGTTTCAAAAACCATCCTTCTGAGGCGTAAATTCCCCTCGTGTAAGGTTGATGAAATCCAGGCGTTTCTCCTTCCTTGTAGATAAAGACTTTGAGCAAGCGTTCCATTAGTTCGTAACTCCTGCATTAGCAATGCAGAAACTTTAGCATAAAGAAAACCAGAAATCATCATCCAAAACAATCTTGTAAGCAACTTAGTATAGCTATATGTCACGACCTTAGTCTTAAATTAGACAATCGTGCGGTACTTAGTACAGTCCGTCGCACTAAATCAGTCTACCAACACTCAAAAAAAAGACTTAGAGTAAACTTTGAGACAAAGTGGTAAAGATGAGAGAGTTTAGGTGAATAAAAATTTTGTATTACTCTTAGAATACTTAGAACTCTACTTGTGTACAAATGAACCCAAAGGGTCTTTTATATAAACAAAACCTAAACCAACCAACAGTTATGATCGTGCTAAGTGGCATGATCGTACAAAGGGTCTAGAATATTCTTAAATAAGGTTGCAATATCTACAAAGATATTTACATAGAGAATTCTAGAATAAACATGATCTAGATCCTTCTAAGAGGTTCACCTACCATCTTGACTCTTCTAAGTCATTCTAGGAACTTCTAGAACCGTCCAACCCATTTAACACCATCCGGTCTTGTCTAGAACCTTCTAGGACTTAGTAGCGCCAACTGGAGTCTTCTAACATGCCTAAGACCTCTCTTGATCATTCTAGAAGTGTCAACTACGTTCTAGGGTCTTCCTCAATCTTTTTGGGTGAGCAGTATATATAAAGAGGACCTTAGAGCCATGAGCAACAATATTTGGATTTTGGGGAGCCAAATGAGCGGGGCGTTACACCCTCCCCCACTCAAGTTCGCGACGTCCCCGTCGCGCCATTGACTTTGAACCGCTCAATATGGCTTTTGAATTGCCACAAGACATCTTCATGCTCCCAGTTAGCCTCGGCCTCAGGCAAATTCTTCTATTTCACTAAGTATTCTCGATAATTAGGAATACCACGGCGGTGGATCAAGCGATCAGCCAAAATGCACTCTACCTCTTTATCAAAAGAGGTTACCACCACAGTAGGAGTCCTTTTGGATTCGCCCCTTGAAGGATCTCCCTTATCTCTATGGTAGGATTTTAGCATGCTAACATGGAAAATAAGAAAAATCTTTAACTTGATAAGGAGTTGAAGCTTATAAGAGATCTTACCTACACGCTTGAGTACCGGAAATAGACCCTCGTATTTGCGCACCAAACCTTTATGCACTTTCCTTAAGATTTTGAATTGTTGAGGTAACAACTTGACAATGACTAAATCCCCCTCTTGGTACTCAATGTGCCTCCTCTTTTTGTCGGCCCACTTCTTCATTCTTTTAGAAGCTTTGTTCAAGTAAGCCCTAGCCAACTCCACTTGTTTATGCCATGCCTTAGCAAGCTTGAATGCTGCAAGACTCTTCCCGCCGTAACTTGTCGCTAAGGCATGTAGGGTCATAGGTTGTTGACCCATGACTAACTCGAAAAGACTCTTGCCCGTAGACTTACTCTTCTGGAGGTTAAAGGAGAATTGGGCTACATAAAGTAATTTTGCCCAATTTTTTTGATTGGTACGCATAAAGTGTCTCAAATATAGCTCCAACAAGGCATTTACCCTTTCCGTTTGGCCATCGCTTTGGGGGTGAAAGCTAGTAGAAAAATTCAAGTCTGAACCGATCAACTTGAATAATTCTGTCCAAAACTTTCCAGTGAATCGGGGATCACAATCACTTATGATGTTTGATGGGACTCCCCAAAGCTTCACGACATGCTTCATAAAGAGTCACGCGGTCTTATCGACGGGACAATCAGGTGAAGCAGGTATAAATGTGGCATACTTGCTGAAACGATCAACCACCACTATAATGCTGCCAAAGTCCTCTGACTTAAGCAGGCTAGTGATAAAATCTATAGAAACACTCTCCCACGATCTCTCAGGAATGGGGAGAGGTTCTAACAATCTGCCCAGTGATTGTTGTTCCATTTTGTCTTGTTGGCACACAAGACAAGTTCGTACATAGGCCTCAACATCATCCCTCAGTTGAAGCCAGTAGTAGATAGATTTAATAAGAGCAAGAGTGTGTTTCCTGGGTGACCAGCCCACAAGGAATCGTGGTACTCTTTGATAAACTCTTTTCTTAAGTTCCCCTGCTTAGGCACATAGAGTCGATTGCCTTTAGCATAGAGAAGTCCGTTGCTCAGTCAAAATCGTCTTGTCTTTCCTTCTGTCACTAAGAGCAACAGGCTTTTTGCAAGAACATCGTGTTCCAGTCATTACTTGATTTTCTCTATCAAGGTGCTATCGGGCCTGCTTAAGGCAGCTAGCTCCGTCTTTCTGCTTAGGGCATCTACCACCACATTGGTCTTCACAGGCTTGTACTCAAGCTTGTAATCGAAGTCTGCCAAGAAGTCTTGCCACCGAGCTTGCGTGGGACTTAACTTTTTCTGAGTTTGAAAGTAGCTGGTGGCTACATTGCCAGTCATGATCGTGAAGTGAGTACCCAACAAATAGTGTCGCCAAACTCTTAGGCAATGAATGACGGCAGTCATCTCTTTTTCTTGTACTGTGTAGCGTCTCTCGGTGTCATTGAGCTTGCAGGTTTCATAAGCAATTGGACGTCCTTCTTGTATTTGTACTCCACTAGTAGCAAAGTCAGAAGCATCCATGTATCTCATATGCCTTTGAGTGATCGGGTAAGCTAAGAACTAGCTCTTCGCTTACCGCCCTCTTCAAATTTTCGAATGAAACTTAACACTCAAGTGTCCATTCCCAAGACTTATTTTTCTTGAGTAGGTTAGTAAGTGGCACTGCTCTTGCTGAGTAGAACTTGATGAACCGCCTATAATAGTTCATAAGTCTGAAAAAGAATCTTAACTCTGGTACTTTAGTAGGGGATTCCCACTCTTGGATGGGTTGCACCTTGACTTTATCCATCATAAGTTTCCCATCCTTTATCTTATGCCCTAGGAACATCACTTCCTCTTGAGCGAAAGAGCATTTCTTCTTCTTAAAAAATAGTTGGTTTTCTCTCAAAACCTCAAACATCTTCCTTAAATGTTCTAAGTGCTCTTCCATGATCTTGCTATAAATGACTATATCATCAAGATAGACTACCACGAACTGATCAAGGTAGGAATGGAATAACTTATTCATGAGGGTGCAGAAGGTAGCAGGTGCATTGGTAAGACCAAATAGCATGGCTAAGAACTCATAAGCATCATACCTTATCACGCATGTGGTCTTGGGCCCATCCCTCTCTGCTATGCGCACTTGATAGTAACCCAAGCATAGATCAAACTTTGAGAAGTATCTAGCGTTTCCAAGTTGATCGGACAAGTCGGCAATGAGCGGAATGGGGTACTTGTTTTTCACCGTCACCTTATTGAGCGCCCGGTAATCAATGCACATCTTTAATGAGCCATCTTTCTTTTTCTGGAACAACACCGATGCACCGAAAGGAACTTTGGAAGGTCTGATGAAACCCGCATCAAGCAACTCCTTCAGTTGTTTCCGCAGTTCCGCCAACTCCGGAGGGGCCATTCGATAAGGACTCATTGCAGGTGGTCTCGTACCTCGCTCAAACTCGATTTCATGATCCACCTCCCTCTTAGGTAGAAGTTTCTTAGGCAGGGCGTCTGGCATCACATCTTGGAATTTATCCAAGACAATTTGTACCTCCATGGGCAGGTTACCTTGAGGTTCCAACTCTTTATCATCGTGCTCCTTTAGGATGGCTAAGTAACACTCCTCTCTTCTCAAGCCCTTCTTAAATTGAAGTGCAGAGAATACTTTATTTCCCGCTTTTGTGGATCGCTCCATTGGTACCACACAGGCCTTTTCACCATCTATGATGCACATAGAGTTGGCAAAAGGAACATAGAAAGTCCACACTGCATCAAGGAATTCCAAACCAAGCACTACTGCGAAATCATCCATTGGTACTACTAATAACTCGACTTGGCCAGCCCTACACCTAGAGTAGCCTTAACATCATGAGCAACCTTATGGATAGGGCATGTTGCTGAGTTCACTGTCTTAAGGGAGCCTCCTCTATTGGACACCATCAAGCCTAACCGCCTAGCTTTCTCAATAGAGACGAAGTTGTGTGTTGCACCCGTGTCAATCAAGGCTTTAGTAGCTTTGCCATTAATTGTTGCATCCACAAAAAGTAGGCCCTTAGCTTGTGACTTAGGAGCCGATCGCAAGGCATTAAGGAGTTGCAAGGAACTAATATGTGTATCACTATCTTCTCTATCACCTGCTTCTTGGCTTGGATCGGAGGTAATTAAAGTATTGAGAGCTTTCTTCTTAGGACACTCGTATGCCCAATGTGGCCCATCGCAAAGAAAGTACTTGACTCTTGGCTTGGAGAAGTCACAGTCTTCATTCTCTTTGCTCTTATCTTTGTGCCTGTAGGAGAAACTATCTTTGTTCTATTTTCCTCCTTTTATTTGCTCTTCTCTACTATTTACTCCACCACCCTTCTTGTCTTTGGCCTTAGAAGGGTCCGTATTGGCAGAGTAATCAATAAAGCTCTCGGCTACCACAATAACATCGGCCAAGTCCTAGATGCCATGACACTTGAGCTCTAACTTGGCCCAGTTCTAAAGACCATCCATGAACAAGAATAGGGCATCTTTATTTGAAGTATTGGGGACTTCGAGCAAGAGTGTGGTAAACTCTTTCATATAGTCTCTAACACTACTAGATTGTTTGAAGCGGTAAAGACGGCCTCTCGCCTCCTCTTCGGCATTCTCAGAGAAGAATTGCCTTTTTAGCTCTCTTTTAAAGTCATCGAAAGCGGCTATAGTGCACACCCCTCATTGTATCTCCCAATGTCTTCGCCTCCACCATAACATGGCAGTATCAGTTAGATACAAAGCAACATTACGAATTTTACCGGCATCGTCCGTCACACCGGCAGCCTCAAAGTATTGTTCGAGTCCACATAGGATGTTCTCAACTTCCCTAGAATTGCGAGTACCATTGAAGCTCTTTGGTTTAGGTACCTCAATCTTACTTACCTTAATGGTTATTGTGGTGGTCACTCCCATGCCACCGCTCATTTGCATAAAGTAAAATCACCACCCATCTCATCTACTCTAAGTAAAACATTAATGAGTTCTCTTTTGAAAAGATCTCGTATCTTGGCAATCTCTGAATGAAGAGACTCGATCTCGCGCCTTAAGTCAGCCTCTAGCCCACCAAGCGCATCTTTGATGTCGCTGTGGATCTCCGCATCCTCAGTCTCCAAATCGTCGTAACAACCATCTAGATCATCTACACGCTCACCCAACGTACCCAAGTTGGACTCTAATCGGGACACTCTAGCCTTCAAGCTAGTCACCACGTCCCTCGACTTGCCGCGGGTAGCACCATTATTCCCTTCATCACACCCATGTTCAGAAGCACCAACTTCGATGGGATCAGGAGTTGCAGCCATGGTCTTCATTAGACAATGAAACTACCAAGATAAAATGAGCAACCAAAACTCTGATACTATGTTGTCACGACCCTAACCTTATACTAGACAATCGTACGGTATTTAGTACAGTCTGTCGCGCTAAGTCAGCCTACTAACACTCAAGAAAGGGACTTAGAGTAAACTTTTGAAACAAAGTGGTAAAGATGAGAGAGTTTAGGTTGAATAAAAGCTTTATATTACTCTTAGAATACTTAGAACTCTCACAAATGAGACTTGTGTACAAATGAACCTAAGGAGTCTTTTATATAGGCGAAACCTAAAGCAACCAACGGTTATGATCGTGCCAAATGGCATGATCTTACAAAGGGTCTAAAATATTCTTAAATAAGGTTGCAATATTCACAAAGATATTTATATAAAGAATTCTAGAACAAATATGGTCTAGATCCTTCCAAGAGGTTCACCCACCATCTTAGCTCTTCCAAGTCATTCTAAGAGTTTCTAAGACCGTCCAACTCATCTAGCATCATCTGGCCTTGTCTAGAACCTTCCAAGACTTAGTAGCGCCAACTAGAGTCTTCTAGCATGGCCAAGATCTCTCTTGATCATTGTAGAAGTATCCACCATATTTTAGGGTTTTCCTCAATCTTTTTGGGTGAGCAGTATATATATAGAGGACTTTATAACCATGAGCAACAACATTTGGATTTAAGGGAGCCAAATGAGCGGAGCGTAACATATAGCTTATAGATTACAGAAACAATTACTCTCTTTATCCATTTAAGGAAAAAAATGCTCTTGCAGATCCCAGAATGAAGGAAAAATAAAACCGATAAATAAACTGTTAAACAAGATACTGAGGGTGCTTGTGAGATCTTCCACTAACTAATCCTATTCCAAATTATAATTGGCAAGACCAGGTATACTTGGAAGAGATTGCAATTGATAACAAGAGTTAGAAAACATTAATTTTTGGAAGAAACATTGTGGATAACAAGAATTCGAAAGCATTATTTCAAGAGCACGCATCGCTATGGAAAGTAAGGTACCATACTTGGATGAAAGAATGTGATATGGAAATAACATTTTAGCTTTTGAAATAACATATTCCCAAAACTTAAAAGACCATATAATATTTGTATAATAACATAAATAAACGCTAATGCTCAACTCCTTGGCCCAAAAACAAGTTCATGCTCTCACCTCCTGAACCTGGAAACATTCCGGAAGACAGATGCACTAAGTTCTGGACTGTTTCTTAGGATAGAAGCATTCTCAATCTCCAGCTTAGCAGATTGAAGTTCACGATCACGAACAGAAGACCACCTTGGCTTCTATGCCAATGAAAGTATTAAGTGAAAAACTAGGACATTTTGCTCATGCTTATCACTCTAATTGGAACTTCAGAATTTAAATGTGTACCATTGAGCGAGAAGCAAGATGACTTTGAAGCAATAGTGAGTTCATTTGCAATATTGTTGTCGGATTTTTGTCCCACCTCTTTGGCTTGAACAGACTCGAGTTTGTCGAAGCCTCTGAATTGGATCGCAGCACCTCATTCTTCTTGTTCCCAGGTTGTCTTTCCGTGTCTTCTTTGACATTTGTCACAGAATCTACACTCAAATTTCTTGTGCCCTCTCTAAACATAGTACTGGCTAGATTGCTAGCTTCATTAGAAGTTCTTCCTGTACTTCTTGTTGTAGGCTCAATGTCTTTCTCATAACTGTCATCTATTCTATTAGCCTGAGTAAAAACATTTACACCCTTTTCAAAGAAGACCTTATTGCTTGAATTGTTGTCACGATATGATTCTAATTCATAGTCAGTGTCCTCATGATCCATTTCATTCTCCAAGTCAAAAGGACTAGAATCATTACCAGCCACCACTTCAGCTGCATAAATTTTGGTTGATTCTAAATTGTTTAAGCCATCAGCATTGGCCATCATCATACCACTTGAGCCCTTTTTGGCAGATAAAAAGTAAAGGGTTTTCTCAAATGGAAATGTGAAACACTTGGAAACAACAAGAAGAGAAACTAAGAGACCAATGGCGAACAAGAGTCTCCGAATTTCAGCACGAAATAACTGGTGGGCAACCACAGAAATATCCATAATCATACTATTTGCGGTAGTGATGTGAACCAATTAATTCAATTACTCTGTACTAGCAGAAAAAGAAATATATAATATGAATCACAAAAATGACCCATGAAATGTCATTGGATTTCTTTAAAAATATATACACTAACATAGCATGAAGTAAGAGATTAAAGAGCGTTTACTTGAGCTTGGGAAACTTCTTTTTTCTTTTTTCTTTTTTCTTTTTTCATTTTTCTTCTTTTTTTTTTTTTTTTGAAAGTGAAAAATTTAAACTTTTCTTTCTAGTAACCAGAACAAGAGAGAAAATACCTGAATTATTTTCCATAGAAAATAATGGAGTTAGAGGAAGCACCCCAAAAGTTTAGTGAATTGCTTGAGAAGCAGCAGAAAGAGGAAAGATGCACCCATTATTTGGCCTCTTCCGGTTACTGGGTTGTTCACTCACCAGCTCCAGCTGATTGCTAATATACCCTTTCTATTTGACGATTTTACAGGGACACCCCTACGAGACACGAGGAAATAATTTATCATTCGTCAGAACTCAGAAGCTAGTTTGACTATGATAGACTAATTAGAATTCCTACGTAAGACAAGTCCAACGCTCAGACGACCTTCCTTCAACCCCTTCTGATCAGTTGCTCCGATTAATTTTGCAGTTTAAACTTTGGGATCTTTTTTCCTTAGTTTTTCTTATTAAGATACTATTTAATCATTTAATGTCAAACATTGTTCGATATTGTTAGTTAACCTCCCTAATTTTTTTAACATGTCAATATATATATTTATAAAAAAATAATATTAGAGATATCAATTATTATACCAAAATTTTGATATTAATATATATATAATATCATATGATTTCTAACCATGAATTGATAAAATGTTACTAATTTATCTACAGAAAATCCTAATACACTAAGTAAATAATAATAGCTTAAATACCATGTATAAATTGGTATATAATTGAATCCCTAACATCATCCATTAATAATTGAAATCATATCCAATTTCTCGTTTTGCTTCATTTTTTCTCTAATATTTGTTATTTTTAGATTTTAACTTGTGTGTTCTTTGTTGAGAAATAGGATTCAATGCCAAAAAAGAAGAAGCATCTATTTGTTTTGGCACATGCGAAATTGTACTTCTAGATTTCAAAATTTCCAACTTTTTTTTAAAAATTGCTCTTCATATCTTTGTTACCAAACAACAAAATGGATTAAAATTAATTAAACAAAAAAATAGAAGAAAAATAAAATCAGATTGATTTAAAGGTTTTAATTTTTTTTTTTTTTTATTTCAAGGTCTAATTTTTTAAGCAAATTTTTAACACAATTTATATGTCTGAAAATTAGAATAAGTAGAACCTCAATTCATTTCAACATTATATAAGTGGTAAATTCATCATTCATGCGTGGATGGTACAAATTTTGGAAATGTGAAATGTAGTATAATTTTGTAGAACTCAAACACAAAATCATAGTTAATTTTTTTTTTTTCCATCCAATCATGAGAAATATAAATCTATATCCATATATGTACGAATAATTGCAAGATCAAAAATTAGGTGGAGCTATCTTATGAAATGTCCCAATTTGCCGTTTGTATTTAGAAAATCTTAACTACAATAATGCATCAAACATAAGACTTTTTAAATAAGAGTAACAATTAGTTTCTTGAAATAAGATTGATAATTAATTTCGTGTTTGTGTTTATCTAAATGATTGTATCAGTTTTGAGTCGAGTCGACGCAATGTCATTATTTATAATGAAAATGCCATTATGATGAATATGCCAAAGCGGTAGATAACCTAATTGTTTTTTTATTGGATTTTATAAATTAGTTTTACCTTAGTTAAGTTAGATCATTAAATCTATGTTTGTTTGTTTTATTTACATGAAATTTATTAAAGATATACTTTTTTTTGCTATTGTTATAAAAAAAAAATTAATATTTTGAAAGAAAACACACTATAAGAGTCAACTCAGAATCAATAATTCAACAAAACGAGCTGGATTCAAGTTATGTTATACCTGAATTGCCAACTTTACTCTTTCAAAGGAAAAAAAATAGAGGAAGGTTGACTTTTATGATAATTTTTTAAAAAAATTGAAAAATACCGGATTTTGTAATTATTTGAAACGTCCTAAATTTAATTAGAAAAATAATATTTTTAAAAATATTCAAAAAATGTAATTTTTTAATTAATTAATGAGATACTTGAGATATCTCATTTTTAAAGATATTTTAAAAAATACCAGATTTTGAGATAATTTGATGGTTTATTTCAAGTAATTAGATTGATTACCATAAATAACCTAATTAATTATCTCGAATACCATTAAAAAAATATCAATTTTGAAAAAATGGTATTTTTCTAAATATTTATTAAAAAATATTATTTTTCTAAAACAACTTTTAAAAATGATAATTTTTTAAATCAATCCAGAATTTTTTCAAAAAAATCGATACATTTAAGATTTTTCAATTTATGGTACTTTGAGCCTGGAATTATGTAAGAAACCCCAAAAAACAATGTCAGAAACATCATGTTGTTTACTTCAATACATGTTAAAAAAAATAACTGAAAAATACTCATATGAAGGTAGAGATGATAGTATAACTCATGGTTACAGACATCCGTGATTATCTGATCTAAACATGAAAAAGAAAAATGATTGAAATAGGGAATAATTACACCATTAATATAAAGGTACGGTGCAAAAATAATATTAATATAATTCATACCGTATAATATAATCTACATTGTACCCGTCCCAATATATATATATATATTTATATTAAAAAAAATTATATATACAGACATATATACATATATTTAATGGTTTCTAATCCAGTAAGTATTTTCTTTTTACATATCTATAAGTATTTTTTTAGCTGTTGGATTATTGTCTAATGATTACCATAATTTAAATAATTGAAAAAAAATAAAAAATACCTATTACTTAATATTTTTTTCTCACCACATTTTACTATGAAAATACATGCATGATGATTTTTAATTAGACAAAATAATACTAATAGATGGGTAAGAAAAATAAAACCTACCAAATTAGTGCTCATATTTAATTTTACACATACTTATATTCATATATTTTTAATAAAATAATAAATTTAGAGAATTATATATATTTATATGTCTGAATTTTAGAGTGAAAAAATTATTTAGTATATTATTCTGTTTAGTGATTTAGCAATTATAAAATAATTTAATATTTTTGTCTTAATTTTTTTTTTCTTCTTATTTTGTCATTATCAAATAATAACGAATAATTATAATTTTTCTTGTTATTTATCGGTCATCTCACAATAAAATAAGTATGAAAGATGGTATCGAAAAACTCCCGCGATTCATCCCGTTGCTATTCGTATGCGAAGGGAGGACGTGGCCGTGCACATGCTGATTATTTTATTACTCAAAACAAAAAGCAAACTTCCAAATAGAAAACGGCATGTCGTTTCGGAAGACATAAAAACTAAAAACGACATATCGTTTGAAGATGATCCGTGTTTGCCAGTTCCCTCAATCTTCTTCCATGAACGGTTAAACCCACCTCAAAAGCCCAGAACAAAAGAATATCTTTCTGAACCACAAAAACCCTCCAAAAATCCACCGAACTCGGACTTACTTTTCCATTCCACCGATCAGACGTGGTTTAACCTGGGTTGCTCCACCACCCAAAATCACTCTCATCCAATTATGCCTCTTTACTAAAGAAGCTTCACAGTCTCCTCCACTTCGCAGAGGAACCCAATTTTCTCCCATAAAATGGCGCTAAAGCTCCCCGTACCGTTCCCCATCTTCACCCCAATCCTGAATCCGAACCCGATTATCAACCCAACCCACCACCACCGCCCTCCGTCGGAGCTCCGCTTCGCCCGATGGAACAACGCCAACGCCGAGAAGTTCAACGAGCGCCGGAGGTCCCTCCAAGAAATCGAGGACGATATCCGCCGAGAGCGTCGCTTCGATTCCGCCACCAGGATTGCCAATATTTACGACTCTGCCACTACCAGAACCACCAGCGGCGAGCGTTTCAAATCCATTGGCACACCTTCCTCCCCGTCGAGCCCTTCAATCCCTGGTAAGAAGTCCAAGTACTCCAAAAACCCTAACCCTAACGCCGATTCGCACCCGGCTTTTCGCCGGTATCCGAAATCGGTCCGGAAGCTCTACGGCGCGCCCAGTAGAGAGAAACCCGAAATTGATCGGAGAGCCGACGTTCGGATTGGGGAAGATGGGATGTCGTATGTGATTGACGGAGCCCCATTTGAGTACAAGTACAGCTACACCGAGACTCCGAAGGTGAAGCCGGTTAAGCTCCGGGAAGCGCCGTATGCTCCGTTTGGGCCCACCACTATGCCCAGGCCGTGGACCGGTCGGGCTCCGTTGCCTCCCAGCAAGAAGAAGCTGAAGGAATTCGACTCGTTTCAGCTGCCGCCGCCGCATAAGAAGGGCGTTAAGCCGGTGCAGGCGCCCGGCCCATACTTGGCGGGGTCGGGGCCGAAGTACGTGAAGTCTAGGGAGGAGATATTGGGGGAGCCATTGACGGAGGAGGAAATTAAGGACTTGGTCAATGGTTGTATCAAAACCAAGAGGCAATTGAATATGGGTATGAACTTGCGGAGGAATAAGTTGTTGATCGTGTTTAGTTTTGTATAAGTATAGTAAATTTGAAAATGAGCGAGTATTTTACAGTGCAGCTTATGGTTTCTATGCTTTCGAATAATTTTGTTTCTTCAGGTAGAGATGGTTTGACTCACAACATGTTGGATAATATACATGCTCACTGGAAGCGGCGGAGAGTTTGCAAAATCAAATGCAAAGGAGTGTGTACGGTCGACATGGACAATGTTCGCCAACAGTTAGAGGTTGGTTCTTGTTCTTCCTTTTAGTTTAGTTTGGCGTGTACAATTACGAGTTATGAGTTGCTTTCGTTCTTGCATTTTACATTTTAGTCAAATATGTGTTAGAGTTACATAACACTTGCTGATCATGGCAAGAGAAAGAAGTAATTTTATATCCGGACATAGATTAAGAATGCAACATGGAAAAGGTTTGATATTATTAGCTTTGTGTTTTGAGTTCGACTATGTTATTTGACAGGAAAGAACAGGAGGAAAGATTATTTACAATAAAGGGGGAGTTATATTTCTTTTCAGAGGCAGAAACTACAACTACAGAACTCGGCCACGTTTTCCTCTCATGTTGTGGAAACCTGTTACACCTGTGTATCCTAGGCTGGTTCAGCGAGTTCCTGAGGATCTGACGCTGGAAGAGGCAACTGATATGCGCAAGAAGGGGCAGAATCTAATACCAATATTCAAGCTAGGTATCTTTTTTTCCCTAGTTTGTTGACATTTACCAAGTTTTCATTTTACGTAACTTATGGTATCAGTAAATGCAAACACTACAATTTCACTGGTTCATGAAACAGGGAAAAATGGTGTATACACTAATCTGGTAAAGAATGTCAGAGAAGCATTTGAAGAGTGTGAACTAGTAAGAATTAATTGTCAAGGGATGAATGGGAGTGACTACCGAAAGATAGGTGCTAAACTTAAGGTCCGCAAAGTTATTTTTTTTATTAGCAGAATACTTCTAGTTCTTATATGGTTATATCACAATACAAATGTGGCAAAGAATGAATGTGCTTCGCTTAATTTGAATGTAGGATCTTGTCCCTTGTGTGCTATTATCGTTTGCTAATGAGCACATACTTATGTGGAGAGGACGTAACTGGATGTCTTCCCTGCCAAAACTAGAAAAGGATTCCGAGAAAGCCAAGGAATCTGACGTTGAAAATGCAGCTTCAGTTGCGTCACCTATGGAAAGCCAAGAAGTAATCACGACCACAGGCTCTATTAGTGATGCAAGTCTTGAGTTGGTCTGTCCAAGCACAGTGCAAAGAGGTTTTGAAAGTACAGGTGTAGAGGGAAATGAGGATTCATCACTTGTAGAATATGTTGAGCCATGCTCTACAACCGGTGAAGTTTCTAATGAAGTAAAGACATTCAAAACTGAAACCAGATCTGATATTCAAAGCCCCGTAGATGATAGAGCAGGAGCCACAATGAAAACTAACGACAGTGCAAGTATATCAGAATGCACTGATGTGGAGCCTGCTATTAAGACTGATACATCTAGAATTGGAACCAGATTGAATATTACGGGTTCTAATGATCAAGGAATAATGACAATATCAAGATCTGATACATTCTTGCCCGCTGTTGGAAGCACTGAAACCAAGTTGGATTCTGTTAGGGTTGGAAGCACTGAAACCAAGGTCGATTCTGTTGGAGTAGATACCTTGACTGATGAGAACCAGCTAGTTAGTTCAGAAGCCTTGCTAGATGTTAACCAGCCAGCAAGGGTCAATGCACCTTGTACAGAGGGAGTATTATCTTTATTGAAACAAGCTGTTGAGGGTGGGATGGCAGTTGTTTTAGAAGATTCGCATTTGGATGACGACATTATTTATCAAAAGATGGTTGCCTTTTCTCAGTCTGCTCCACCTGGGCCTGTTTTTAGGCATCGACCAAGGAGAGTACGGGTTGGTGAGTCTGAGGATCAAGTGACCAAGAAGCAAAATACGGAGGCATTGGAACCGAAAGAGATGACAACAATAACTGTAAAGGAACGGAATGCGAAAAAGGATTCCAAAACTCGTAAGAAAAAAGATTTTGGTGAACCTCTACAAAATGTTGTACCTTTGGGAAGCCTAAGAGTAGATGAACTAGCGAAGCTATTAGCATGATCATATACCAATTTTGAAATGTATTTAATCAGTTACAATAATTGATTCATTGCCTTGACTTATGACCTTCCTTTAACTTCTGATAAATATCTAATTTTCTTGTCATGTTCTCATGTGTTTGAGCTTGCACAACAGCCACTATTACCGAATTAGTCAACGTCTAGGTCTGACCATTTTCAATGAAGAGAATGAAAAAACAACGAACATAGATCTTTTTTTTTTTGGCTTGATGATCATAGTCCACTTAAATGTTAATAGTTACTTCGCATCATTAACAATGAAAGTTTTTAAAACCTTAAGCCCTGTTTTGGCTTCTTTGGTAATTGAAAGATGTTCCGCTCCTCTGCTGTTCATATAATCAATTGAAACTTTGGTTGCTGGTTCGCAATAAGTATATATAATTGGCAGGCTTATTTCTTAAATGTTTATAGAATGTATGAAGAAACTAGGTACAGATAAATTAGGACAATATTCTAAAGCTGGGGCACTGTCTTCCCATCAACTTGCTCCCCATCGATTACATATCTTTTCCAGAACCAATGGTTTTGAAACAGAAGGTAAATCTCTTCAATCGGAACTTGCTTTGTTTCTGGCAAGAGGAAGTAGATGAAGCTGCTCATAATGAATATCAAGCCAGCAAAGAGCAAAAAAATCCCGTAACGAAGATGGCAAAGTGATACCAGGAAACACTGTGCTATAAGAGCTGTGAAGAAAAGGTTAACGCACACCACCACACTCTGTCCAGCGGATCTTGTTTCCAAGGGGAAGAGCTCGCTCGGAACCAGCCACCCCAGAGGGCCCCAAGACCTTCCATAACATAAAACGAATTGGAAAATCAAAATGACAAGGAAAATGCCAATTCCCTTGGGAAGGGTCTCTCCCTGTCCGAACTTCAGAGCAAGAGTTATTGCCACAGCAATCTGTAAATGGAAAATGGTTAGTAATAAGAAAGTTAAAGTAGTGTAACATAAATATACAGTTTTCCACAAGAACAATAAGTTTAGAACTTAGAAGTGCGTTTACCATGCAACATATCATTTCACAACCAGCTTCCAAGAAGAAAGCTCTTCTGCCAAACTTGTCGACAAAGCCCATCGAAATGAATGTGGCAACAACAAGGGCTACACTGGTAATCACAGACGAATACAGAGATGCCCCCGAGCCAAAACCCAAGCTCTGAAATATAACAGGAGCATAGAAGAGTATGGAGTTCATGCCGGTGAGCTGTTGGAATGCAGGAATTCCTAGGGCTCCAATAACCAGCTGAGGACGGTTTTTTCTTTGGAGGAGATTTCTAAAAGGGTGCTTTATAGCTCGTGCTGCATTGCTGGCATCAATCAAATCAGCAAACTCAGCATCAACTTTTGTGGTTCCTCTAATTTTCTCGAGTACTTTTCTTCCTTCATCTAATCTGCCTTGTTCCACGAGGCTGTTTGGGGTCTCGGGGAGGAAGATTCCACCAATAAACATAAGAGTTGCAGGCACTGTAGCTAAACCAAGAGAAAGTCTCCAACCCCATGGATGAATCTTTTCAGTTCCATAATTTATTAAGTTTGCTACTAGGATTCCTAAGCAGGTTGTTAGCTGAAATAGTTGGTTAACTGCTCCTCGAACTTTTGCAGGAGCCATTTCTGAAAGGTATAAGGGAACTGCCTGTACCATTGAAGCAAAAAAAAAAAAAAAAATGTATTTTCTTTTATTGAATAAAGCAGCATAAAAGAAACATATCTGCCATATCAATCCACTTATAAGATGAAATAAAATTAGCATTTTCCTTGTAGAAAGTAGGCTTACTTGGTTGCCAAATCCAATGCCAACTCCAAGGAAGATTCGTCCGATGATCAACATTGCAATGTTAACCGCAGCAGCATTCAAAATTGCTCCTAAAAAGAAGCTGATTGAACCAACGATGATGCTGGCTCGCCTACCTTTGTTTCTAGTAACATAGGAGGCAGCAAACGTAGAAACGAGACCAGCAAAGTACAGAGATGAAGTAAACAGCGTGAGAATCTGGCTATCATATTTACAGTAATCTGTCTCTTTGAGATGTTGTTGCTTCCTTCTATACACTTTGGGGAAAAATTCTTTCAAGAAATCATCCATGGAAGTCACTCCACCTAAAATTTACCATAGAAAGTATTATCGTTAGTCTTAAGCATTAGTGATGCATTAACTAAAATATACCTCCTTTGTTACACTAAGATATAATTCATTTCTTTTCAAGTTACGAAAATGGTCTTAGAATTCATTGCAATTAGTTCCAAGTTGACTTTATTGTATCCAAATATGGAACAAGTTGTTAGTATTGAACGCGTTTGTTTGTTTTCATTCATCAACAGACCTCTGTATTGTTTGGTGAGGCGGCCCATCAAGGACACTTTATGGCAGCCAGGCAATTCCATTTTCAGGAATTTACAATTTTTGGCATATATGAAGAAAAAGGAAAATTAAGCTACAGGGTTGTGAAAACAAAATTGAGCTATTAACATCTCCAACCTACTACAGAACCAGGCCTGAAAATTTCCGAACAGCCAAGTAATTTCATTTCGTCAAATGAGGCCTATGTCTACTGTGCTTTGATCCCCTAAGTCTCTCAGGGGTCAAAATACCGAAGGAATCTCACGTTATGCTTACTGATAACTTCTGATAATACGACAACAGGACATTATCACTCATGGTTTCTTATAATAAGTCTCACCATAAAAAAGCAAGTATAAAATGATTTTTATAATTAAGACAAGTTTAATGACATATATGTGAAAGAATGCTAGGATTTTAAAGAAGAAATTTTTTTAAAGGAGAAGCCACGAATAAAATACTGATGTTCATCAAATGAAAAATACCCAGATCAGAAAACAGGCTCAAGCTTAACATTTAAGAAGAAAATCAATAAAAGACTGACCCGAAACGCCAAGATCATATCCAAAGAGAGACCCTCCAAGAGCTGCTACAATGCAAGCAAAGATAAAATATCCAGTTATCCTATACTCATAGAGATGAGCCCTTTCAGATACTGCTGCAGCTGCAAATCCTCCTGCCATTTCTGCACACTCTCTGTCCTTGTATTTCTCTCTATAGAAAAGCTGCTACAACATTAGTAAATAGTGATTAGGAGCAGAGCATAAATAGAACACATTTTAAGAGGAGCAGAAGTACACAAGTTGAAATTTGAAAAGGATCCAGAAGTCAAACCTAAATGATGTCAAGACTTAAAAAACAAAACACTTGCCTTGAATTTGAAACGTATTGCATCAATTATCAATGTATATTCTATAAATATATGTACATACATTTAAATACCTATCTACTTGACTACATTACATACGAGACAAAACCAGTATAAAAGTTGAGAAAATGACCTGTGGAGAACTTTGAGAAATAAAATAATGAAGTTTGATTATCTGTATTCTTGGAGTCTTGCACCTAGGCCACCCTCCCTTATAAAAGTCAACAGTCAAGCTTTTTTGTCCATTTCATCTGGCTAGCTGATTCTATATTTCCACCATGCAATTTCAATTTCTTCAAGAGAAAAAAGAAGAATTGATCTTATTGCAGAAAAGTGTGATTGAGCCACTGATTTATAGATCCATCACAGGCCAAGGGAGACTAAAAGTAGAAATTGCAAAAAATGCAAACTATGTAACAAAACGATTATTCCAACGCGTATTTTTGCTGTAAGCCCCGTGAAATATTACGGTTTGGATCATAATCCTACCTAATAGAAAATTAAGGAGAAGATATCGGATTTAAAGTTGCATGACACAGTTCATTTTCAACCATACAACAGCTACAATAAGGATAAGATAGATTACTTTGACCAAAACACCTCGAATTTACTATTAAATACAGATAATAATAATAAAAAAAAGACTAAAACCATCAATGCTTATCCAATTTTCTTATAAAATCTTGCCAAGTTGGCATACTTTATCCCATATCATGACTCATGTTCACACTTTTTTTTTAAAAAAATTTATTGTATTATGGGCAGTCTTATTAAGTTTTCAGTAAGACGACTTGGTTTCCTTTTTAAATAGTACTAGACATCTCAATTCCTACAACATTTTTTTTGTTTGGGGGGTGGGGGGTGGATACAGCAATTTGTTTTCTGACCTGGACTCTTAGCAATTTGTTAATACCGAGTTATGTGGTGAATGTGTGATATCTCAAAAATAAATTTGTGATAAATATCTGTACACTATAATATAAAAAATATCGTTCATTTTGAGTTTTGTATTACTCATACATATCATGGTCCTACTCTCGCCAATCATAAACATCATAATCCTATAGGAACGGTTAATTGCGATCATGTATGATAATTTCTGGCACAATTTTTCTTTTTATACGACTCTTCGTTTACGATATCAACATTGAAGATTTATATCCTTGACAATTTACATATTTTTTCAAAAGAGGTTTCGACCTATTTCAAATATAAATTTCAAGAAATAATGAGGGTATGTTGTAGCTATGGGGATGCTTTTCTTCAGTCTCCCTAGTCTCAATTCAAAAGTTCGAATTTGCATGTTCTCAGGCTTAAAAATTTAATTTGTTACGAGTATGTGGGGGACTTGGTAAATTTTGGGTTGAATCTAGTAGAGAATAAGACTGGGCATCTATAGTTCCTTGATGGGTGCAAAATTGCTAGCAAGCCGAAGAGTAAGGGAGCCGGAGGGTGATGCGCATCACCACCCAATTCTTTTTTCATTTAGCAAAGAATTAGAAATAGCAAAAAACGTACTGACAATTGAGTGCCTCATGTGCATCAAAATGGTTACATCACTAATGCAAAAGCTGGCCTAAAATCGGAATATAATTATTTATTTCATTGTCGAATCTGAGTTGTCGTTTTGGTTGTTGAATAGTAATATATATAGTATTTCTTTATTCGTGCTCGAGAAATCATGAGACTTTTGAAGAAGCCAGACTTGTAAGGTTGTTGAGGAGTGAGATATTTGCATATGAGTTTGGCGCCTATAATTCCTAATTAAATCATTTGTACTCCTAACTACAAACATCACTTTTTGAAAAAAAAAATTACCCTATTTATGTGTTAAATATAAATATATCTTCTATGGTTTTTATTTTTAAAAATTTAACCTTGTATTCTTTGGAAGCTATATTTCATCTCAATTACAACAAAAAGTTTCAACTTCCCAAAACACTTAATTTTGGGGAAACATTTTAATGAAAAAATTATTATTCTCTTTCAGTATTTTGAAACAAAATTTTTTATCCAAGTATTTTCTAAATTAATAAGAAAGAAATCAAGTTTTCTTTCGAATTTTTGTTTATTTGGTAATGATTTTCAAAATACTGAATGATAGGTGTACTTTCGTCAACTTAACTTTTTTGTATCTTAGGGATGAAGTGTAGTTTTTAAAAATGTTAGGGTATATATTTGTAATAAACCCTAATTATACTTGACTATTTTAAAGGGGAATTTAGCAGAGCAAGGCCAGTAGAAAGGGGAAATTGAAAAAGCCCGACGTTTTTAGTTTATCTATAATTCAGGTTTTACACTCTTTTCTTTTGATCATATTATAGACTAATACTTTTCGAAAAACAGAAGTTTTGTTGCTTTTTAATCGCAGTTGACACGATAAATGAGTTGTCATCCTTTTTAAAATTGGTGAAATACAGCTTACTACAAACGTATTTTACACGTATTGAAATCTGAGATAACAATCATTCAAAAAAAAAAAAAAAAAAGAAGAACTGAGATAACAAAAAAGTTGGGATTTTGTTTTTCACTTGATGAATTAGAGCTCGAAAAAAAAAAATTGAAGGATAACAACTGATAATTAGGATTTCATTTGATATTAAAATATTAAATAAGATTCCTAATATATTTTATTATTTTGCTCTTACGTTCTTTTCTCTTTTCCAAATATAAATTTTAGTCTTCCCTAAAAAAAATATAACTTGAATCAGAATTTGAAAAAAAAATACTGACATTTGAGTGTTTTTCAGCATTAAAAGTTTTATTTTAGTCTATTATCACTTTTCAGAGAGCTTTAGAGAAATGTATGGGGTTTAGATATCTAATCATGATCCATCAAATTTAAGATGTTGTAAAAGAAAAATAGAGAAGTATAAACAACAAAAGCTATTTGGGAGCCATCCTTAGAGAGGTCTTGTATTAAGGATTGTTAATCCAGCTAATACTTCTACTAGGTGGAATCAAATATATCTATGGTTAATAGCATCACTTAATTTGTAGCAGAGATGCAATCCATTGAAACCCAAATTCATATATACCGAGAATGAAATCGAGGGACATCACGCCAAAAAGAATTCTCCACGTATGAATTGGCTACCAATTTAGATGGACTTAACTAAAATTATGCAAGAACTCTTAAAGAATGGAGAAGGAAAGTGGAAAAGTTTATTAAGAAAAACATAGTATTGTGTAGAAAGCTTCTCATTTACTTTACTGAATGGTTCTGCCTTATGTACACTAGTTGTAGAAGATAAATACACAGCTAAGCACTGCTAAATTAATTAACACAGTAACTAACACTAATACGTACAATGACAAATATGGACATGATCTAATACTCCATCTCAAGATAGATGGTAAATATCAAGGACAGCCATCTTGGACAAAAGTGAAAATAAAATAGAGGGAGATAAAGCTTTAGTAAAAATATCAGCTAGCTGATGAGCAGAACAAATTTTATCACGAACAAAATGGAAGTAGAGCTCAATGTGCTTAGACCGCTCATGAAATGTAGGATTATTTGCAATATGGATGGCAGCTTGGTTGTCATTAAAAAAAAAAAAAAAAGAGCTGGAGCAGAAATAGAAACTTAAAAATCGTGAAGGAGATGATGAAGCCAGACAATCTCACTAGTGGTGGCGGCCAAAGCACGGTATTCTGCCTCAGCAGAAGAACAAGAAACGGTAGATTATTTCTTGGATTTCCAAGAAACTAGTGAATCACCAAGAAAAATGCAAAAATCCATTTGCGAATATCTGGACAGGACCCGCAATCTACATCTGAGAAAGCCTTAACTTGAAGGGATGAACTAGCAGAGAAAAAGAAACCCTGACCAGGATGAGTTTTAAGATAGGGCAGAAGATGATGAGCAGCCTTTAGGTGAGGGACGAGGACGAGCCAAAAACGGACTAAGCTTATGAACAAACAAAAGTAATATCAAGAAGACACAGTCAAATATAAGAGACGACCAATCAGGCGGCAGTACTGAGTTGCATCAGGAAGAAGATCACTGCCACTGGCGCTAGGTTTAAGCTTAGGATCCATAGGAACAATAGTAGGCTGACAGGCCAAATGGCCAGTGTCATCAAATAATTGTAAAGTATAATGGCACTGAGAAAGAACGATACCTTTAGCAGAAGAAGCAACTTCAATACCAAAGAAATACTTCAAGGTGGCCCAAATCCTTAAGTTTGAAGTGACTCTGAAGGAATTGTTTTAAAGTATCAATGACATAAGAATTAGGACCAGTTATGACAATGTCATCAACATATACCAGTATGGCAACAAAAGAAGAACCTGCCCCTTTGGTGAAAAGAGAGTAATCAGACTTCGACTGAGAGAAGCCAAAGGAAATAAGAGCCTGAGAGAACTTAGAGTACCATTGGCATGTGGCCTGCTTAAGACAATAAATGGACTTATGAAGACGACAGACAAGAGGCGCACCTTGTGGAGAAAATTTCCCCTGTCGAGCAGAGCCAAGAAGAAGATCCATATAAACCTCCTCAAACAAATCCCCATTGAGAAAGGTGTTATTGACATTGAGTTGCACAAGATGCCAATGTTGACTGGCAGCAAGAGCCAAAAGAACTTTGACAATAACCAACTTGGCAACAAGAGAGAAGGTGTCAAGAAAGTCAAGACCTTCCTATTGAGTATAAGCTTTGGCAACTAACTGGGCCTTGTATCGATCAATTGAACCATCAGCTCGATATTTAATCTTGTAAATCTAGTTAGACCCAGTAGTATGCTTGCCACAAGGTAAAGGAATAAAATACTAGGTATGAATGGCAGCCATAGCATCCAACTTAGCTGTCATAGCATCTCTCCAGTCTGAATATTTGACAGCTTGATGATAGTGTTGTGGTTCAAAATGAGCTGAGACATTGAGAACCAAATTTCAAAAAGGAGAGAGCATCATATGAAAAGCAATGAGCTAAAGGATAAGTAGTGTGCCAAGGTGACAAAGGATTGTTAGTGAGGAGATGACAATGAAAATCTTACAAATAAGAGGGTGGTCGGCGAATAAGAGCTGACCTGCGAAGAGAAAAAGCAACTACACCAGAACAATCCTAAGGGATAGCATCAGAATAAGTTGGAGCCTCATGTGAAGAACCGGATAAATCATGAGCTGAAGAACAAGACACAACCGAAGTAAGAGAAGTCTCAAGATGTGAAATAGGCAAAACCAGATTAGGAAAAGGATCAATCCATTCATCTGAAGAGACAACAGTGTGAAATAGAAAGCAGACCTCATGGAAAACAACATCCCGTGAAATAAAAATCTGCTTGGATTCAATATCATAGGGTTTATAACCCTTAATACCTGGTGGATAGCCAAGAAAAAAGACAAACACGAACCCGAGGTTGAAACTTAGTGCGATGAGCGGGAAGTGTAGAAGCAAAGGCCAAACAACCAAAGACACAGAAGGAATTATATGGCACAAGAGCGTCATATAAAAGAGCATATGGGGTTTTGTTGTGCAAAGAGATATAGGAGTTCGATAAATGATAAAAGCAGCTATGTGAACACATTCAGACCAGAAAGATAGAGGAAGCAGAGAATGAAAATAGAGAGCCCGAGCAACATTGAGTAGGTGCTGATGCTTTTTTTTCCACAATAAGATTTTGCTAAGGTCTGTCCACACAAGAAAATTGATGTAACATATCCTCCTCATTGAAAAAATCATTGAAGGCTAACTCACAACCATTATCAGATCGGATAGCTTTAATATTGGCATGAAACTGAGTAGCAATCATATTGAAAAATTTAGGAATATTAGCGGCTACATCAGATTTATGTTGCAACAAAAAAATCCAAGTAAACTGTTGTAATCATCTACGAGTGTCACAAAATAACGATGACCTGAATAGGAGGGTGTATGATAAGGCCCCCAAATGTCACAATGAATCAAATCAAATGAAGCGGCAGCCATATTATTACAAGAATCAAAGGGTAATCGTCTTTGTTTAGCCAATGGACAAATATAACAAGGACCAGCTTTCCGAGCCTTATCAACATCAAATTGTAACTTGTCTCGCAGCACATCTAAACATTTAAAAGACAAATTCCCAAGCCGATGATGCCAAACTGTAGCAGAGACCTTATTGATGTGTATGGAAGAAGGATCTGTACAAGTAATGTGGCTTGAGGTAATACCATCAGAATATACAAGCTATCCACTTTATTACCCTTGCCAATTATTGCCTTGTTGCATAGATCCTGAATAGTGAAAGAATCATAAAGAAAGCTAACAAGAACCTGGGAAGTTACGGTGAGAGCACTGACAGAGAGAAAATTAGATTGAAACTCTGGAACACATGACACATCCTTGAGAAGTGAGAAGCAAGATTGGACTGAGCCTAATACCACCAAACAAAGTCACTGATATTCGGATGTAATTAGGCAATGTTACAGTAGCATTGGAAATAGGCTTCAATGAGACAAAAACATTAGCATTGGAACAAATATGCCTAGTGGCACCTGAATCAACGATACAATATTGTGTGGAAGAGAAAATAGCACTCAAGGAAATTGAAAAACAGGTACTTGTAGTGTAAGAGGTACTCGGAGCATCATCACTTGAGGTTTTGACAGTTGCAGCAAGATGATGAGAAAGTTTACTCATCAACTATTGATACTGAGTTGTATCCAAGTTCTGCAAAAAATTGCCCACATTGGGAGTGTCACTTGATACGGCAGGACTAAAGCTAAAAGGAGCAGAAACTTGATTTGCAGTGATGGTATTGTTTGAGGAAGAAGAATGATCTTGCTGTCTCGGCTGATACCCATGAAGATAACCGTGTAGCTAATAGCACCGATCAATTATATGCTCATGAAACTGACAATGAGTACAAAAGGGTCGTTCTTTCTTTTGCCCTTTATAGCCAGCAGATTGAATAATTCTCTTTTGCACCTCCATTGTTGAATTGACCCGAATTAGAGGATGGATTTTTAGGAACATTAGCCTTAGTAGCAAAAGCCATAGTATTGTCTGAATCAGTTGAAGGAATTCCAACTTTCCGCTGATTTTCATCTTGTGAAATCAAGGCAAAAGTCTTATTTATGGGAGGCATCGGGTCCAGAAGCAACACTTCACCTTGAATTTGAGCAAAAGAATCGTGCAAGCCTATAAGAAAAGACATTATATACTCCATCTGATAGTAATCATTTAGGACTTTAACACTACCACAAGTGCATTGATTACAAGTACAAACGAGTCTGTAATTGTTTAATTCTTCCTATGTGGATTTTAATTTCGTGAAATACACACTCACAGATTGCTGAGACTGAGAAAGATTAATCAGTTCACGACGCAATTGAAAGATTCTGGGTCCATTGCTTTGTTGAAACCGATCTTTATGAACAAGCCAATTTTCTCTAGTAGACTCAGCATAGAAAATGCTAGCAGAAATTTATTTAAAAAACATAATTCAAAATCCAAGAAATCACTATGTTGTTATCATGAACCTAAGACGAAGATCAGTAATTGAGGGTTTTGGAATTGAACCATCAATGAACCCTAGCTTGTTTTTGACTGAAAGAGAAATCTTCATGGCATGTCTCCAGGAGGCATAGTTATCTCCAGTTAGCAGCTGTGAAACTAGAACCAAGCCAGGACTATAAGAATGATGAAGATAATAAGAATCGGAGGAGTAATCAATGACAGACTGCAGCACGGATTGAGCTGAACCAGGCGTGAGCTGTGAGCTTTGAGAAGCCATGGCGATCGAAGGAAGAGCTCGAGCAAGGAAAATAAGCACTGAGCTGAAAAGGAACAATTTCTGAACGAAGCTTCAGCAATGGTGGTCAGAGAGAAGCAGCGATTCTCTGCTTTGATACCATATTAAGCGAAACAGAGTATTGTGTAGAAAGCTTCTCATTTACTTTACTGAATGGTTCTGGAAGCCTTGTAAACACGAGTTGCAAAACATAAATACACAGCTAAGCACTGCTAAATTATACAATGATAAATATGGACACGATCTAATAAAGTTAGCTAGGCCGAGATCAATAGCAATCATTCGAGTGAATTGAAATTCCATGATGTAGTGGAACTGATGCTAGCTTAGTATATTTAAAACTCATCTCCTCCTTCGTGGTAGGGCTGAGATGCAATCTCTCTTTTAGAAAAAAAAAAAAAATGAATGTATTTTGAACTAAAAATTTAGAATTAGAACAGACAATTAATGCATTAAAGTACGAAATTTCATATTTTTTTTACTTTATCTTCAGCGCTTTGAGTTTATATACATTTTTTTTTTTTTTCTAATCTTTTAAAAAATTAGTTGGGATTTACTTTCTTCTTTCAAACACAAGAATATTATGTTTAGAAAATTGCAATCATATCATGTTCAATGTAGACAAACTATATTAATTAGCAGATTTAATAGGGCCTCAAAACTAATATGCGCCCAAGTGTACTACAGTCTACATGATTTGAACCTATATCATAAATATCCCAAAGTTTTATCGCTGCCAATACCATTTCTATCAGGCGTTGTTGACGGACGTATCCTCTATATATATATATATATAATCCAGTAGATATCTAAGTATAGTTATTATTTTGTCCAATAAAAGTTAATAAAAATTTATTATGCTTAGCAATTATATATATATATATAGACACAAGCTTAATAATGTGTAAGAAATTAGTATACACCATGAGCTTGATTCCAATAGTTAAAAGTAGGAGCACCTAAGATAAACTTCACATTAAATATCATCTTGAACTTTTGGTCCCATTTAGTATTCTAATTAGTGTGTAGTTACATTGTTGTTCGATAGTCTGATCATCTCTGTTTTAGCACGTAGATGTGTTTTCATTAACTTCTTGATACGATTTTTTCCTATTAAGTAAAAGCATTTCTCATCGACTTCTTGTTGGTTTGCTTTAAGTTTAGGTAAAAAGATAAGGAAAAGCGCAGTGCATCACTTCAAGAAAGGCTTTGTTGATAGATCCCTTGGTACTATATTCTCTCGTCCTTTGTTACAGTTAAATTTGGGGCACTGACTTTCCATTATGTGTTCCAGCAGGTCCAGCTTGCTCCCCATCGTTTACATATCTTTTCCAGAACCAGTGGTTTTGAAACAAAAGATAAACCTCTTCTATTGGAACTTGCTTTGTTTCCGGCAAGAGGAAGTAGATGAAGCAACTCATGATGAATATCAAGCCAGCAAAGAGCAAGAAGATCCCGTATCGAAGATGGCAAAGTGATACTAGGAAACACTGTGCTATAAGAGCTGTGAAGAAAAGGTTAACGCAGACGACCACACTTTGTCCAGCTGATCTGGTTTCCAAGGGGAAGAGCTCACTTGGAACAAGCCAACCCAGAGGGCCCCAAGACCTTCCATAACACAAAACGAATTGGAAAATCAAAATGACAAGGAAAATGCCAATTCCCTTGGGAAGGGTCTCTCCCTGTCCGAACTTCAGAGCAAGGGTTATTGCCACAGCAATCTGTAAATGGAAAATGGTTAGTAATAAGAAAGTTTAGTAAGTACTGTGACATAAATATACAGTTTTCCACAAGAACAATAAGTTTAGAACTTAGAAGTGCGTTTACCATGCAACATATCATTTCACAACCAGCTTCCAAGAAGAAAGCTCTTCTGCCAAACTTGTCGACAAAGCCCATCGAAATGAATGTGGCAACAACAAGGGCTACACTGGTAATCACAGACGAATACAGAGATGCCCCCGAGCCAAAACCCAAGCTCTGAAATATAACAGGAGCATAGAAGAGTATGGAGTTCATGCCGGTGAGCTGTTGGAATGCAGGAATTCCTAGAGCTCCAATAACCAGCTGAGGACGGTTTTTTCTTTGGAGGAGATTTCTAAAAGGGTGCTTTATAGCTCGTGCTGCATTGCTGGCATCAATCAAATCAGCAAACTCAGCATCAACTTTTGTGGTTCCTCTAACTTTCTCAAGTACTTTTCTTCCTTCATCTAATCTGCCTTGTTCCACGAGGCTGTTTGGGGTCTCGGGGAGGAAGATTCCACCAATAAACATAAGAGTTGCAGGCACTGTAGCTAAACCGAGAGAAAGTCTCCAACCCCATGGATGAATCTTTTCAGTTCCATAATTTATTAAGTTTGCTACTAGGATTCCTAAGCAGGTTGTTAGCTGAAATAGTTGGTTAACTGCTCCTCGAACTTTTGCAGGAGCCATTTCTGAAAGGTATAAAGGAACTGCCTGTACCATTAGTACAAGAAAGCATTTAGTGAATAATGAAGTTGCATGTTAAAACTCTTATTATTGGATAATTAACTCTACATACTACTTCAATCTGTTTTCTGATATACATATTTGCCGTAAAGCTTTTTCCTTATTGGAAAGTATACTTACTTGGTTGCCAAACCCAATGCCAACTCCGAGGAAGATTCTTCCAATGATCAGCATTGCTATGTTCACTGCAGCTGCATTTAGGATTGCTCCTAAAAAGAAGCTGATTGATCCAACGATGATGCTGGCTCGCCTGCCTTTGTTTGTGGTAACATATGAGGCAGCAAAAGTGGAAACAAGGCCGGCAAAATATAGGGAGGAAGTAAAGAGTGTAAGAATCTGGTTGTCGTATTTACAATAATCTGTTTCTTTGAGGTGTTGTTGCTTTCTTCTATACACTTTTGGGAAAAATTCTTTCAAGAAATCATCCATGGAAGTCACTCCCCCTAATTTTAATTACCACAGAGAGTATAATAATTAGTCCGAAGCAATCGTGATAAATCAACTGGATAGACCACTATATATTAGTATATACTTATTCCAAAAGGGTTTTAGAATCCGTGGCAAATAGTAATAAGTTGGCTTTTAATCCAAACATGGAGCATGTTGGTTTTCATGGGATAGGATACATTATAAGAGGCCAGGCCTTTATATTTAGGTAAGGCAAACACATCAATGGCACTTCATGGCAGCCAAGCTATTCTATTCAAGGATGTTTATATTATCTGGCATATGAAGAATCGGAAAATTAAGTTATAGGGCTGGAAATCCTGCCTGTGATGTCATGTACATACTCGGGCTATGATACGTCCCAATCTACTCCAAAACTATATTACAAAATTTCCCAACAGTCCGGAAAAAAAGAAGTCTTCGATCTCTATTCCATTATTCACATCAATTTTCAGCTCTTCTTTTACCAAACAAGACCTAAGTTAACTTTGATGCCCTAATCCTCATGGACCATAGGGGTACCATTAAAAGAAAATAAAAGTAGATGAATATCCCACGTCATGTTTACTGATACCTTTCGATAATACTATTCTGGTTTTCATAATAACTCTTAGCATAAAAAAGGACTAAATGATTTCTATAATTAAGACGCCTTTATTGACATATAAATTAGTGTCATTGAGGCCAGTTTACAGGATTTGCTACTGCTCATCTAATGAAAAATACCCAGATCAAAGAACAGGCTCTAGTGTCAGTTTTAACATTTAAAAAGGAAATCAATAAAAGACTGACCTGAAACACCAAGATCATATCCAAAGAGAGACCCTCCAAGAGCTGCAACAATGCAAGCAAAAATGAAATATCCAGTTATCCTATACTCATAGAGATGAGCCCTTTCAGATACTGCTCCTGCTGCAAATCCTCCTGCCATTTCTGCAGACTCTCTGTCCTTGTATTTCTTTCTTTAGAAAAGCTGCTACAACATTAGTAAATAGTGATTAGGAGCAGAGCATAAATAGAACATATATTAAGAGAAGAACACAAGTAGAAGACGATCCAGGAGTCAAACCCAAATGAGGTCAGACTCAAAAAACAAAATTCTTGCTTTGAAATGTATTAAATCAATTATCAGTCTACACACAGACACACACACACGCGCACACACACACACACATATATATATATATATATTTAAATATCTTGTGTTTGTGACAACATACGAGACAAAATAGGTAGTAAAAAGATGAGAAAATGACCTGTGGAAAGCTTTGAGAAATAAAATAATGCACTTTGATTTTCTGTCTTCTTCAAATCTTTGATTAGTTTAGCACCTAGGCCACCCTTACAAAAGTCAACACTCAATGAGCCTTGTATTTTATTTTCTTGTCTACACAAATCATCAGCTAGCTAATAATGTTAAACAGTAGCATACATACAAATTCAATTGTTTAGGAGGAGAGATCAATAAATCGTAGCAAGAAGAACAGGGACTAAATATAGAATTTGACGGACTGAAATTTAGAAGGATTTTCGCAGAAGTATTTTTGTCATAATTAAGTCGAATGATACGAGAGTACGCTTTGGATGATATATATCCTATTTAGTAGAAATGTAAGGAGAAGCTGTCTGATTAAATATTGCATAATACAATTCATTTTCATCCATACCACAGCTAATAAAGGGATAAGAATAACATAAACTACTTTGACCGAAACACCTTGAATTTACTATAAAATACCAAAAAAAAAAAAAAATCAATACTCATCCAAGATCTCTTTTAAATTCTTTCCAACTTGGCATAATATAGTTTATCCATAAATAATGATAATCACACTTATTTACCTCAAAAAAAAAACCACCCTTATTTTTCTTTTTTCTATTTATTGTATTGTGGGCTGTCATTAGTTTTCGAAAACAGAAATTAGTTGGTTTCAATCTTTTAACTTTTACATTTGTCAATCTTGCTATCTTTTACATTTCTTTTTCTAAAATTTAAACGACGATGATTTCAAAAACCAAAAAAAAAAAAAAAAAAAGAAAAAAAAAAAAAAAAACGACTTTAATTCATTCTAGAGATAGCAAAATGGGTAGACTGGCTTGTCCATAACGTGCTCAAATGGGTAGACGGGTCGGGCCCTTAGGTAGGCCAAGATCGGGCCGGCTTGTGCTCAGATTGTATTTTTTTTTTTAAACGCAAAGGCCCAAAATTTTGGACCCTTAAAAAATTTACAACAATAAGGTCCCGGAATGAGCCCTAAACAAAAGGAGCCAGGGCTAGAGTGGCATGCCGGATTGAGATTCTCAAGCCCAGGTCGGCCAAGGCTCTGCCCAGATCCGCATATGAACAGGCTAGGTTGGTCTAGGATAACTGGCCACGAGCCAGTCTGTTAGGTCTGACATGAATTACCACCTCTAATTCACTCCAATAAATATTGGTTTTAGCCACAAAGCAATTTTTCACTAAATTCTAACTTATTTATTTACAAATTTATTTTGTGACAAGGTCGTGACTATAGGTCTAACCTTAATTATTCATAGCTACAAAATAATTTCTTTTTATCTGAATGGTGCATTGTTTTAGTGACAAAATAAATTTTTATGGCAATTTAAAATACTATAGTCACAAAATATTTCGACACTAATATTCTATCTTTTGAGGCTAAAGTTATATTTTTATGGATATAACTAATTAATTAGTCATAAATAACTATTTGTCACCAAAATAAGAATATTAGTAACAAAAACATTTTGTGATTAAATCACACCTCATTAATCAAGTATTTTGTCACTAAATAATTTCTTGCCAAATTTTGTTTCTATACCTAATATGCACACAAATAGTGTATATGAATAATTTGAAATTATAAACACTATTCTATCTTTTTTTACATGATGCTTGTTGTCATGATTGGAAATTCAAAACTGTGAATTTTAGTTATTTTAAGTTGAAATAGTAATATACAGTAATTTTCAAAATTTAAAAACTCAAGTACTTAAAATTTTTGAGTTTTAGTCTTCAAAATTAAGTAAATTTTGAAATTAGAAATCTTGTCATTAGTTTAATTTTTCGAGAAAATATACACTTAAAATTTAAAGGAATTCTATTTAATTTATTTAGAAACTTTTTACTTAAAATCATAATTTTCGATAAAATGAGTCTGGAGTCCATAATAGTTTACAAAAATTATTTATTATTCAAAGTACTCTTATTTTCAATAGCATTGCCCTCGTATGTCTACTTAGTAAAAATAATAAATAAGGCTAAATATTTGAATAAAGAAAAGGAATCAAACAAGATAAAGACACTTACTAGATAATAGGAATAGGAGCAGGTATAAGCCAAACAACTTGTCTAACCATCGAGACTACAACTTTAAATAGACAAATACCTGAAAATGGGAGAAAGTAGGGGATGAGTACGTGAATACTCAGTAGAGATTCAATTACAAGTTTTTAATCAATATAAATACTTTACTTTCAAGATCCTGCATAGTCAGTAAAAATATTCAAACAGTTTCTAGAAGTCCAATTAAAAATATTGTCCAAAGATTTAAATCCTCCAAACTATTATAAAACATCATCTTAAATCAATTTTTTTTTCCAAAGGTTCAAATATTTCAAACCATGTAAAACATAGTCTCAACGTAAAACATAGTCTCAAAACAAAATTTTTCAAAGGTTCAAATATTACAAACCATTGTAAAACATAGTCTCAAAACAAAATCATTTCTAAAGGTTCAAACAATCCAAATCTTTGTAAAACATCACATCAAATCCAATACATATCTATTCAACTCAAGCACATAATAGGCAATACAATTAATGACAAGTTTGAGCCACCAAAGACTAGTGACCGTAAGTATGCAGTGTAGTATGTGCCATCCTAAATGGGTACTTACACATGTGTATTGTGTAAAACCCCAGATTTTTTAAGGGATATTTTGGTTATTTTAATGATTTTCAATTAAATTTGTATAATTATAAAAGTTTCATGCTGAGAGACTAAAATGCAATTTTTGGAAGACTAGTTTGAAAGAGATTTGAAATTTTGGGGATTATTATACAATTTTTAAAAATTACACAGTTCCAATTAAAATAAGGCCACGTGATCCTATAATATTCTCTCTCTCTCCCTACCGTCGACCTCCTTTTCTCTCTCGCTCGCTCGGCCGAAAGGGAAGAAGGAAGTGCTACTACCTTTCACCGTCGTCCACCTGCAGGAACTACGAGAGGAGCTCCTATGCATCACGCCGAGCTAGCACTGACCAGCAACAACCGCCGGAGGAGCCGTCGTAGCTGGAGAAAGAGGAAGTGGTCGTTTCAGAGTTTTTGTCACTAGCAATGATTCCGAACACCTTTTGACCTCAAACCGAGCTCGTTGGATTCGTCTCGTCGTAAGGATCGAAGTTTATATATCTTAACCCCATACTGCCCGAATTAAAACTTGCCATTTTTGGATATTTTGAGTTTAAGTTTGACTTTTTAATCTGGTCATTAGATTGTATTTTTTTGTTGATATATATTACCTATGTTTGATGACTAGCACGAAAATCAAAATCGGACGCCTAAGATTTGCCTCGATTTATGTGCCACCAATATGGTGTGAGCTCGGAGCCGAATTGGATAAATTATATGTCTAACCTAGCTATTTTGGGTGCTAGGAATTCAGTGAAGTGGTTCGTTTGTAGATTTAAAGCTCCGTTAGGAATTTGATTTTTCGCAACAGGACGATCAAAGGTTTGGAATTTGTTCCCGACCCTCCGGGTGATCGTCCAATGACACTTTAAGGATTTAATAGCATGATATCGCTATTTTAGTAAGGTAGAGATTCAGTTACCACCTTTTTTATATCGTTTTTGAATAAAACTTATTTTCTGTAACATATGAGAACAAATATGGTTTTTGAGTTATTTAAATACATCTGATAGAATGTGATTATATGATATATACTGTATTGCTCTGGGAATTTTCTGAGTACAGATTATTTTTAGGTATATCAAAATTAGAGCCGTTATGCTGCTCGTTTCTCTATAAAAACCTAGCATACATATTTTATCGAAAAACTAGAGCACGATTAGTTTCACACTTCAGTTCCGTATTGCACGTGTCATAGGATCATACATGAGCACCGTGTTAGCGTTATGGGTTTACAGTGTAGCGCTGTATGCCCCACTATCGGTGTAGAGTCTGTAAACCCACACGGGGTTTGTTATTTCTAATTACCTCCCTATTTGGCAAGTGTAGGCAATTCGGTTACCCCTTCAGGTTTAGTAAGCAACACATGGGTGTTCCTTCTGAGTATAGGCTTAGGTGTCAGGCAGGTTGTTAGGTATACTTAGTATTATCATCCTGGGATTCCACAGATGAGAGGATGAGAGCTCGTAGGTATGAGTTAATTTGTGTCATATGTGTATGAATTGAATGATTTTGATTATATTGATTTATTTATACATATACATATAGATTTTTGGTTTTGGAGCATTACTAATCATGTAGGAACTTCCCATTCGAGATAACTGTTTTTCCTACTAAGCATTGTATGCTCACTTCCTTCCTCCTTCCTTAGGTGGTGTTCAGTGCGACTTGGGTGATCAAGAGGAGTAAGAGGCCATGTTGACTTTAGTTTTTTATCTTGATAATACTAGAAGTTTGTTGACATGGTTGTTGGATTTTATGTTGGTATTAAACAAAAATTACTATATTCTACATTATTTGTGAACTTATGTATGCCATTCTAGTGTTTGATTTTATTGTATCTGATTTACGTTGTTCCACTTATTATTCGGTCTATGTTCAATGGTATATATAAACTGTAGGAGAGGTTCATGGGATAAAATTCTAATTATTTTACTTAAAAGGACCGTTTTATAAAACAGAGTCTTTTAAGATATTTTCCAAATAAATCAAAGAATTTCCCATCTTTATAAAATTCCTTTTCTACCACTAGCTCGGATTCTGGATTGTGACAAAAATTTTGGTATCAGAGTTTGAGTTTAACAACTCGGACATATCACCATTAAACTAGATTAAAGTTATTTTTATAATAAGTATTCATCATTATCTCACTAACAGCTTGGCATATTATTTCAGACTTATAAGAATGCCTCCCAGAAGAGTTCTGAGGCACCAGCCATGTGCCGAATCTCCTTATCGTCTAGATTTTTCTCTTTTGATTGAGGCTATGCAACACACATTTGCCTAAATGAGAAATCCAGACTATCAGCCTCCAGCTCTAAGGGAACATCAGTTAGATAACTTAGATCACCTCCAGCGGTTTATATACCTCCAGCCATAGCAATTTGATGGGAGACCAGAACCTCTTGTGGTAATTACTTAGTTGCATGAGATGGAGAGGCACTTTCTGTCTGTTGGTACTCCAATGGAGTTTTTAGTGGTGTTTGCTGTTAGTCGCCTGACGGGGAGTGCCATTCGTTAGTTAAAGACTATAGAACGGATGCAGAATGTAGTAGGTTTAACTTGGGAAGGATTTGAATAGATTTTTAAGATCCAGTACACCAATGAGGATCAACATGATGAAGTTGTGAACCAGTTTAAAACTTTGATCCAAGATAATGGGACTATGATTGAGTACCTGATTGAGTTCACTAAGTTGGCAAGTGTTGCCCTTGACCCAAGTATGAGTGAAAAGTACCGATTTGTCAATTTTAGGTGTCATCTAAGTTGGAACATTTTCAACAGGGTTGGCACTTGGACTTTCCATACTCATCCTGAGATTGCAGTGGCTGCCCAGTAGGTAGAGGCCACAGAAGAGGGATTGGATTCCAGGAAGAACCAGTGAATAGGTAATGATAGGAAAGTTACTAGGAAGAACTCAGGATAGTGGTCAACCCAGGGTACTCCGAATAGTAGAAGCTCGAACAACAGTGGTTCTTTAGGGGGTGGTAGAGGCAGTCAGTCTTATAGAGGATGCTTTTTTTATGGCCAGCCAGGTTAACCGAAGAAGGAGTGTCCTAATCGTCTACAGAATTATTCTTTTTCTCAAGGAGGACTGTAGAGGAGCCAGTTAGGTTTTGTTTCTTATAAGAATACTCAAGTAAGGCTGCAACAGTCACATGGTGTTTTATAGGCTTTTACTTTCCCTCAACCTTATCAACATCAGTACTGCCCTCAGGGTTTCACTCAGAATTTCTAGACTCCTCAGGCTTCAGAGAGTTAGGATAGGCATGGATATAGCAGTAGTGGCCCAAGATCCAACAGCAGCCATCCTGATTAGGGAAGAAGTAATAAGAGGAAAGGAAATGTGACTGGTCAAGCTTATGCTTTTATTAAAGTTGACGACACTCAAGATCGCACCAGCCGAGGAGTCGTTGGCAATATGATCCTTATTTCACACTGTTGAGCACATCTTTTGTTTGATACTGGTGCATAACATTCATTTATATCCTTATTGTTTGCTCAACTGTTGGGGTTAGAATTTTCTATTTTGGATTATGTGTTGACATTGGATACACCTATGGAAGGAGTAGGCGATGTGTCTAGTATGTGTAAGTCTTGTCGGATTGTGGTTAGTGATAGAAAGTTACTTAGTGATTTGATTATGTTGTTGATAGAACAGTATGATATAATACTCAGTATGAATTAGTTGTCGAAGTATTGAGCCGTTGTGGACTGTCATACGAAGTGGGTGATTCTTTTTCCTAGTGATGGACATCTTATTATCTATCAAGTTAGAATGAGCTTGTTGAAGTCTAGTTTTGTTTTGAAGGCGTGCTTGGATAGAAGAAAGAAACTTCAGTGTTATGGGAATTTATTTGCCATTGATGGCGAGGTGAGGACAGATGATCAAGACCTATGGATTCCGGTAGTGAGTGAGTATTCGGAGGTGTTTCCAGAAGACTTATCGGGGTTACCACCAAATAGAGAGATCGAGTTTTGCATTGAACTAGTTCTTGGAGCTTAGCCAGTTTCTATTTCAGCCTATCACATGGCTCCTGCTTAGATAGAAGAATTGAGAGAATAGTTAGATGATCTGATTTCCAAAGGCTTCATTCGTAGCAGCACCTCCCCTTGGGGCACCCCTGTCTTATTTGCAAAGAAAGTTGATAGTTCGTTGAGACTTTATGTAGACTACAAGAAGTTGAATCAGTTGACAATGAAGAGCAAATATCCTTTGCCAAGGATAGATGAGTTATTTGATTAACTCAGTAGTTCAAGGTTTTTCTCTAAGTTTGATTTGAGATCCGGTTATCATCAATTGAAGAAAAAAGAGGATGATATTGCCTATATTTGATGATTAGCACGAAAATCAAAATCAGACAGCTAAGATTTGTCTCGATTTATGTGCCACCAGTCTGACAAGGGTCAAACCTGAATTGGACAAGTTATATGTCTAACTTGACTATTTTGGGTGCTAGGAATTCAGTGAAGAGGTCTGTTTATAGATTTGAAGCTCTGTTGAAAAGTTAGTTTTTCGCAAGAGGATGATCGAGGGCTTAGAATTGGTTCTCAAACCTCCGGACGATCATCCAACAATACCTTAAGAATTCAATAGCGTGATATCGCTATTCTAGTGAGGTAGGGATTGAGTTACCACTTTTTTATATCGTTTTTGAATAAAACTTATTTTCTGCAACATATGAGAATAAATGTGATTTTTGAGTTATTTGAATTTATGTGATGGAATATGATTATATGATAGATACTGTATTGCTCTGGAAATTTTTAAGTATAGGTTATTTTTGGGTATATCAAAAATAAAGCAGTTATGCTGCCCGTTTCTCTATAAAAGCCTAGCATATTTATTTTATCGAAAAACCAGAGCACGATTATTTTAACACTTCAATTCCGTATTGCACGTATCATAGAATTATACATAAGTACCATGTTAGCATCGTAGATTTATAGTGTCGCGCTGCGTGCCCCATCATCAGTGTAGAGTCTGTAAACCCATACGAGATTTGTTATTTATTATTACTCCCTATTTGGCAGACATATGCAATTCGATTGCTCTTCCAAGTTTGGTAGGTGACACATGGGTATCTTCTTTGGGTATTTTATTTAAATGGACTGTTTTATAAAACTAAAACTTTTACGACATTTTTCAAATAAATCAAAAAATTTCTCATCTTTGTAAAATTTTCCTTCTGCCATTAGTCTAGGTTCTGGGTTGTGACATACTATGTTCGAGTTACTTAAGTTGATAACTGTGAGTATGATATATGGTCCAATCACTCTAGATAAGGTGCCATAGGTCCGAGTACCTTGAAGGGGATACCGTAAATCTGAGCACCCAGTAGGGGTCCGTAAATCCAACAGTCATGTAGGTGCAATAAATGAATGTAGTGCTATATATATGACAAGAATGAGAATATATACCATTTTCTCCAATTGACAAAATAGATTATGAAATATTTTTAATTAATCAAGTTTAATTTTCAAAACTAAATTCTCGTTCAAATTGGATTTTATAAAAATTTCGACAGCACAATAAACGTTTTCATCAAAACTAATAAAATCTCTTTCTTACAGATTACAATTGCAAAAAAATATAACTTGGCATGCCAACCAATGTGATTTGTCTCCCAAGTAGTTTAAGTATCAAATCATGTCAAAACGGGTATAAATCACATTTTAATCAAATATTTTACAAATTCTATATTTATTCAAAATATGTGAAAATCAAACTTGAACTAATTTAAGGATCAAGTAATTGAATCCCTACTTCAATCAAGTGATTAGAGAACGCTACGGTACTATCGAGAGTATTTGGCGTCGTTTGGGAGTCATTTGGAGGATTGAGAATCATTTTCTAACTTTTGATCATTTGGTTTGAAAATTCAATTTTTCAACAAAGTCTCGAATCGTGAAACGGACTTTATCACTGAATTCTTTTACCCAAAGTAACTAGGTTAGATATATAACTTAAGCAATTCGGATTTGAGCTAAAATCCGACCCAGTGGTAATATCGTCCGAACTCCTTTTTCATAATGGTCATCAAACACAGTCAATATATATATCAAACTTCATATTTTCATAAGTATATGACAAAAATGAAGTTTATTTTACGATCTAACGGTTAGATTAAATAGTCAATACATAAAACAAAAAAGCTCGAAATTGTTCATCAATAGTAGATTTTCATTTGGACAATATTGAGTTAAAATATATATACTACGTGAAAGTCTACGAAGAGACGAGTTGAATGACACCAGTTGTAGGCCCTTGCTGGTGACCTCTTTTCCGCCATTGTTATTCTTCGCCATAGCTGGTGATTTGAAGCTATGGTGGCCGCGGAACTCAAGCTGACAGAGTTTTTAAGGATGAAGATTCCAATTTTAGCGGTAGAGCGACTCCATTCGGCTTGGAAGAGCTTCAACAGAGCTCAGCTGGCATAGGGAATCGGCAAATAGGAGAGAGGGAGTTGAGAGATATATATAATCTTTTTTTTAAAAGGTAAAAGTACAAAAATGCCCTTTTAAAATTTGGGGTTTTACACTTGCTAGCTTCGTCATCGATTAAATACAACTACATAGTATCAATACAAGATATATGAAACCACTTGGTAAAGTGGTATATCAAAGGATAAATTCTCTAGTTAGTTTCTTAATATATCAACTTTACATATTGTTTTCAATCAATAGTTCACAAAAATAATTAAGTACAACACCTTTATAATCTAATATTACACTGAATAAATAATCATATCGATTCTCTTAAACATGTTGGAGAAGAAAGTGAAGCGCATTAACAATTCAAATATGAAAGATGACAGAAAATGATGAACTGAAATTACCACCCCATGTAAGCATAAAATCTATTAATGTCCTTCAATCAACTAGTGAAAATTCAAGGGAGTATCATAGGAAAACCCAGGACAACAACCTAATAAAGAAGTCTTAACAACTAAACAAATCAAAATCAGGATATCTTAGGGAAAAAGAAAACAAATAAGAGATATATATAATTTGATAATTTAATAAACTTATTCTTGAATCAGTTTTTATATAATTTAATTTTAATTTTTTGAACAACATCTTAGTAGATTAATTACTCTAAATTGATGTTATAGTATAATTTATAATAGATTTCAAACGTAAGGGTCGATATTGATAATAACTAAAATATAAGGTATAATCAAAGTGCCAAAATATAAGATATAAAAATGATAATATTCTAAAAAAAAATGTGTGGAGTAATTCATTCAATGGCTAAATAATAACTAATAAACATGAACAAACAAAAGTAATAAAAAGACAAATGCAATAAAAAAGAATATATTAAGATAATAAGTAAAAAAGAAAAATTCATTTGAGCTCATAGAAAAAGAGAGAGAAAGAAAAAATGAAAACGAACAAACTTGACTTAAAATTTTTATTCCCTGATGTAGATTGGAAGAGATATAAGCTTCACCATGTTAACAATTTCTAAAAGTATCATAAAGTATGGAGTGAGAGCATTTGGTCATTTAGGAAAGGGGAAAATAAAGAAAGAAGGGAAAAAAAAAAAAAAAAAGAGGTGCAGCAAGAAGCAAATTCCCTTTGGTTGAAGGAAAGCAGACACGAAATAGTCAGCAAATTAATTGTCAAATAAAAGTCTGGAGAGAAAGGCAAGGTCACTCACGTCCTTTCCTATAGCACTTCCACAGATTTTGGTTAATTATTTAAACATAGCTATTGGGCCGCCTTTTAAGTTTGACAATTGTAATAATAACTTCAGAAATTTAAGTTCAAATTTATTTGACCTTTCAAAGCCTATAAAATACGAGTAAAATACGAGGAAATTCTAGCGTAGGAGCGAAATCCCTCCTATACAGCAAGGGCATTTTATAAGCCGCCGGATCTATATTTATTGTGAGAATTACTGGTATTTATTCTACAAATATCTACACCCGATTATTGTCTATTTTATGTTTCCCTCTTCTTTTTTTTTTTCCTTTTAAAAATTTTTTTTTTTCCTGACTCCATTAATAGAGCAATCAAACCCATTGATTGAATCAAGACTTAAGCCCAATTTTGAGTGGGGGCATAACTAAAAAAATTTTAAAAATTACTTAATTACTGTTTTTTTTCTTTTAAATCAAGAGATGTACCTCTGTCACTGGCCGTAGCCCCGCATAGAGTTTGGTATAAATGGAGGTGAATGGGACCAGGTAAGTGGGTAGGGTTATTTGGTCACAGAACAGTCCATACTAAACCACGTTTATCCTTTGTATCCGAAACCCTCCCTCAACATTTTTTTCCCCTTCTTACCGTTTTATCTTTGTTTTTCTCTATATCTAGAAATCACATCAGAAAGTGACTTTCTTTACTTAAAGTAAGAATCACATTAATTATTACCATTTAACATTTCGTTTGGACCATAGTGACTGAGACTCTAAGAGTGAGAGCAGTGGATTTCTTTCTGGAGAGAGTTAAAGTTAAAAAGTTAGAAACATATTTGCATATCATTATCATTTTTCAACAAATTTTAAAATTTATTACAAAAAATAGGAAAACTTATAGCATTAAAATAAAATCTTTACCCTGAACTGAAAACCAATCTTTTTTTTTTTTTCGTCCTCCTTGCTCTCGGGCCTCTCTACACATTACAGGAAAAAAAAAGGGTAGTTGACTAATTCTTTAGATTAGTTTTAGTATATTTTAAAAGTTATAACTAAATGTCTATTTTTTTTAAAATTTGAGTTATGAAATATGTTGTATTTCTATTTTTTTCATTAAGTGGATTGGATATTTAATTATAAATTTTTAAACTTAATTATAACTAACTTTTAGTCCAAAAAATAGTTAAATAGCTAATTAGTCCAAAAAAAACGATGCTTGATTTTGACCAAGGTCAAGATTTCAAAATATTAACGGTTGTTAGTAAAAATTGGGCCAGAATCCAACAATTTCACTAGGATCAAGTACAATAAAAAAAAGAGAGGAAATTTGAATTTATATGGTAAAGTTCTAAAGAAATTTAAAAATCTTACAATTTCAAACATTTTGAAAAATTCTAGAATTATCTAGAAATATGCCATTTTCAAAAAATATTTAGACAGATATTATTTTTTTACTAATTGATGAGGTGTTTAAAGTAATTGATCAAGTTATTTGAAGTAATTAGACTAATTACCTCAAATGCTCTTGGTTACCTCAAGCAACTTGATTAATTACTTCGAGTACTTTATCAACTATACTGGCGTAGGCAATATGCTAAAGCTTAACTTAGTTATGCAATGAGCATATCTTATTACACCATTGAATCCTATTTCTTTACATTTAAACCTTTGATAATTGAATTGAGCATATATTTGTATATATCAAAAGGCATGGATTACAGGAAAATACTGATAATTAGTTTATGAATATTCATATATATAGTATTTGACTTTAACGACAATAAATTAATAAATTAGAAGAGGAAGTGGTACTTATTTGTTTAAAATTAAAAGGATACATTAAGCCTAATTTATAGTTAGGTTTAATGTATTAGGGCATTAAAAAATTATATATATATATGTATATATATATATATATAGAACTATAGATAGATATAGATTGACAAATATATTATTATTATTTTTTAATTATATATCAAAAATTGGTTTTCAATTATATATATGATCAATTTTTAATTATATTATTATTATTATTATTATTATTATTATTATTATTATTATAGAGATATTAACATAAGGTTCCATACGTTTGTTTTTTTTCATTCTACCTTTAAAATAAAAAATTATAAAACTGAGGTTTTCTTATAAATATAAATACATAGATATACTTTCTAAGAAATAAATAAATCAATAAAATTATAGTTAAGTTCAATGTATTAAAACATTAAAGAATGTATTTATCTTTACATTCAAAACATAAATGTAAGGATAATAATCAATATATTCTGATGAGATAAATATAGCACTATTTTTTGTTCGATTCGATGAATTAAATTTAATACAAGTATTAATACTAAATTAAATATAATATTATATAATACATAAATATACATTATGACCAATAATAGTATGAAAAAATAATTATAAACCAATCATATCATGAAAAAATAAGAATTAAATTAACAATTTTCCTAAATTTTAAAAATAGAATACTGATCAAATAAGCTATCATATTTTAGACACTTTCTCTCTACTTCAGGCTTAATATAGATGTATAGATTATTTGATTCTATTTAAATTAAAGAAAGAAAAAACTAAACACTAAAACAATAGATATAAATATAATGCATCTTTCCTCCACAAAGCTCTTTCCCTCTAGTAACCTTCATAGCTTCGCTTTCTCTCTTTCTCTCCTAGTAAGTGGAAGGAGATCTTCCCTCTCCCTTATATGTTTTTTTCTCCCTCATTTTTTTGTTTTCATTTTTATTTTCAAATAATCTTTCCGTTTGTAAATGTAGTTGTCTATCTAGATTTAGATTTAGATTTATAGTACTTTTAGTACAATCGAATCCAGATCTATAGTGTTTTTAGTTGTTTTTAGCATTTTTTTTTTAATTTTTCCAAGAAAACAACCCTCAAAATTGGAACAAAATTTAATTAAAACCAAAAAAAGTGGTTTTTTTTTTTTTTTGTATTTTTCTAGTATTCTCCTCTGTGAAGTTTTTGAGAGCCAAATTTAGAAGATTTCATCATATTAAAGATCTTCATTTAGAGTCGTTGAGACTAACAATTTATGGTGCTGAAATTCATAACTCAAAGAGAATTGTTGTAGTTTTTACTATAGACACTTTAAAGAGAAGACTGTACTGGTATTTACTTATGGACACATGCATTGAAAAAAAAAAAATTCTATTAGTAGGAAGTGGCATATGCAATCATATATATATATATATATATATATATATATATATATTTTAATAAGAACACTCTAGGTTGGGATGAATAAGGATTTATCTCGAAGGATGTTTCTATTCTTCTTATAAAAGCTTGTACTTTTCTTGTAGTCAATCTGGCTAACCATTCATTTAATTTCTTTAAGGAGCCTTTTGAAAAATGAAAAGAAAAAAGACAATAGATATAAATGGAAATAATATTAGTGAAGAGCAGGCTCCTCAAGCATGCATGTTAAAGACTTGCTTATTTATTTATTTATTTTTAAAAGGTTCCTCATTAATGGATATTATTGATCAATATAATCCGCAATTACGGATTGTCTAATATAAGATAGAAAAGAAAAAACATCCCATGTTACAGCAATGAGAGAACCCATATCATATTTGACTAATGTGTGGGCTGGCTTGTTCATTTGTCTAGGAACATAGCAGTATGTACCACCTCCAACCATGGTTAACAATTTGATAATATCATCCACGATAACCCCTTCCAAGCTGTGAATAGTAGCAGAATTAATGGCTTGGATAGCAAGGAGAGAATCACTTTCTAGCACAGTCACCAAAACTCCAAGGGAAGTTGCAAACATCAGACCCTCACAGATTGCTAACAATTCAGCTTGCGAAACAGAAGCAACTCAACGGTGAGGGACCGCCAGCATACTCAACACATGGCCTGCTGAATCTCGGATGATAGCTCCTAATCCAGAATGAGGTAGGTCCTTTGAAACAGCAGAATCTGTAGTTTATTTTAATTCTCCCGGAGAAGGGGGAACCCATCGTTTGTCCTCTGCCCGTGAAGATAACTTCTGATCAACTTCTCTTGTGCTAGAAATGGCACGAGTACTTTGGAAAAAGGCCAAAGAGGAACCAACATACTCTAAAATTACAGCGGGAATAGCCCGAATATTTTGGAAGAGAAAACGATTTCGAGAACCCCATATAGACCACATAATACAACAAAAATTCTCAAGGTTCTTAGTACAAAGATGCTTAGAGTAGAATCAAAGAGACATAAACCACCAAACGTATAGCCCGGAACTTGGATAGTGAAGGCCAAAGAGAACTCATCTGCCACACAGCCTTAATGAATATACAAGACCACAAAGCATGGAACATCGTCTCACTTTCCACTCCACACCAAGGACAATTTGTTAGGTGTGTTATTTGACGCTTTACTAAATTAGAACGTGTTGGCAAAAGAGCATTAAAAGCCCTCCATAATCCAACTTTAGTTTTGTTTGGGATATTCAACTTCCACAAAGATGACCACCAAGGGAGATTACCTAGTACACTAGAAACATCCTCTTCTCTTGTACAAGAAAAAGCAAGCTTATAGCCTAATTCAACCGAATAAGAACCAGAGCTGTCAAAGTGCCAACTGAGAAGATCATTACCACCCAATCTGCTTAAAGGAATACTTTTAATGACATGAAGATCTATAGACAAGAAAACCTGACTCAAAAGCTCATGATTCAAACAACCAGAAGTAATGAAATCTGCAACCTACCAAGAATAAAGAAAATCTGGTTGTCTAGTAACTGGTTTAAAAGAGAAAGGGTGAGGGATCCAAGGATCATGAAATGCCCTAACCGAAGCTTCATTTCCAATACTCCAACGTGTTCCTTTTCGAATAAGCTCCATACCCGAACAGATACTTCTCCAAACATGAGAAGGGCAATTCCCCACATCAGACTCAAGGGCAGAGACATTTCTGACATATTTGCCTTTAAGAACTCGGGCTCATGAGAGAATCTGGAAATCGAATTAAATGCCACCCTGTTTAGCTACCATTGGTTGGTTAAAGGGGCTCAACGCCTTAAAACCCAAACTGCCTTCCTTCTTAGGTTTGACACAAATCCTTCCAAGCCATCCAATGGATTCGTTTCTCACCATCTTTACCTCCGCACCAGAAATTAGCAATAATAGACTCTAATTCATGGCAAAGAGTTATAGGAATCTTAAAAATGCTCATTGTGTAAGCCGACGTAGCTTGAATAACTACTTTAATGAGTACTTCCTTTCCTACTGATGAAAAAAGACGACCTTTCCAACCTTAGAGTTTCTTCCAGACCTTCTCTTTTATACTGTTGAAAATATTACGCACCGATAAGAGTTGGCAAACCTAAATACTTGTCATGAGATTGGCTACTTTCAATGCCCAAACAGAGCCAGATGGTTTCTTGATCCTCATCCCTAGTAAACGGACTAAAGGTTATGGCTGATTGAGCCATATCAACCTGTTGACATGAGGCTTTCTCTTAAAGATTCAGAATCTCCTTGATAACTTCTTTATCGGCCACATAAGCTCTACTAAAAAAAGATGACTAATAACTGGTCACCCTATGAGAACAAGTACAACCATAAAGAGAGTTATCTGCAATGGCTGCCCGAATGAGTGAATTGAGCCCTTCAGCACATAACAAAAAAGGGTAGGGTGACAGAGGACTTCTTTGTCTAATACCTCTTCTAGGAACAAGACCTTTGGTAGCACCATTAATAATAAAAGAGAAAGTAGAAGTACGGAGGCAATCAGAAATAATCTTACACTAAAGAGAACTGAAACTCATCTTCTTCAAAACACTGAGTAAGAATGTAATAACTAGTACCTGGAATAAATAAATAAATAAAAAATAAACAAATAGATAAATAAAAGGAAAAAAGGACAAAAGGACAAAAGGCCTAAGATTTTAGTTTATTAAACAAGAATAATTCAGTAATTTTGAAAACTAAGAAATTTGATACGTATTATCTTTTAGAGTCTTTGATTAAAAAAAAAAAAATTTAACACTCTGCAGAAGGAGAGGAGAACGACTGAAAGCTTGAGAGAAGAGGAATTACAAAAAAGTTGATTGTCAATTCTCTAAGGTAAAGAATTCCTCTGCAGCAACTATCAATTGATTATTTGGGACTCTGGAGTTAATCTATCATTTAGGTTTTAGAATTTTTTAAGCATCTTTTTGTTTCAGTCATAATTCTAGGGTTTAATTATATTTTGAGTGATTCCTCTAACTGTAAGGTTTAAAATAAGACTAAAATTATATGATTTGAATATTTAGATCAAAAGTTATAGATTTTTTAGTTTTAGTCTAGAACGATAAAATGCAGCAGAGATTGTGTCAGGTTTTTCAGTGGATTCTGGTAGTTTAATAAGTTTATGGTTAGATGGTTGAAAGCTCATTTGATAAGTTTTCCAACGGTATATAATTTGTCAAAAATGGACTTATAACTAGAGAGATATAGCCTTTCAAAATGAGCAATGCGAATCTGGAAAATTTTTGTAATTTTCGGCATTTAGAGCAAAATGTGGCAGTGAATTTTATAGCTTCGTGGGACTTACCTAGGGACCTTACAGCCATGTTCTTGGTACTTTTAAGACCCTAATCACTTATATAAATTGTCCTCTAAGTTTCATAATTTTTAGAATCAATTTGGAATTATTATGAGTTTTGCTATCGAGGTTATGCAAAATAGTGTAGCGAATGTATCAAGTATGTATAGGTAGTGAATTAGACATTGTGTTAAGTATGATTTAAGGTACCTATTAAGTGTTTAATATTTATATTTAATTTTTGTTATAATTATAGGTTCTTGTGGTAGCTAGTGAATTATTATTGGATTGGTTAGATTAGTGAACAGGTGAGTAATCTTTCGTTTTTATTAGTGACTTTTATTTTATTAAAGTTAATTTTTATTTATTATTTTTGAATAAAAGTATGTATTTATTAATCTGAAATATTTACATCAAATAAGTTCTTTTTAGATAAAATCTGTTTTGATTGAATTATACTGTCTTCTTTAAGAAAATACGGATCGAGCTTATGATTGATATTATTGTCAAATGATTTGAGAGTTTATCACTTTTTGAACCATATTGAATATAAATGTGTTAAAAATACTGTTCAGTTGACTATGTAATGTAAACATATTCCACAAGAGTTAAATGTGAACAGTACGTACTGAATTTGGACCTAGCTACAGGGGTTAAATTTAGTAAATGTGGACCTAGCCGCAGGGGTTAAGTGTTGTCATAGTTGTCCAAAAAATGTAAAGTAGAATTTGAAAGTATTACCAGCTTTTGAATGAGATTGAAACTTTAGTTTGAAATCTATTATATTTTTGTAAATTTTTTCTAACCGATTTCACATGTTATATTGAAATATATTAGTTTTGAAATTGAGTTGTTCAAAATAAAATATTTACGAAATGTTTCAAATAGTATATGCTTGATCAAACTAGTAAAGATAATTAATTACTTAGTGGGCTGTCGAATTCATTCTTTAATTCTTTAATCTTTTCAGATTCAGAGAATAGTCAATAAGTGGAACTTATATTTGAAGGAATGAGATCGTTTGATAACTCAGATTTATTATTTAGAGCTATTGTACTGTTTAGTTTTTATTTTGAGGCATTGTTGGTTATTTGAGGTATACTAAATTATTGTTATAGTTTTAATTTCTTTTGTTATTATAGATTTATCAAATTATTATTGATAGTTTAGATTGATTTGGTATTTTGTTATGATAAGATATTTTAAGTGTTAATTAATCTCTTTAGATTTTTTTTTAAATAATGATTAGTTTCAAAGTCTTTTGTGTCTATGAGGTTTATCCTTATGGGCATGTAGCGGTTGTCATGTACTCGATCTTAAGGTGTGATAAAGAAACTCCGTTCCATCTTATTGTAAGCCTTGTTCATATCTAGTTTCAAAGCCATAAAACCAGTTTTACTGCAGTTTTTCCTCCTTAAAGAATGAATAGCCTCAAATGCCACGATCACATTGTCAGAAATTAAATGTCCCGGAACAAAAGCATTTTTGTTCATCAAATATTAGGTTGGGTAAGACATCTCTCAAACGGTTAGCGAGAACCTTGGTCCCAATTTTGTAAATTACACTGCACAAACTAATGGGCTGAAAATCAGAACATTTCTTCGGAGCTTTAATTTTCGGAATGAGAACGGCATTTATTTTGTTGAAAGGTGCAATGAAACTTTCGCCTCTCAACACTCGAAGACAATAGGCTGTGATATCATCTCCCCTAGTGTCCTACGTTTTTTGGAAGAAAATGGATAAAAACCATCTGGTCCTGGTGCCTTGTTCGGATACATATCAAATAAAACAACTTTGATTTCCTCACGGATGAAGGGTCGATTAAGAGTAGCTTGTATATCCTCACTTAAGACCATCTTCATTTTAGAGGCCATCTCCATTTAGAAACAACCCGATTAATGTCATCATTGATGGAAGAAGAAGTAAAAATATTAGTGAAATAACCAGCAACAATAGAAGTAATATCCTCCTCCTTTTTCCTCTAAACTCCTGAACCATCTTGCAAGCCCAAATTTAGATTTTAACGGCATCTTTGGGTGGCTTTCATGTAGAAAAAATTAGGGGTTAATTGTTTAGCATCATAACTAAAAAATATGTTTTTTGTTTTAAAAAATAGGAAGTTGTTTTTCTAGAATATATAAAGGTGTTTGATATTTTTTTCTAAGAATAATTTTTTAAAAATAGAGTTTAAAAAATAGAAAATTCAAAAAACAACAAAACATTATTTTCAAAATGTTTTCTTAATTTTTTTTTATAAAAGAATAAAATAATTCGTTCACATAATTTTTATATATACATTCTCATAACTTTCTCTCTCATCATTTTCTCGTACTACATTCTCTTAATCCTCATTTTTTCTCATCATTTTCTCTCTCATTCATGTTATTCTATCACTTCATCTCTCATCATTTTATATCCTTTCATTTTTTAATCACATTATCTCTCCTTAGTCTCTATGGTTATTTTGTTTTTTGTAACTTTCTTTATCTTTATTTTCTTTTCTCATGAATTCTGATCACTTTTTCTTGTGTGTTTTCATTTGTTTCTCTTTCTTCTGTCTTTCTCAACGTTTTTTATTTTCTTTCTTATCACTTTCTCTCTTATTATTATCTTTCATTATATTTTATCTTATGACTTTTTCTCTCCTTGTTCTCTTACTTGAATTTATATCTCGTCACTCTATCTTGATTTTTTTTCTCTCTAATATTTTTTATAATATAAATATGATTTTTTATATTCATATAATTTTTTCCCTAAAAAATGCTTTTAGAAAATATTTACCAAACACCCATTGTTTTCTGAAAATAGTATAAAATAATTTTTATTCTTATTTCTAAAAACACAACTCTGAAAATAGAAAACAAAAATAATGCCAAAGAGTCCCTTAGGACCTGTTTGGCATTATTTTTTATTTTCTATTTTCAGAGTTGTGTTTTTAAAAATGAGAATAAAAACTATTTTATAATGTTTTCAGAAAACAATAGGTGTTTGGCAAATGTTTTCTAGAAATATTTTTAGGAAAAAAAATTATATGAATATAAAAAATCATATTTGTATTATAAACAAATATTTAGACAAAAAAAGTCAAAAGAAATTGACTAGAGATAAATTCAAATAAGAAAGTGAAGAAAGAAAAAGTTACAAAAGAAAAAGTAATAGAAGATAATAATAAGAGAGAAAATGAAAAGAGAGAATAAAGATATAAAAAGTGTTCAGAAAAATAGAAGAAAAAAAAATTAATGAAAACACACAAGAGAGATAAAATGATAAAAATGTATGGGGATAAAAAATAAAGATAAAAAATAAGTTATAAAAAAAAAATAGCAATAAAGAATGAAGAGATATAATATGATTAAAAAAAAATGAAAGGATAGAAAATAATAAAAGAGAAAGTGATGAAAGAGAATTAAGATTGAGAGAATGAAAAAAGAAAAAGTAATGAAAGAGAGTGAGAAGAGCGAAAGTTACGAGAGAAAAAATAATGAGATAAAAAATTATGAAAAAATATGTATATAAAAATCATATAAAATAATTTTTATTTAAAAAAAATAAAAAAAAAACACTTTAAAAATAACATTTTGCTGTTATTTAAATTTTCTATTTTTTTAACTCTATTTTTAAAAATTATTTTCACATAATAATGTCAAACATTCTTATTCAAAATAATTTTCTATTATTAAAAATAAAAAATTATTTTTTAATTACTATGCCAAACAACCTTTCGCCTTCTTGTCCCTCTTTAAGCCAAATTCTTGAGCGTTGCTTCCAATATTGTTCTTCAAGCCCATGTATCCTGTCAAGTTCTTTCTCCAAAGCTTTCACATGAGACCGGGAACCAGCTGCCATATCGTCACGATTCAGTCTAGAAATTTCCTTCTGAGCAGCCTTAATTTGGGAAAAAAGCCGCCCAAAAGTCTCCTGACTCTATCTAAATAAAGCAACAGCGACCCGCTCTAATCCATGAAGCACATCTGACCCATCTGTATGAAGATCCTCCTTGTCCCAAACTTTTTTCACAACATCGAGACAAGCCGGTTTAGAAAGCCACATTGGCTCAAACACGAACTTTCACGTAGCTCGACAATTCCTCATAGCAGTAAAGAAGCTGTCCAGAATAAGATTCAAGACACGGTGATCTGACCCCCCAATAATCAAGACGATGGACTTGAGCATGCGGTAAAAGACTATCCCAGTCAATAGTACTGAAACATGTGTCAAAATTCAAGTCCTGGCTTAAATTTAAAATTTAAGTAAAAACAGTGATAAACAGAAATTTCTAAAGTTTTCAGAAAAAGTCGAGTACTTAAAATTTAAGTTTTAGTCCTCAAGTGTAAGTAAATTTTAATATTTGACAAACTCGAGAAATTATAATATTATCTACTAGTTTTAAATTTCCAAAGTATTTTTAATTTTAAATTTAGAGAAATGATAAATAATAAATTTTAGAAACTTTTTATTTAAGTCATTGAGTTTAATGAAAGTGTTCAATTTAAAACCATAGGCCCATTGTTAAAATAATTTTCATAAAATCATTTCTATGTCTAAGTACTTAATTAAATATCGAAATCATCCTCCTATATCAACTCAGTAAATATACTACTAATGGCTAAATAAATTTGACTTAGAAAAAGGAAAAATGATACAGAGTATGAACCAACCAATGAAGAAGACTGGAACTGCAAGTATATATCAAACATGCTTGCCAAACCACACGAATATCTGTCACAGAATAATTTAACACCTAAAAGGGGAAGGAAGTAGGGGGGTGAGCACGTGAATGCTCAGTAGAAAACTCAATTATCTTTTTGGAAAAAATCTTTTTAATAATTCTCAATACAACTGCATGATTAGTAGTTCTGGAAAGTACTTTAATAAATATGAAGCATTCGAAATATATATAAAAAAATCTTTACAGAAAATCATGCTCAAACCAAAACTAGATATATATCCAGTTTTAAACAAATAGAATACCATAATAAAACAAGCATAGTGCACATCACATAAATCAACATATCACATGAGTTCTCATTCTCTCATCACAACTAGAGCAACTTATACTGCATTTATTGAGTGCTCTCTGCCTGATATCTATCTCTGAAAACCGGAGGGACACCTATGTGTCAACTCCTACCAAACTGGAGGGGCACCGAATGTCTACGTCTGCCGAATAGAGATAGTCAGAAATCAAACCCCGCGCAGGTTTACGGGCTCTCACCGAAGGCGGGTGTACTAGTCCGCCTACTACAATAACGTAATGTCTAAGACGAGTCTCATGTATGATCATATGAAATGTGCAATATATATAGAGTCTCAAACCACCATGCAGTAGTTTAACATTCTAGACATGCTCTGATTTTTAATTAAAATCCATTTTGTACTTTTAAATCCAAAAGTACAGTTTTTATGGTTTTACCAAATTCCAGGTATAAAAGTTGTATAAAATCATATTTAAAAATATCTAGAGCAATCTACAATGTTTCACAAATTCATAGTTCATTAAAGTAACTATTCAAATAGTTCAATTTAATAAGAGTACGAAGTTTCATTTTTCAAGATAAATTCCATTTTTAATGAGAATAATAGAAAACAAGGAAATTGAATCCCCTACCTCAAGATTGTAGTTATGTTGGGCTAACGACGCTAGAAATATCCTCAGTTGATCACTGGGTTGTTCGGACAGTTGTTTTCGAATCTCGTCACGCTCACTTGAAAAGTTGACTTTTCAAACGGAGCCTCGGATTGAGAAACAGAGGTCACCACTGAATTCAAAACACCCAAAAATGTTGGTTTAGATATATAGTTTGTCAAAAATGGGTCCCGGTACGGAACCGGCCTGTGGCACGTAAAACGGTGCAATTCACGAGCAATTTTCTCAATTTTCGTGCCACTTCGGAAAATAGTGATATTTTGTATCAAACTTTATGTTCCGACCACACTGAGTCCAAATTCGAAGTCAGAACTTAGTTTCGAGGTCTCGAACACTAAAAGGGCTCAAAATCCGAAAATTATAAAAATACCACATTTTGAAAATATTTAGAAAAATACCACATTTTCATCTCGATAGTTAACTGCCTTCCGGTTATTGTTTTAACACTTAAAAATTATGAGATTTCATGTTTCAAACTGCTCTATCACGTGGTATAATTTTCTCGGGAAAAATAACTCAATTCCGAAATAATTACGAAAATACCACAAAATTTTCAATATTAAAATATTGCTACAATAGACAACTTCTCATCGGAGCCGAGTTAGAGGCCGAGAGTAGTTGAAAATCAAAGCTGGAGTCGAGACGAATCCAACAGTGGTGGTGACGCGGCGATCGAAAGTCGGACGGTGACACGGCGGGTGAAAAACCGTTCTGGAGGCGCGATCTTCCAGCCGCGATTTCTCCGGCGAGAGGCGGCGGTTCACAGCGGCAGCACCCGGCGCTGGTTTGTCGACGTCTTCTGGTCACGGCGGATGGGCGCGTCTAGCACGGCGGCGGGTAGTGGAGGCTCGGTTGAACAGCGACCATGGGTGTCTTTGTGAGGACTTCCGTGGAGAAGAAGAGAGAATTGAGTTTTTATGCAATTTTTCAAAAACTGTAGCAGTGGGACACGTGGCACAATCTGATTAGACCGAAAAATAAGTTTCTAAAATTCCACTTTGGCTCCAATTTTAAAAAAAATTTTCATTTTAGTCCCTCTTTAATTACACTTTTGCCCCTAATTTGAAATTTCTTTTTCACTTTGACTCCAAAAGTACCTAAACTTTATCTTGTCTAGATTCAACACCAAATTTATTTACGATTTATATTTTATTAATCCAAAAATATAAAATTACCAAATTACCCTCGAAACAAAATTACTCAATTACCCTTACAAAAATTTAGGATTTTACATTATCAACCCTATCAAGAATAACTCCATTAACATCGCTACCCCGAATCCAAGTCATAGCTTCGCCAACATAGCCTATATCAGCTAGTAAACAATCATTAATAGCATTCCGAAAGTCCCTCGTACCATCAAAATCATACAACTCACTGCCCCTACCTTTTCATGCATATATAAAGTGGCATTGAAATCACCCGCAACTATCCATGGTAAAGAAGAAATTGAACTCAAGCGGCGTAAGAGTTCCCATGAATTTTTCCTTTGGGATCGGTTTGGATCCCTGTAGAAACCTGTGAACCTCCAATAACACCTCTCACTGCTAGTACTACTCACATCAATGTGCCACTTTGAGAAGCCTAAAAGCTGAATATCCCAATCGTCCTCACTCCTGCCACATGAGAATCAGTCCTCCACTACGACCCTCACCATCCACCACCATAGAATGAGTAAAACCAGCCTTAGAATTCAGTCACCTAGCTTTGTGCCCAGCAAGCTTAGATTCAACAAGAAAAATTAGGTTAGGGGAATAGTTACAGACAAGGTTCCGTAATCGATCAACAGCCCGGGGGTTTCCCATCCCTCGGGTGTTCCAAACTAGTTAATTCATTGATCCCCCGAAGCCCTGCCGATCTGACAAAATTAGAAACATCTTATAGAGAAGGGAGTGGCGTTTGGAAGAATCTGCACTAACCTCTTTAGACAGGTCACCATTTCGCTTCGAAACAGGAACACGTTCAAGGGAGTGAGGAGATCCTTCAATGGAAAATTTTGCTTGAGCTTTCCTCTTCAAATTCCGGCTCTTAGAGCTGCCGTTATCAACAGACAGTGAAGTCCCGGTTGAGAAAGTGAATCCTGGGTTACTGATAGTTTCTTCTCCCGAAGTTGGGCCTGTGGAAACGTTAACGTTAATATCTGCTGATGGGCTGGGATTAAGTGAAATTGATTGGTCAAGGCTTGCTACTAAAGACTTTGCTTATTGAGGCTTAGAATATATACTATAAAATTATTTTGGATTAGCTTATCAGTATCATTATTATTCATTTATTTATCTTTTCCCGAGTAATGTGCTTGCAGCAATTCTCTTTTGAATGAATAAGAAGGATCGAACTATGGATGCAACACTCTTTTTCTTATATGGTGTTTTGAATGTAACATCTCAGAATTATGTATATTCCAGGTTACTGCTGTTGGAAATAGGTGATTTTTAAGGTTAGAAATGCTAAGGACGAAATTAAAGAGAATTTTGATGGAAGAGAAGAACTTGTATTACTACTTGAATTATTTATCTTTTACTTGATACAAAATAGGGGGATGAGCACTCTATTTATACTACTCCAAAGATGATTCTAAATGTTCTATATAACCTCAACCACCTAATTAATTATATAAAATACAAGAATAATCTAGCAAATACAAGAATACTCTAGCAACGTAGATATTAAACTATGAGCTATTAGACATACACACCAAAATAAGCCCAACTCGCAATACAATTCCAAATAACTAAACTATAGCCTAATTGATCACAAAAAAAGGTTTATTTCTAATACCCCCCTTAAACTTGATTTGTGACACGTAGTAAATTTCTTAACTTAAGAAAATCTTCATGCTTGAGTGGTTTGGTAAAAATATCTGCTACTTGGTCTTGAGTTTTCATATATTTCAGTTGCACATCCTTTATTGCAACATATTCCCTTATATAATGGTAACGAGTATCAATGTGCTTACTTTTATCATGGAAGACGGGATTCTTTGCTAAAGTAATTGCTGATTTATTGTTAATATAGATCTTAGTGTGTTCACTCTACAGAATACATAGTTTCTTCAACAAATATCTTAGCTAAATCGTATAACAGACACATGATGTAACTGCAACATACTCTGCTTCACATCTTAGAAGTGTGACGATTGGTTACTTCTTAGACATCCATGTAAAAGCACCGTATCCTATGAAGAATATAAAACCACTTGTATTCTTTCGATCATCTAAGTCTCTATTCCAATCATTGTCATTATAACCCACAAGATTATAGTTATTAGATGATGAATATCATGAGCCAAAGTTAGTTGTACATTTAATATACCGAAGGATTCTTTTGGCAACTTTCAAGTAAGTAATTGTTAGAGATTTCATGTAACGACTGACCATGCCTATAACATAGAGAATGTCAGGTCTTGTGCAAGCCAGATAGTGCAAACTTCCAACTAAGCTCTTGTAGAGTGTTGGATCCACTTTTTCTCCTTCATCATGCTTTGATAGTTTGACTCCACATTCGATTAGTATATTGACAACCTTGTAATCATTCATCTTAAACTTCTTGATGATCTCCTTAGCGTAGCCTTCTTGTGAAATAAAAATTCCATCTTCTTCTTGCTTCACTTCTATGCTAAGATAGTAACACATGAGTCCGATGTCAGTCATCTCAAACTTCTTTTTCATTGTTTTCTTAAACTCTTCGAACATGGATGGATTACTTCCCGTAAAAATCAGATCATCGACATAGAGGCACACGATCAAGATATTTCTATCTTTTACTTTGATGTACAACGCATGCTCATAAAGATATTTAATGAAGTTGTTATCTTAGAAGTACTTGTCGATGCGGCTATTCCATGCTCTTGGTACTTGTTCCTTAATCTCATACCTAGATGGTTGCTCTATATAGACTTCCTCTTTAAGGACTCCATTTAAGAAAGCAGACTTGATATCCATTTGATAAATTTTTCATTTATTTTGAGCAGCCAATGAGATGATCAATCGTACCATTTCTGGACGGGCGACAGGAGCAAATACCTCATCATAGTCTATGCCAGGTCTTTGACTGTATCTCTTCGCGATCAATCTTACCTTATATCTCTCCACTTCTCCTTTAGCATTCTTTTTAGCCTTGTAAACCCATTTCACGCCGATTGCTTTGTGCTCTTTTGAAAGTGTAACAAGCTCTCATGTGTCATTCTTTGTGATCACTTTTATTTCTTCATCCATCACATCTCGCCACTATTTACTTTGTGTAGTTTTATCAAAGCTTAATGGTTCACAATCAGTAAGGAAGCAAAACAGAGTCATGTCAATTTAATTCTCAGTCACCTCATATATCTCTTATAAGCTCCTTAATCTTTGTATTCTTTCACTTGAACTGTTACTTGAAGACGATCCTGGTATTGTTTCTTGATGAGTGCTTGCTATTAGTAAAGTAGGTGGAGTAACAGGCTCTTGTAGTTCTTCTCTTACTTGCTCTATTCTTCATTGCTCGCTTTCTTCTTCAATGTATGGTAGAAAGTTATTATTTCCCTCTTATGTGTGCCATTCCTAGAAGCTTTCTTCGTCAAACTCTACATCGCGACTAATAATAGTCTTGCCATTGCTTGGATTATAGAGCTTCTAGCCTTTTGAGTTAAAGTCGTAACCGATGAAGACAAACTTTTCATTTTTATCGTCGAGCTTGTTTCTCTTTTCATTAGGGACGTGAGCATAAGCTATGCTTCCAAATACTTTTAGGTGAGAAATTTTAGGCTTTCTTCTGCTCCATGCTTCTTGTGACGTCTTTCCCCATAAGTTTCTTGTTGGAGAGCGATTTTACAAGTAAACTGCACAAGCTATAGCTTCAGCCCAAAACTCCTTTGGCATTCCTTTGCTCTTGAGTATACTTCTGGCTGTGTCTAAGATTGTTCTATTCTTCCTTTCTGCGACACCATTCTATTGGGGAGATCTTGGTACTATTAAAGGACGACGGATGCCGTTGTCTTCACGATACTTTTGAAACTTGTGGGATGTGAATTCTCCTCTTCTATCAAATCTCATTGCCTTGATACTTCGACCACTTTCCTTTTCAACAAGTGCCACTTCTTGAATTTTCGAATACTTTTGATTTCTCCTTCAAGAAATACACCCAGGTCTTTCTTGAAAAATCATCGATAAAGAGGAGAAAGTAGTTACTCTTTCTGAGAGAGCTTGGTCTTATTGGACCACACATGTCGGTATGTATGAACTCAAGCAATTTATGGGCTCAGGAACTCAATTCTCTTGGAAAGCTTCTTCTAAATTACTTTCCTAATAAGCATCCTTCACATAATTGGTCTGGTTAACTGATGAAGGGTAGACCTCAAACCATCTGCTTCTTTGCTAATAATTCTAAGCCGCCAAAATTGAGGTGTCTAAACTTTAGGTGCCAAAGCCATGATGAATCTTTGTAGCAAGCCTTTAGACATTTTGTTATATAATTTTGAATATGTAACAAGAACATTCTATTTTTTGTCATTGGCACTTTGGTGATTAACTTGTTCTTATTGTCTCTTAAAGAAAGACTATTTTCTTTCATGTGAATATCATAGTCTTTCTCTAAGAGTTGGCCAAGACTCAAGATATTACTCTTCATAGTAGGCATGTAGTAAATGTTTAAAATAAACTGATGTTCTCTATTTCTCAAGCGCATGAGAATTTTACTCTTGCCCTTTATTGCTATCATAGAATCATCTCTAAATGAAACATTCCCAGTCACCGACTCCTAAAGCTCTACGAACATATCTCTTCTTCCACACATATGATTACTTGCTCCGCTGTCAAGATACCATATATTTTCTTAGTACCCATTGGTCTCCTTGCATACTAACAACAATATATCTTCCTCTTGTCTTTTATCTTTGGCATAGTTGGCTCTTTCTTGTATCTTCTTTGGAGCTCTACATTCAGAAGTATAATGATCACATCTCTAACAGTTGTGATACTTGATTTTGGACTTATCATGCAACGCTGTGGGTTACCTCTTCTACGACCTCTTGTCAAATTTACTCATCTATCTTCATTTTTATAATTGTTGTTGAAGTATCTTCTTCCACGTCCGCGACCTCTTTCTTGGCCACGACCTCTTCCATTGTCGGAATCTTCTTCTTTTTCTTGGAGTTGAGCTTTAAAGAGCTGCTCATTGAAATTTTTCATCTTATTTTTCTTTTCTTCTTGGGCTTACAAGGAACCCAAGAGTTGTTCTATCGTCATGCCTCCTAAGTTTTTGGTTTCTTCAATGACATTAACAATATTTTCGAATTTTGGATCTAACGATCGAATAATTTTTTCCACGATCGTAACATTTTCTAGTTTCTTACCATTTCTCTTCATTTGATTGGAAATGGTTAGAACTCTAGAAAAATATTCAGAAATTGACTCAGTCTCTGTCATATGTAATAAATCAAACTCTCCTCTTACAGTTTGAAGGCGTACCTTTTTGACATTTTCTTCTACTTTGTATGAAATTTGAAGTCTCTCCCATGCTTCCTTAGCGGAGGTTACACTTGAGATTTTCTCAAATCTGTCGTCATCTAAGGCTTGGTAGATGAGGAATAGAGCCTTTTTGTCTATCTTTCTTGAGTCTTTTAAACTATCCTTTTCTATTAAGGATAGTGCCGCCTCATCTCTTGTTCTTCATAGCCTTTCTCTACTATATCCCAAACATCACGTGCTCCAAGGAGGACCTTCATTTTGATAGTCCAATTATTAAAGTTGTTGCCATAGAGTGGTAGAACTTGAAGAGATGTTAAACTGTCGGTAGCTATAACTCTTAACAGAGTGAGCTTTTGAAAATTTCAACTACACGGATAGATCTAGAACGTCGAAAAATCTTAAGATTGACTTGTATATCGACTGGTCAAAGTCAACAGTTAAAGTCATCACTCAGTCAACTCCGGTCAACAGGTTGGTCAATGGCGCAGTCAACGGCTTCGACAGCTTAGTCAACGGTGCAGTCAAATGGCTCTGATGGCTTTGTCAACGGCTCGGCTCAGTCAAACAGTTCTGACTTGGCTCAACTCAGTGAGTTGACTCAGTTTGTGGCAACAAATTTCCGACGACTCGTTCGGATTCCAATTGGGCTGATTCTTGCAGTAACGTATTCGTCTCGTCGAGCTCTTTGATTTGATATGTAATAGTAGTATGTTTGGAATAAATGACTAATACTCTCAATCTCAAGAATTCTTTTCTGATGTGGAAGATCAGTCAAAGCTGCAACCACATAGTATACTTAGAATTTCAAGGGAACTCACAACCTTGCTCTAATACCACTTTATTGGAAATAGGAGATTTTTAAAGCTAGAAAAGCTAAGGAAGAAACTAGAGAGAATTTTGGTGGAAAGAAGAATGTGTATTACTACTTGATTATTTCTCTTTTGCTTGATACAAAATAGGGGGAGGAGTACTCTATTCATACTACTTTAAGGATGATTCTAGAGGCTTCATGTAATCTCCACCACCTAATTAATTATACAAAAGACAAGAGTAATCTAAAAAATATAAGAATACTCTAGAAACTTGGATATTAAACTATGATCTATTAGACACACACACACCAAAATAAGTCCAACTCACAACACAAATATAAATAACTAAACTATGGCTCAATGGGTGACAAAAAAAGATTTATTTCTAACAACTACTTCCTACTTTGTTAAAATACATGTTTTCAAAGCATTCCACATTAAGTTTCATTATTTCCTACATATATAATTAACAAATCCTCCTTTGATTAATTTACATAAAAGTTTAAACTTAAAATAAAAAGGCTTTTTATGTAACTTATATACAATTTTGAAAAAAGTTTTAGTCATGATGCTGGATTGACTTTTATTAAAATTTGTGACTCGAATTCTATTTAGTCTGACCTAAAAAGTATACTATATAAATAAATGATGGAACAAATTACCCTTGTTATCAAAATTAGAGAGGGGTTTTCAAAAAAAAAATTAGAGAGGGGCACTACTGAATATTAAGATAGGGAGATGTTATATATATATATATGGCACCAATCTAGTAGGTATTTTTTTTTTAACCTATGCATAGATATCAATTTGGCCAATGAAAATTTAGCATGCACATTTTTTTATTGTAAGATGTATGAGAGAAAAAGAGCATTAATAATGTACGTCTTTTCATGTATTTCATTATAGATATTAGATCACCATTAAATGGTGATCCAACGGCTAAAAAAAAATACCTACCCATAGGTAAAGAAAAAAAATACTTATTGGATTGGCAACCATATATATAACTCTACCTATTTAGATAGGTATAGTAAACATAAATAAATAAAGTAGAGAAAGATTTGTACAGAATTCAATTCCATCGTCATAAAATATAAAAAATTTTACTAATCTGAACAATAGAAGTACGAACAATGTGAAAGACTGCAAAGGCATGAATTCACGAATCACAAGGTTTTTTACATCAGAAGTTTCGGAACTTTTGCACAAATTTATTTCTTGTCTCTCCTAATTTAAAAGATAGTCGCTCTCAACATAATTAGTAAATCCAATCATACCAAAACAAACCGTAAGAATCCGAACAAATGAGGACATAACCATTATATCCAAAAGCAATTGGATAGAAATCTTTATATGGATGTAGGAAGGATGACCATTGGAGAGAGAACGTCCGAAAGGTTGACAATTTTAGATCAGGAGGCGAGTTTATAGAGCATTTTGTTAAGTCGACTTTCACTTGCTTGATCCAGGAATCTGAGATTCCATATTCCTTCATTACCCATATCTCAATCAATCCAGTTGTCCTACGATTCATGGAAGAAAGATATTCGGAAAGTTTACCTATACTTTGCTCTGAATCGCTTGTTATATGTTGTTGCGGTGACTTCATCAGCTTGAAAATCTCTGTATTTAGATTAAATGTAATTATCCCAAACTTATACTTTCGACTAGTATCGAGATAGTCATAACAATCCAAGGGCCAATGGGCAGATCCATTCACAACAACGGAGCAATCGAAGTTTGTGCATGCACATGGGTGCTGTACGTGTGGAAACAAGTCGGACATTTTAATTCTTTTCCAAGAATTGCCCCTCAAACTTGGGCTATAGAACTATTAAACAAAATCATAAGCTTACTAGGATCAACAATTATTTCTAATGGACTAGAAATCATAATCACTTTGAAATCATTCGTCAGTGAGTCATAACCAAAACCGAATCGAAATTGGGTATTTGGACAGTTAGGAGAAGGGAGTTTCTTAAGCTCCATAGTTGTAGGGTTCCATAAGTAGACAATACTAGTGCGAAATTCAGACAAGCATAGTATACCATTGTCACTACCCTCCACGATTAGAGAGTCACTACCACTCTCCACTAGAGGTACTCTTCTCAAAACAGGCATTCTAAAATTTGAAAAATGACCATAGGAGAACAATTTTTCATGGGGACATGGGCGGGGATCATCTTCCTGAAGTTTGCCAAAAAGAATATAAGGTACCTTACGTTTGAGGCGTGGATCATGAACTATAAGAGACTTAGAAGATTTAGAGACACACTTAAATCGCATAATAGACTTGATGTCTAATCTCAAAAGTATTTCCACAATGATCTTATCAGGTATATCGAAGAAACAAGTCATTGTTTTTATTAATTTCGACCGCCGGCTGCCTCCACGATCGTGTGTATTCAAATCAGAAATCTGCTTGGTGTTGAGGAAGGGAATAGTGCCGTAGCAACAAAGAGAGAGGGAGTTATGGGGCCGAGATTGGAATTAGGGTTCTGCTGTGTACACCTAAATTATAGGGAGCTGTGGACTGTGGTAATCCAATATAAGAAATAAAAAGACTAGAAATTACAGTCGACCTAAATATAATCAAACTAGCTAGGTAAGTTACTCGAAATTAAAAAAAAAAAAATCAAACTAGGAATTAATTTTAAGACAAGAAATTAAAGACCTAAATTAAACTAGGGAAGTTACTAATATAAAGAAAGAAAGAATCAAACTAGGAAATAACTTAAGCAAGTTTAAAACTAATTAAAAAAATATGAATAAATAAATATTTGTAAGAATCGTGATTGATTATAGCCCTTTTTTTAATCCTTACTGTGGGACCCGTTCCCGAACTTTGTGCTACGAGGAGGGCCACGCGGATCGCACGTGATCTCACCGTCGGTCTTTGGGCCATCCAAGGTTAGGGCCGAGCCCATCACTGATCCCAGACGGTCTGGCCAGTCAGACCCCAATCACGACAGCTGGGGGTCAGAAGCCACAAGGGTCTGCTACCTGGGAGCAATGGCTTGCAACAGCTGGGGGTCAGAAGCCGCAAGGGTCTGCTACTCGGGAGCAGCGGCCCCTTATCTCGACAGTCGAAAGGGTCAAAAGCCTCAAGGGTCTTCAGACTGGATACAATGGAAAGCAACCCACGGCTCCAGACCCAGACAGAGCATTTAATGCGGTCTTGGGTAGGTGTGTGTACCATGGACAGGCCGTCCTAACAGAACGGTGATTTGTCCAAATCTTACTCCTAACAGATTGAAGCCATAGGAGGCAGCGAAAATCAGGCCACGGTAGCACAAAAGAGATCACAGAAATCTCGGCCCGTGATGGTTAAAAAAGATCTTGAGGTGAAAGGTACTCATTTTTTCTAGAGAAAGAGAACCAGACTGTTCATCATCTCAGGACTACATATATAGAAGCCATGCATTCCAGAGAGGAGCAGGTAGCCACCCCCGCCTCTCTGATCTTGCTTAGAATTCAGAGAGCTTTGAGACAGCAAGAACACGTGTATAGTTGGAGAATACAACGTCAGCAGTTCAAGACACGTGGACATCAGTGAGAAACCGCTCCAACAGTTTGGCACCGTCTGTGGGAAACGGTTGAGCGTAGAAAGGAGAGTGAGACACTCACAACCATGCCCTCCCCGAACAAAAAAACCATACAACGTCTGATGGCACCTTCAAGAATGACAACCAGGAGCACCCGTCCTGATGCCAAAGGAAGCTCGTGAGATGAACGGTCAGATCTGGGGCAGAAGCTGGATCAGATGCTTGCTGCCCTGGCGGAAGCAAACAGAAAAGCGGAGATGGCCTACGAGGCCATCCTGGGTCTAAGGGATGAGGTCGCAGAGGTACGCAGAGATAATGCTCGCCTCGAGGGTTTCCTGGCCAGTGAAGATAGGACCCAGCGGAGGGAAGATTTCGACGAAGAAGTCCAGCAAGAGTTCGAAAGCCAACTGCGGGAAGAGGCTCCCGCCCCGTCCGGGTCACGAATGCAGGGGGTACGGCAAAGCCAGTCAAGACCTTTCCAAACCAGGGGGGCATTGGGCGGAAGACACCATGAGAGCCCTGGGGGTACGCCCCCCGACTAGAAGCAGGAAATGATGGCAGAATTGGGAAAGAGACTCGGCAACCATTATAGTCAGACCCCCGACGATCTGGCAGAACAAACCGTGCGAGGCATCAACCAGACGGCCTTCGCTGACTGGATCCAGATGGAACCAAGTCCGAGAGACTTCACGACCCCGACTTTTAGGCTATTCGAGGGGAAAACTGACCCCCTCGACCACATATACCACTTCTAGCAGAAGATGGCTTTAGAAACCAGGGAAGAGGCTGTAACTTGCAAAGTTTTCTCTACGACCCTTGTGGGACCAGCCCTGTCATGGTTCAGAAAGCTCCCAGAGAAGTCCATAAATAGGTTCGAGGACTTCTACAGACTTTTCCTGAGGTAGTACGCTGGTGTTCGAAAACAGCAACAAACCATGCGAGACCTGGACCATTTGGAACAGGCCGCAGATGAATCCGTGCGGGAGTACCTCTCACGTTTCCTCGAAGTCATGTCGCTGATCCATAACGCAGACTCGATCCAAGCCACAGGCTCGTTCGTCCAGAGCCTGCAGCTGGGATCAATGCTATCGGACCACCTCCTTCTAAACCTACCATACGACATGGCGGACGTCCAGGCCAAGTGGGAAGGGGTGTTCAGGGTACTAGAAAGCTGCCAGAAGGCGCCCAAGACCTCTGCTGCAGTAACGACGATGCCAATACAACCCCCGGCCCCACAAGGGATGAAGAGGCCCTCACCGGACCAAGAGCCGGCCCCAAAGCAAGAAGTCCCAGCACGAGACGGTTTGGAGGGATGCAAGAGGAGGAAGACGACCCGTGAACCTCTACCCAAGTACGAGCTCAACACGCCGATCGACGTGATATACCTCCAGAATAGAGACAGGGGCATTTTCAAGGACCTACCAAAATCCGGCGTCCCGGAGCATATGAAGAATAGGAGCAGGTACTGCCAGTTCCACAAAGATTTCGGGCACGACACCGTCCACTGCCGCAATCTTTATGCCCAGGACATGCTGGCAATCCACGCTGGCAATCCACGCTGGCAAGTTTAGGCAGTATGTGAAAACTGATGAAGCCCAGCCACGACAAGACACTGCCAGGACTGAGAGAGGGAAGCAGGCCCAAGCTTCGGGGTCGGGAGAGTAAACCCTCAGGATAGTGCCGACCATCGTGGGCAGGCCTGAGCCAACCCACGATCAAGAAGAAAAACAGAAGTGCCTCAAAAGAGCCGAGGGCAGGGCGAAGCGCTTAAAGGGGATGGGACACTCCGTCAACCACTTAATGCCAGGAGAAAACCGCACATCCGCCGCCCCCATCGTTTTTACTCAGCAAGACCTAACCACGGTACGCCAGCCTCATGACGACCCCCTGGTGATCAAGCTGCAGATCAGCTCTGCGTTGGTTGGACGGGTCTTGGTCGATGGTGGGAGCAGTGTCGATATCCTATTCCTCAACACGTTCAAAAATATGGGTCTGGAAAGGGGCGCACTCAGGCCAACCTGTCAACCGCTTTTCGCTTTTGACAGCACCAGGGTCTGCCCTTTAGGCATCATCACCCTTAACGTCTGCGCAGCCGAAAGATGCATGGATGTGGATTTCATCGTCGTTGACTGCCAGTCATCCTTCAATGTCATCATGGGAAGGGGATGGATCCATGCCATGCACGGGGTCGCTTCCACTCTCCATCAAGTCTTAAGATGTCAGTCAAAGGATGGTACGTACACGATCAACATCAAGGGGGATCAGGCCTCGGCAAGGAAATGTTTTTCGGCTGCCCTGAAGGGAGTTGACACGAGTGCAAGCGCCGCAGCCGAAGACGGATAGCAACCAAAGGACCGCCAGCCAGCGTACATGAGACAAGTCGAAGAAGAGTCTGACGGTCCGCAATCCACGATCGAGGAGCTGGTAGCAGTCCCTTTGAAAGAGGAAGAACCAGCGAAGGTGGTCCTAATTGGAGCCTTATTGCCCGAGGAACAGAGGAGTGAAATGTTGGGTTCTTAAAGCGCAATGAAGACGTCTTTGCATGGTCCCATGATGATATGCTGGGGATAGACCCTGCACACTCCTGTCACCGACTGAATATAGACCCCCATTTCCCCATGGTCAGGCAGAAACCCCGAAGATTCGCACCAGAGAAAAATAAGGCGATCAATAAGGAGGTAGAAAAGCTACTTGAAAGTGGCCTAATCAGGGAATNGGGATCAATGCTATCGGACCACCTCCTTCTAAACCTACCATACGACATGGCGGACGTCCAGGCCAAGTGGGAAGGGGTGTTCAGGGTACTAGAAAGCTGCCAGAAGGTGCCCAAGACCTCTGCTGCAGTAACGACGATGCCAATACAACCCCCGGCCCCACAAGGGATGAAGAGGCCCTCACCGGACAAAGAGCCGGCCCCAAAGCAAGAAGTCCCAGCACGAGACGGTTTGGAGGGATGCAAGAGGAGGAAGACGACCCGTGAACCTCTACCCAAGTACGAGCTCAACACGCCGATCGACGTGATATACCTCCAGAATAGAGACAGGGGCATTTTCAAGGACCTGCCAAAATCCGGCGTCCCGGAGCATATGAAGAATAGGAGCAGGTACTGCCAGTTCCACAAAGATTTCGGGCACGACACCGTCCACTGCCGCAATCTTTATGCCCAGGACATGCTGGCAATCCACGCTGGCAATCCACGCTGGCAAGTTTAGGCAGTATGTGAAAACTGATGAAGCCCAGCCACGACAAGACACTGCCAGGACTGAGAGAGGGAAGCAGGCCCAAGCTTCGGGGTCGGGAGAGTAAACCCTCAGGATAGTGCCGACCATCGTGGGCAGGCCTGAGCCAACCCACGATCAAGAAGAAAAACAGAAGTGCCTCAAAAGAGCCGAGGGCAGGGCGAAGCGCTTAAAGGGGATGGGACACTCCGTCAACCACTTAATGCCAGGAGAAGACCGCACATCCGCCGCCCCCATCGTTTTTACTCAGCAAGACCTAACCACGGTACGCCAGCCTCACGACGACCCCCTGGTGATCAAGCTGCAGATCAGCTCTGCGTTGGTTGGACGGGTCTTGGTCGATGGTGGGAGCAGTGTCGATATCCTATTCCTCAACACGTTCGAAAATATGGGTCTGGAAAGGGGCGCACTCAGGCCAACCTGTCAACCGCTTTTCGCTTTTGACAGCACCAGGGTCTGCCCTTTAGGCATCATCACCCTTAACGTCTGCGCAGCCGAAAGATGCATGGATGTGGATTTCATCGTCGTTGACTGCCAGTCATCCTTCAATGTCATCATGGGAAGGGGATGGATCCATGCCATGCACGGGGTCGCTTCCACTCTCCATCAAGTCTTAAGATGTCAGTCAAAGGATGGTACGTACACGATCAACATCAAGGGGGATCAGGCCTCGGCAAGGAAATGTTTTTCGGCTGCCCTGAAGGGAGTTGACACGAGTGCAAGCGCCGCAGCCGAAGACGGATAGCAACCAAAGGACCGCCAGCCAGCGTACATGAGACAAGTCGAAGAAGAGTCTGACGGTCCGCAATCCACGATCGAGGAGCTGGTAGCAGTCCCTTTGAAAGAGGAAGAACCAGCGAAGGTGGTCCTAATTGGAGCCTTATTGCCCGAGGAACAGAGGAGTGAAATGTTGGGTTCTTAAAGCGCAATGAAGACGTCTTTGCATGGTCCCATGATGATATGCTGGGGATAGACCCTGCACACTCCTGTCACCGACTGAATATAGACCCCCATTTCCCCATGGTCAGGCAGAAACCCCGAAGATTCGCACCAGAGAAAAATAAGGCGATCAATAAGGAGGTAGAAAAGCTACTTGAAAGTGGCCTAATCAGGGAATGCATATACCCGCGGTGGGTTTCTAACCCGATAGTGGTGAAAAAAAAAAACGGTGACGACCGTATCTGCATAGATTTCACCAACCTGAATAAGGACTGCCCAAAGGACAGTTTTCCCTTGCCAAGAATCGACCAAATGGTAGACGCGACGGCAGGATTCAACAGGATGAGCTTCCTAGATGCATATTCTGGATACAACTAGATTCTCCTGTACGCGGAAGACCAGATCCACACCGCTTTTATCACAGAGCGAGGTTTATACTGCTACAAGCGTATGCCGTTTGGCCTGAAGAATGCAGGGGCGACCTACCAAAGGTTCATGAATAAGATGTTCGCCAGGTTTCTAAGAAAAACTATGGAGGTCTACATCGACGATATGGTCGTGAAGAGCAAGGAGGATTCAGACCATCTGAAGCATCTAGACGAATGCTTTCGGATTCTGAGGCAGCATCAGATGCGTCTGAACCCTAAGAAGTGCGCATTTGGGGTATCCTCTGGGCAATTCTTGGGACACATCGTGAGCCGAAGGGGAATCGAAGCAAATCCGACCCAGCTGACCTCGATCGCGAATGTGCAGAGGCCCTCATCCGTTCGAGAGGTCCAACGCCTGGTCGGGAAAGTAGCCGCCCTCAGTCGATTCGTATCCAAGATATCTGACCGATGCAAGCCTTTCTTCCAATGTCTGAGGGGAAACTCTACGGCCGTCTGGGAGGAAGAACAGGACAAAGCATTGGCAGACCTCAAGTTGTATCTGAGTTGTCCACCAATCCTGGCTTCCTCGTCGGAGGGGGAGCGTCTGTACACTTATTTGGCGGTGTCCGAAGTAGCGATCAGCACCGTACTATTCATCGAGCAAGACGGTAAACAAAAGCTGGTATTCTATATAAGCCGTATGCTCCTAGACGCCGAAACCCGATACAGTGTGGCAGAAAAGCTGGTCCTCGCTCTGGTCAACGCTAGAAGGAAGGTCCGGCAGTACTTTGAGGCACACTCGGTCACTATATATACAGATTTCGCCATCCGCCAAATCTTGGCCAAACCAGACCTGTCGGGACGACTGACCAAATGGGCCATCGAGCTGGGGATATATGACATCGAGTATCAGCCTCGGACGGCGAAGAAGGGGCAAGTCATGGCAGATTTTCTGGTGGAAATCGAATCCTTTGGCGAGCGGCATGACTTAAATCAAACGTCGCG